>CM065465.1:32297274-32852222 GCA_032872475.1 Leptopilina myrica (nomen nudum) | reverse complement strand
TCAAATACTTTTAGTTATACAGGTATTTTCAGTTAAAATACTCTTAGTTACAAATATTTCTAATTAAAATACTTTGTGTTACAAGTATTTTTAGTAAAAATATTTTCAGTTAAAATTCTTTCAAGTAATAATTTTTTTAGTTAAATTACTTTTTATTAAAATTATGTTTAAATAAATGATTTTAGTTAAAAATGTTTTTAGTGAAAATACTTTTAGTTGTTACAAATATTTTATTTTATTAATAATAATAATGTAAATAATATTTAATATTATTATTTTGTAATATAAAGGCTCAAGTATAATAATAATAATAATAATTGAATACATCTATTAATAACGACGACAAAATTGTCTTTTAAGCATATATAAATATATATAGAGAGTCAGAGGGAGAGAAAGAAAGTTTGTGCAACAAAAAGGGGTGTGTGTGTGTATCATAAAAGGGTGGATTTCTGTGTCTACATATATATGTTGAGATGTGGGAAGCAATCTATCTTTTTTTTTCCTCGGTAATTTTTTCAACATTAGTTCGTTTAAATTCCTGTCATTGAGAATTGGAAATGGTATTACCCAAGGGAGAGACAGAGGGAGGGAGGGGGGGTGGGTGGGTGTTAGATTTGACCTCCCCTTATAGCGTGGACGAAATATAAAGTGAGAAACGAGGGCAGCCAATTAAGAAGCAAAATCTGATGTGTTACAAACACCGGGACGTAAACTGATGACGCAAATGCGAAACAACTTTTGACCTAGTTACACCACGTATCCCTTAAACACTCGAACCATTTCCAAATGTTTCCCTCTCCCCCTTCCCTTACTCTCTCTCTCATTCTCTCTTTCTCTCTCCCAAATGAATTCATGCTAACATTGCCGTTGCTATTGCAATTACTCACATATTGGGCCTGGAGTTTTCGGTTTTCATGTTAAAAAACGAAAAAAAAACAAGAAAAACAAGCAAAAATAGAGTCAATTTGACTGTTAGTTGTTTTCGGTTGTTTTCTACTGGTGATTAGTTGTTTTTTACAAATTCGAGCTCTCTGAATCTGAATTAGTTAAAAATAAGTGGTGTTTAGTTGAGTCGTGGCTGAATTTTTGCTTTAGCATTTTTAGTGAGAAATAAATCATTGTTAGTAAAATTTTGATTGAATTTTTACTTTAGGATTTAGTAAAAAAAATTAAATCTTAGTGAAATCGTAGCTGGGAATTTTCGCTTTAGAATTTAGTAAAAAAAAGTAATTAGTAAAATAGTAGCTCAATTTTTGCTTTAGGATTTAGTTAAAAAAGGAAATATTAGTAAAATCGTGAATTAAAGTTTTTTCTTTAGTATTTAGTAAAAGAAAGTAATTAGTAAAATCGTAGATCAGTTTTTGCTTTAGGATTTAGTTAAAAAAGCAAATATTAGTAAAATTGTGAATTAAAGTCTTTTCTTTGATATTTAGTAATAAGAAAGTAATTAGTAAAATCATAGCTCAATTTTTGCATCGTGACAGAATTTTTGCTTTAGGATTTAGTAAAAAGAAATAAATATTAGTAAAATCGTGACTAAAATTTTTTTCTTCAGTATTTGTTATTTAGTAAAAAAGAAAGTAATTAGTAAAATCGTAGCTCAATTTCTGTATCGTGACTGAATTTTTGCTTTCAAATTTAGTGGAAAAAAGTAAATATTAATAAAATTGTGACTAAAATCTTTGCTTCAGTATTTAGTAAAAAAAAAAATTAGTAAAATCGTGACTCAATTTTTCTTTATTTATAAATTTATAATTTCGTAACTTTATAATTTTGGGAAAAATAACTAAATCTTAGTAAAATCGTAGTTGATTTTTTGCTACTGCATTTAGAAAAAAAACTAATTATTAGTATAAAATTACTAATAGTATTTAATTACCAATTATTAGTATTAAGTTGATAATTACTATTAAAGAAATGCAAAATATTAAAAAAATAAATAACTACAAAAATAGTTCAGAGTTAAACAATAAATACAAAAAATTAAATAAATACAAAAATATAGTTAGAAATTTTAGTTAGTTTGACTTCACCTAAATGTAAATTTAAAAATTAATTTAATATTCGAAAATTAATTTAATAATTAATAGTCAATTTAATAATTACCTTTTATCTATTATTGACTTTTCCATTAGTAAAAATTACGATTTGAGTCAGTGACTGATTTTTCACTACCAAATTAGTTATTTTCAACCAATTCGAATTCAGAGAGAACAGTAGAGATTCGTTCATGATTTTTTTTACAGTTAATTTTGTAATTTTTTTTTTTATTATAATTCGGATTTAGGGCAAAATTTAGTCTTCTCGGAACTTGGAATACTATTTTCCTCTTTATCTCCCCTGTGTGTTAGTGTTCTTCCATATATTGCCAAGAGAATATAACGGATAATTAAATTCTTGGAGAGTTTTAATTTTTATTTGATATGAAGTTAATTTTATTGATAATTCACTATGATGTAATTTATTGTTTTAATTAAATATTAATTTTAATGGGGTGATAAATTTTAAGAGCCATGAGAGAAATGAGAAGAAATTGAAAATTGTCAGATAGCTTCACTTTAGATTAGATTAAATAAAAAGTAATTGTAAAGGATGGAAAAAATTATAGTGTATTATGTGAAATAACTTTTTTTAGTATTAATATAAATTATATTATGCTAATAAAGATAAGATTAATTAATATAATATAATGTTAATTAATATATTATAATTGATATATTGTTAATATACTATTATTAATGTAATGTTAATTAATGTACTACAATTAATACAATGTTAATTAGTATAATACAATTAATATAATTGTCTACTAATGCAAAATAAATATGAATAAATTATTAATTTTAAATTAATAAATTAATAATTAAAGTAAAAACTAAGAAATTATTAATTTTAAATTAATAAATTAATAGTTAAAGTAAAAATTAATCAATTATTAATTTTAAATTAATAAATTAATAGTTAAAGTAAAAATTAATAAATTATTAATTTTAAATTATTAAATTATTTACCCCCCCCAAAAAATTCTTAATGAAACTTTACTATTTACTATTTGGTAAATTAAAAAAAACTAAAAATTTTTACTAATTTGAATTGGTGACTGGGTTTTTGTTTTTTAAATTGAAATTAGAAAATTTTATAGTAATTTTGACTAGTTATTAATTTCAACAAATTTATTAGTAAAATTTACCAACTCAAAAGCAAAAAGTCATTTACTAATTTAAATTATTAAACATTTTTGTTTATTTATTAATACCGGGAAAAAAATTACTTAGAATCTGAAAAACTCCGAGTGCAAAAAAAAAAGAAATCTTCAACCTTTTGTAAAATAGGCCAAAAATTTGAAATTTAATTTTTTTGACAAAATTTGATGCAAAAAATAATTACAAAGACCACGCTGAATTTGAAAATAATGCAACAGTGAATTGTTTATTTATTGATACAGAAAATGGAGAAAATAGTTTGGATTTTTGGAAATGCCGGTTTTTATTTTTTTTCACCAAAAAACATGATTTATTGGCATTCATTAAAAAATTATTGGGAGCCACTAATAAGTTGTCGTTAATTGCCAATAAGTTATTGGTAAACCACTGTAAAAGTTGTTGGTAATTGCTGTTAAGTTATTGGTAAACCACTAATAAGTTATTGGTTAACCACTAATGAGTTACATATACGAGGTACTAGTGAGTAGAAATAAATCATCGATTATTATTATTATCTATTTAGTATTGTGTATACATATGCATTTTATGTCTCTGGACATTATTATATTTTGTTTCTTTTTTTTACTAGTATTGTTGTTGAAATTATTATTCAAAATTGATACTGTTTGCACATTAAAATAAATATAATTAAATTAAAGTAATTTAAATCAAATTAAAATATTAAATTTCAAATTAAATTAATCTAAAAATTAAGTTAAACTAAAAATGAATTGAAATTAATTTAAATTAAATATTAAATTAAATTAAAAATTAAATTAATTTTAAAAAAAATTAAATTAAACTGAAAATTAAATTTATTTAAATAAAATATTAAATTAAACTAAAAATTAAATTAAATGTTTTTTTAGGAACTTAATTTTCAGTTTTTAGAAAATATCTACTTTCTTCAGAAAATAATTTATTTCCCCTCAGGACAAAATTTTGTTGATAAAAGAAAAAGACCATGAATTGCTCTTGCAAAGATTCGTTTTCTTATGGTTTTGCAAAAAAAAAAAATTTTTTGCAATTTTTCTATCATATTTTCTTGGAGTTGAAGAAAATTTTTCCTTCAACTATGAACAACAATAATATTTGCTTTGAAGAAAGGGATATATTTGTTTTCAATTGTTTTTAAAGAAACCCTCTCATCTTGAATTATTATCTTTCATTTAAATTTTTTAATAAAAAATTCTTTCCCGTACCCACGGTCTCTGTTAACACTGCATTTTCATTCATTAAATTCGTCAAGTCTATATTTAATTTAAAAAATTTCTTTAATCATCATTATTCTTAATTATTTATGATTTTTGACTAATTAGTTTCTTAATATTTTATTTTTTATTCATTTCGTCGTTAAAAAAAAAAAATTTTTAACATTTTTTTTATTTTTTAACCTTCATTTATATTTTGTGTACCATTATTGCTTCTTTTAGTGAAAGTTTAATTATTTTAGTAACAATTAATTTTTATTGCTATAATGATTATTATTATTGTTAATATAATTATTGTCCTCTTTGGTTTTGTAAATAAATAAGTAGTTATTTTTATTATTAATATTTTATTACTTTTTTTTCCTTTTTCCCAGAATTTTTCACGAAACCCATTTTTTCATAGCTTTAAATTTGTTTTTCAATTAATACTTTTTTATTTTATTTTTTTTTATTATTTTAAAACTTAATTAATAATAAGTTTTGTTTCAAAATATTTCTGTTTTAAATTTTCCATCAAAAAACTATGCAGAATATTTAAAAAAAAAGAAAAATGTGTAAATATTTAAATGGAAAAATGTTTTTCCTTCTCCATCGTTGATTATAAACATTGCGAGCTTTACCAACGTGTAATTATTTATTAATTTTATAATTTTAATTATTTTTTTAATACTTAATTTTTTTGGTTATATATAATTTAAGGCTTCCATAAAAATTAAATTATGGTATAATAATAATAATAATAATTTTTATTATTATTATTGTATATTATTGTATATTATTGTAATTATTGTAATTATTATTATTATTATTATTATTATTGTTTAGATTCTTTTTAGTAACACACTAGGGTTATTTTAGTGATTACAACTTTTTACTATTTTTTACTATGACGAATTTTTAGTGTATTGACTATTTTTAGTAATTAGTTTGTTTTTAGTACTTGTTCTACTTTTAGCAATGAATTGTAATTATTTCTACTAATTATAGGCAATTATACTATTTTTTTTAGAAAATGTACTATTTGTGGTAATAATACTATTTTTATTAATAGACTAATTTTTCGACGACTACTATTTTTAGTAAATAAGCTTTTTTTTTTTGCTAAATACTGCTATCATTGTAAATAAGTTATTTACTATTTTTAGTCCTTGTGCTATTTTATAGCAATAATACTATTTTTAGTAAATGGAATATTTTTAGAATCACTGCATAATTATTTTTTAGTACGTATACTATTTGTGGCAATAATACTATTTTTTACTATATGAAATATTTTTACATTTTTAGTATGTCGACTATTTTTTTTAGTAAAAGGACTATTTTTAGAATCACTGCATAGTTATTTTTAGTACAAGTAGTATTTATAGCAAATAATACGAATTACAGCAATAATACTTTTTAGCAAGAGGACTATTTATGTCAATAATAGTATTTTTAGTACTTGTACTACTTTTAGTATGTAGGCTGTTTTTAGTAAATGGAATTTTTTTTGAAAACGAATTTTTTTAGTAAATTGACTATTTGTAATAAACAGAAATTAATTTCTAGTAAATTGACTATTTTTTAGTAATTGGAATTTTTTTCTGTAAATGGACTAAGTTTTTATTAATTGGAATTTATTTAGTAAATGGAATATTTTTTAGTAATTGGAATTTTTTCGGAAATGGACTAAAGTTTTAGTAATTGGAATTTATTTGGTAAATTGACTATTTTTTAGTAATTGAAATTTTTTCCCTAAATTAACTATTTTTAGTAATTAGAATTTATTTTACTGTCACTGCATGATTATTTTTAGTTCCTTCAAGTATTTTTAGCAAAGTAGGCTATTTTTAGTACGTGTGCTCTATTTATAGGAATAATTTTCGTAAGCCAAGTATTTTTACTATCACCGTATACAGCAACTTCCAGTCTCACTATACATTTACTCGTACTACTAGCAAGTATTTCCAGCAGAAAATAAATCATCTCCCCCTACAACACTACATTATTTTCATACTATACAATACAATTTTTCCATTATCACACAACTTTTTGCAATCACTTTTTCTTTTGCATAATTCACCAACATTAATTATTACCACATTCATTTCACAAAAATATTTTTTGCCACCCTATCGCAGGAACAATGTCGAAAAAAAAACCCATATTGAATAAACGCAAGGTGCAAATTCCATCCCCGACTGACATACTTTTTTTTTAGGGCCATTTCCCTGCAAAACGGATTCTCCTACAAGAGAAGAATTTCATTTTTGGAAAAAAATTTTTTTCCTTTTTCCCTAATATTAAAAATGGGAAAAAATCAGAAAGGGAGAAATTGATCTGGTTACTAAGCAAGGAAGAATTTTTCGCTAGGTGTAAATCCCCGGGGGTTAGATATTTGTTCAGTACAGATGCACTCACCGGTAATGTATCTATATATCTATATATATATATAGAGAGAGAGAGAAAGAGACTTTGTATGTGATTTTTTTTTTCTAGGCAGCTTGGTTAATATTTGTAAAAACGTCTTCTTCTTCTTCTTTTTCTTCTTGGCAGTGTTGTCAAAATTGAATCGATTTTATGTTCCTATTGGTGAGAGGAAAAAGTGAACCTTGACTAGTGGTGAAGTGGTATTTACGATGATAGTGAAGATTTCCATCGGATGAGGGAGAAATGTTGAATCCATGACTCGGGGACATTATTCTTGAGGCTGGTGGTTCCCCTTGCGGGTAGGAGACACTGGGCGTTGTATTTTGGAATAGTGTATTTTTATAATATAATATTATTTTTTTTTCTTTTTTTTGCTAATAAAACAATGATCACATAATAAATCGCGAGGCACACGCGATATTGACATTGGACATCGTCGCCGAAATTTTAGTGTGAGTCGCGCGACACTTTTGATGACCACGACGACGACGACGACGACGGCGACGATGACGACGACCCGATGAACAGAGGCACCGGATTGTTGCACACGCACAGTCTCTTTGCGATGGTCAAATCGAAGCTAAAGGCGGTGGTGTCTCTCTTTCTCTCTCTCTCTCTCTCTCACTCACTCTCCCTTCTCTTTCTCTCGCTCACTCTCTCCCTCACGGTTATATCGTCTGTCTCACTTGTTCTCGGGGTTTTTCGCTCTCTTGCTCTCGTTTTCTGTCCTTGTTTTATTCTATCTCTGTCTGTGTGTGTTTCTCCCTCCCTCTCTCTCTCTCTCTTTCCCTATTTCACCCCCTCTCTGTTTCTGTCTCTCTCACTCTCTCTCTCGTTTTCTCTCCCTCTCGCTTTTTCTGTCTCTCGTTTTCTCTCTTTCTCTCTCCTATTTTCTCTCTTTTTCAAACGATAGGGAGAGAAAACGAGAGAGAGAGAGAGAGAGAGAGAGAGAGAGAAAACAAGAGACAGAAAAAGTGAGAGGGGGAGAAAACGAGAGAGAGAGAGAGAGAGAGAGAAAACGTAAGGGTGGAAAATGAGAGAGAGAAAGAAAGAGAGAAAATGGGAGAGAGAAAGCGTAAGGGAGGGAAAATGAGAGCGAAAGAGAGAGAAAGCGCAAGAGAGAAAGAGAGAGAGAGAGAGAGAGCGTTTTTGTCCCTCTCTCGGCGGGTCGAGACTTAAACTCGCGTATATGGGGTAGGAGACGCCCCAACAGGGGTAGCCAGTTCGACGTATCGCAAGCGGCGACGACTGAGTCGCGCAGTGCCGTATCAGGGGGATCCTTCCAGATTCTGGTGACCTCGCACCCTTCCATTCGGGTCGCGAAATCACTCTCCCGAACTCTCTCTCTCTCTCTTACTCTATTCTACTCGCAATTTTTCGTTTTGCCCCCCTTTATCCTCACCAATTTTCCCTCGATTTTTATTTATTTATTTTTCCCTATTTTTGACTATTTTTCCGTATTTTTGACTATTTTTCAACGTTTCTTCTCCGATGGCAAAAATTTTATTCCGAAGAAACGAAAATTAATTTCTACACGCAAATAGTAATTTTTTGTTTAAAGGAGAAATAATTTTTTTAAAGAAGAAATAATTTTTTTAAAGGAGAAATAATTTTTTTAAAGAAGAAATAATTTTTTTAAAGGAGAAATAATTTTTTTAAAAGAGAAATAATTTTTTTTAAAGAAGAAATAATTTTTTCATAAAAGAAATCATTTTTTCAAAGAAGAAATCATTTTTTTCAATGAAGAAAATAATTTTTTTAAGAGAATAAATAAAAATTTTTTGGAGAAAGAAATAAATGTTTTGGAGAAGAGAGAACACTTTTTTCGAAATGAAGTAAAATAATTTGGAAAAGAGAAAAAATTTTTTTGGAAAGAAATAAATTTTTTTTGGAAAAGAAACAAATTGTTTCAAGAAGAAAGAAAAATTGTTTTGGAAAGAAATAAATGTTTTGGAGAAGAAGAGGAATTTTTTTGAACAAGAGAAATAAATGTTTTGGAGAAGAGAAAAATTTGTTGGGGAAAAAATAAATGTTTTGAAAAAGAGAAAAAAAAAATTTAGAGAAAAAAATTAATTTTTGGAGAAGAAATACAATTTTTTGGTGAGGAGTCAAAATTTTTTGGTGAAGAAACAAAATTTTTTTTTTGGTGACGAAATAAATGTTTTGTGGACAAGAAAAAAAAATTGTTTAGGAAAAGAGAAAAATTTTTTGGAAAAGAAACAATATTTTTTGTAGAAGAAATAGTATTTATTTTGGCAAAAGAAATGAAATTTTTTTGGAGAAGAAATTAAATTTTTTTAGAGAAGACAAAAAATTTTCTTTAGAGAAGACAAAAAATTTTTTTGAGAAGAGTCAAGATTTTTTTTTTGGATAAGTAATACATTTTTTTGAAAAAGAAAGAAAAAACGTTTTGGAAAAGAAAGTAATTTAAATTTTTTAAATGCTCTGGATATAATAATTAATAAATCAAATGTTTTTGAGAAAAACAAAAATTTTTTTGGTGAAGGAACAACATTTTTTGGAAACGAAATGAATGTTTTGGAAATGTGAAAAATTTTATCGAGAAGAAATAAAATTGTTTGCAGAGGAAATGCTTTAGATATAATAATTAATAAAAAAAAATGTTCTAGAGAAGAGATAAATTTTTTGTGGTAAAAACAAATTTTTTTGAAGAAGATATAAATGTTTCAGAAAAGAAAAAAAATTTTTTTTTATAAAAAAAATCGAAATTATACTTGAAAAGTTAACTTAATTTTTTTGAGTAGAAATAAAATGTTTTGGAGAAATGACAAAACATTTCTATGGAGAAGTAATAAATTCTTTGAAAAAAAAAGACAAAAACGTTTTGGGAAAAGAGAAAAATTTTTTTGAAGAATAAAAAAAATTTGTTGGATAGAAAATAAAAATTTTTAAATGTTCTTGATTTTATAATTAATAAATATAATGTTTTAAGGGCATGTTATTCAGTGGGAAGTTTTTCCATAGTAAAGTAAATGGGGCACGTGACCACTGAATAACATAACCTTAAGGAAGAAACAAAATTTTTTTAGGAAGAAACAAAATTTTTTGAAAAAGAAATAAATTTTTTGGAAAGAAAGAACAATTTTTAGGCGAAGAAATAAGTAAAGTTTTTTTTTGAAGAAGAAACCAATTTTTATGGGAGATAAAATACATGTTTTGGAAAAGAGAAAACATTTTTTTGCAATGGAAATACATTTTTTGGAAAAGAAACAAAATTTTTATCAGATGAAATAATAGTTTTGGAGAAGAAATAAATCTTTTGGAAAATAGAGGAAAATTTTTTAAGGAAGAAATAAAATTTTTTTCGGAGAAGTAATGATTTGTTTAGGAAAAGAGAAAAATTTTTTGGAAAAGAGAACAATTTTTTGGAAAAGAAACAATATTGTTTCTAGAAGAAACAATATTTATTTTGAAAAAGAAATCGAAATTTTTCTTTGGAGAAGACAAAATTCTGTTGGAGAAGAAATACAATTTTTTTGAAGAAGAAATCAAATTTTTTTGAAGAAGAAATCAAATTTTTTTTGGAGAAGAAATCAAATTTTTTTGGAGAAGACAAAAAACAAAAAAATCTTTTTTTGGAGAAGATACCAAAATTTTTTTAAGGAAGACAACAAATTTTTTGAAGAAGATACCAAAATTTTTTTAAGGAAGACAACAAATTTTTTGAAGAAGATACCAAAATTTTTTTGAGAAGGGGAGGGGGGGGGCAATATTTTTTTCTTTCCCTACTCGAATGAACGGTGGTGGTGGAGGGTAAAAAAGGGCCGAGGAGGGATTTAGAGAATAATTATACTAGTCGTGCGTTTTGGGAGAGGAAATGTGGAGAAAATCTTAGTTTCCTAGCTTCGGGGGTGCTGGGAACGATTGGGGGCGACCTGAAGCCGACAGGCACACCGCAGCAAGGCGAGGGGGAGGGGGACTAAGGAAGCCCTTGAAATCAATAGCCAGCCGCTACTGCCAACCTCTCTCTCTTCAACCCTCTCTTCGTGGCTCTCGCTCTTTTTCCCTCACGCCCCAATAGTGGGGGCAAGAGAGAGAGAGAGAGAGAGAGAATTCTTGTGCTTTCCACCTGATATTGCCCTCCGTTGCCCCCACCCCACCTTTTTCCCCATGCCCCCTCATTCTCTCCATACTAACCCCCTTTTCAGCACTGAACCCAAGAGAGAGAGAGAGAGAGAGAGAGAGAGAGAAAGAGAAAATAGGGGAGAGAAAGAGAAAAAGCGCAAGGGAGAGAAAAGGAGAGAGAGAGAGAGAAAATAGGAGAGAGGGGAGGGAGCGTGCCGTATAGAGGAGAGATGGACGCAAAAGAGCACGCACGCGCTCTCCTCATCATCACTATATGATTGCTGATGCTCGCGAAATCTTCATGACGAGGAGATGTGCACCTGGAGCTGACACCAGGGTTACGGTGACGCTCGAATTCTCCCTTTCTCTCTGCCTCTCTCTTTTTCTTTTTTTCTATTTCTGAATTACGAAAGAGTTTCTCTTTTGACTTGTTTTTTTTTTTTTTTTTTTTTTTTTATGTTTGTACGCTCTCTCTTTGGATTTTTTTTTAAAGTTCGGATGCTGTACGGAAAAAAAGAGGAAAGAGAGAGAGAGAGAGAGATTAGTGATTTTTGCTTCGGGGGATACTTTGTCGAATGAATGTTGGAGAAAAAGGTGGAGAAGGGAGGAGGAAAGAAAACGGTCAGAAATTGATGGATTTTTCATGTGTGGGGGATTTTTTGATTTTTTTGATAGGCGAAGAGCAAATGAGGTTTTGGGGATTAAAAAAGAATTTGGGAGGAAAACTGTTCAGTTTGTTTGAATTTTTTTTTTAATGAAGAAAATTTTCTTTGGTTTAAAAAAAATGTTTTTGTTGACTTTGAATATATTTTTGCGAAAAAGTTGAGAAAATTATGTTTGCTGTTAAAAAAAAAGAATTTTTTTATTGAGTTTGAGTAGCTTTTTACGAAATCGTAGAGAAAATTTTCGAAAATGTAGAGAAAAATTTCGAAATCGTAGAGAAAATTTTCGAAAATGTAGAGAAAAATTTCGAAATCGTAGAGAAATTTTTCGAAAATGTAGAAAAATATTGTATGGCGTTAGAGAATAATTTTTTTGGAAAATTATTTTTCCACTAGTCGTATAAAGTAGAACTAAATTATTTGTTTACAATTTTACTCGGTACAAATAAAATTTTCAATTCGATGCAAATAAAGTTTACTTTGAGGAAAATAAAATTTATGTGGGGCAAATAAAAATTTATCTAAAGCACATAAAATTTCTTTGGAACAAATAAAATTTATTAGAAGCGAATAAAATTTATTTGAGGCAAATAAAATTTCTCTGGTGTAAGGAAAAAAAATTTTACTCCTTCATAAATAGTAAGAGTTGCGCAAGAAAGACAAAAATTCCAGAAAGTTCAGGTTTTACTTTGAAAAAATAGTAACAGTAAATTTCAAAAAAAAAAAATTTCTGTTATTTAGTCGAGTGTTTCGAGTCATCGGCTTCTAGGGAAAAAATGCGAGTTCGATCCTTCGCGAAGTTGGTATTTTTTCTTAATATAAATTTTAATGAAAAAAAAACAAAAATAAATAAAACTTCCATTTTTAATCAATAAATAATTGAAATTAATAAATTAATAGTAACAATAAATTGAAAAGAATAATAAATAACTGTAAATGGTAAAGAAAGGAAAATAATAAATTAATAGAAATAGTATTAACATTTTTTTAAATACAAAAATATATTAAAACATTTTTAAAAAATAGATAAAACTACAATTATTTATTTATTTACAAAAATAAAAGGGAAAATAATATTAATAAAAATAATAATAAAACTATAATTATTTATTTATTTACAAAAACAAAAGCGAAAATAATATTAATAAATATAATAATAAAACTATAATTATTTATTTATTTACAAAAACAAAGGGACAATAATATTAGTAAAAATGATAATAATAATATTAATAATGAAAATAATCATAATAATAATAATAATAAAAATAGCTGAAGTAATAACATCAATAATAAACACAGAGAAATCAAAGATAAAAATTTAGAACCCTTTCTTTTTTTACAGTCACCGTATGACGTCAAAAAAAATCCACTTCTCCAATATCGCACTCTTTTAGATTTGACGTCAACAGGACATTTTATTTTTATTTCAAAAAAAAAAAATTTTTTTTTCTTTGTAAATTAAATTAGAAAATGTTTTTTATTCGTTAAATTGCATATTCTTGGTTTGAGTATGTATATATATAAATAAAAGACTTTCTCGCAATATATATATATATATATATATATATATATAATGTAGTTTGAACCAAAAATATTTTTCATAAAGAGAAGGAGAGAAATTGAGAGAAAGGAGGGGGGAGAGTGTGTGAGAGAGAGGAGATGATGCGGAAACTTCGATAATGCAGCTGTTACTGAGTGCATCTTTGACTTCGTCGCAACGCGGATAAAAGGGTTGTTTTACGCGAGATCTCGAATCAATTTACAGAGTCTAGGTCAGGGCTTGATTCCACACATGCGAAACGACACAGTTATCGCGTTCTGATTCTAAACAAATAACGATTATTCTTTTTCAGAAACGTTTAAAGATTGTAATTTTTATTATTAATTACCGAAAATTGGTGCAATTACTATTATTATTATTACTATTATTTATTTTGTTTTTTTTAATTAATTATTTCATTTAATTTTATTTATTAAATTTAATTAATTTAATTATTTTTTAATATTTTTACATTTGTAAAAATGTGCGATCAATAATTTTACCGTGAATTATATGTTATGTTACCTATAATAATTAAGTTGAAACAATCAGTTTTAATTTTTATTTAATATAATTATTATAATAATGTATAATAATAATAATAACAATAAAATAACAATAATAATATAACAACAATTACGATAATAGAAGTAGTAAAAATAATGAATTAGTAATTAATCATTTATTTAAATATTTTATTTTATTTATTTATTTATTTATTTATTATAATAATTAGTAAAATGTAATTAATACAATTTTTAATATTATTACTTAAATTAAGAATTAAATTGTTAATTAAATTAAGTAAATTAGGTGATGTTTTGAAAGTGTGGTAAAATTAAAGCATTAAGATTTCTATTACCTATTTTTCCCAATATTTTTTTTTCGATTTTTAGAGAGAATGGAAAAAAGAAAATTTATGTAAATTCTGATGATACGATAATTGCCAGGAGTAAAAAAATAGTCATAAAAAATTTCGACTAGCAATTAGTATGGTAATAACAATTTTTTTCGAATTTTGCAGATTTTCGAAAATTCGATGCAAGACGAAAAAGTATTCTAGAACAACAATTGGGTCACAAGTTTTTTTTGCAGTTAAAAATAATTGCCAATGAGTAAATAAAATGTGGAAGAAAATTTTTAGTCCCGCATTTAAATAAATATATAATAATTTATAGTTAATAAAAATACTATCAAGAAAATAATTCTTAATAAAAAAAAATATAGAAAATTATTTTCTTCATGTTCTTTTTAAAAATATTATTTTTATTTTATTATTATTATTACTATTTTTATTCTTAAAATTTTTTTATTTTTTTTCTTATTCATTATTATTGTTTTTACTATTTTTATTATTTTTATTATTATTATTATTATTATTTTATTTTCATTTACTTTTATTATTTTTATTTTCATTACTTATATTATTTTTATTTTCATTACTTATATTATTTTTATTTTCATTACCTTTATTATTTTTATTTTTATGACCTTTTTTATTTGTATTATTATTGAAAATATTTATTTACCTTCTATTCGAATGTACTTGGAGGTGAATTAGTGAAATTATCGTATAAAAAAAAATGTTTTTCGTTTAGTATATTTCATTGAGAAGTTTAACGTTATTTTTGTTCGAATTCTGGTCGTGAATTTCTTGGTTATATGCAATGCTGCTGCAATTTTCTCTTTACTATTCAATTATAGAAAGCTTCGATTTTTCTCGTTAAAAAGGAATCGATTCGTACGTTTTAATCAGGTCGATCGAATAGAACAAACACCAGTATTGGAATCTTAAAACTTGAAAGAATAAATTTTCTCTTTCTTTCAAAAAAATTTTTCTTTTCGTTTCTACTGTTAATTTATGTGACAATTAACAAAATAGAAATAATAATATTATTTGTTACAATCGCAATTTTTTGCTAGTAATTATATAGTAATAAAAAAAAAATGTTTGAAACATAAAAGTTACAAATTCAATAAATTGTGAATTCAATTAAATATTTACTTGATTCGAAAAAAATTTTATTTTCTTTTTAGTAATTCAAGTACGAAAATGATAGTTTTAAATAAATTTTTACTTAGAAGTTAATAATTAGTCAAATTTACTTATATGGAATAAATATTTTCTTATTATTAATTGAAATACTAGAATTTTTGTTTCAAATAAATTTTAATTAGAAAATTGATTATTTAATAATTCGTTAAATTTACTTGAATTAAATAAATTTTATTTTCTTATTTATTAATTCAAATAGTAAAATTATAAATTATTGTTTGAAATAAATTTTAATTGGAACAATTTTAGTATTTGGGGTAAACAAATAATAAACCATTTAATTGAAAATGGAAATTTGTATTTACACAACTCTTTCAGAATGGTATAAAATTTTCACATATTGCAGGAAATGGCAAGCGATGAAATTTTTCTCTCTTTCTCTCGTCGTCTCTTTTTTTTGGAAGCTTTCAATCACGTTGGCAAGACTCCTTCACTTTAGAAAAAGTTTAAAGTTATTTTACCTGTTCGTACAAATAAGTTGATAGTAGTCCAGTGAAAAATCGATTGGGGTCAGTTTGACCTCGAGAAGGCGATTCCTTTTTTTTTAAAAAAGAGAGGAAAATGCTAATTTTTTCTTTTTCTTTCTTTTTTTTCGAAAGGAATACTAATTACTGATTGAAATAATTAATTTCTTTAGTCAATTTTTTTGTGGTATTTTTTTCATTAATTTTGTTTTCTAAAATTAATTTTTCTACAGCGATTGTTTTTTTTAATTTCTTCTTTTATAGTCAATTTTTTTATTTGAGTTTTTTTTAAATTTATTTAAATTTCTTTACTTAAATTTAATTTTTCCATTGGTAATTTTTTATTTAATTTATTATTTTAGATTTAAAAAAAATTTATTTTTATTTTGTTGTAGTGATTGTTTTATTTAACATTGTTTTCTCGAGTGAATTTTTTTTGTAGTAAATTTTTGTATTTAATTCTTTTTTAAATTAAATTTTTTCATAGTAAATTTTTTCTGCTTAATTTATTCCTTTTAAACTGGATTTTTTTATATTTTTTTTTTCATTTAATTTATTTCTTCTAAAGTAAATTTTTTCCATAATGAATTTTTTTTATTCAATTTTTGTTTCTAAAGTTAATTTTCCCTGCAGTAATTTTTCTCTTTTCTTCTGTTGTGAATTTTCTTTATTTTTATTTTCTTAATTAATGTTTTGGTGTTTTTTTTCTGATTTTAATTGAAGAAAATTTAATTTCCACTTTCAGTGAATTTTATTTTGAAAACTTTAATAAACTGTAAAAAAGATTAATAAACTTTTATTAAATATTTAGTGAATTTTTTCCGGTAAATTTAAAAAATGTAATTAATTAGAAATGAATTTTGTATGTACGCAAGGAATGCCTCAACGTTTGAGAGTATAGAAGGAGATTATAAAATGTTTTCGTGAATTTTTATTTTTATTTTTTTTTCCATTTTTTTTAAAGTTTGATGGAATTTTCGATAAAAACGGAAAGGCCTCATTAACAACAACTTGCTTAAGCTTAGATAAAAACTGATGACTTTCTACTTCAGAGATATGATTAAAGTTCAAAGAACATTTTTTTTCGAATAAAATTGGAACATAGAAGGAGAGGATTTACAAAGTAGATCACAGTTTCATTCCCTTTCCTCAAATTTTTTTTTTCAAATTTAAAACCATGAAATCCCGTGTAAAGATCTCTCGTTTCAGGTAAAGGAAAAAAAAGATGAATTAAAATGTTCTCATTATTTGACAGGAAAGAAAAAGAGAAAATTTTGTTTATTTAATTAAATTAGAGTTTATTTTCTTTTTAGCTTAATTTTTATTTTTTATTTTAATTTTTTTTTAATTGTAATTTTTGGGGAATTTTGTTGTAAAATTATTTTATTGCATGTGGGGAAAATTTGATTGAAGTGCTGGGGAAATTTAGAAGAGAGGATTTTTTTTTGTTTTTATAGAGCAATTGAAAATGTTTTAATACATATATCTAGGTGGGATTGATTAGTAATAAAAATGCATTTTTGATTCGGTATAAAGTGGAGAATTCCAGTAAACATAGATTTCTTCATGCACGAATGCCAATTCAATGCTGTTGCACTCAATCGATCGATGCCTTCTGTTCAAAATTACCATGTAGATTTACGCAACTTTATAGCTTGTCGATAACATTCCAATTTTTTAAACCCAGGTGGAAAATATTTTTCAAATTGATATAGGGCAAAAAGTGCAATTTTTTTCTTTCTTTTAGAATTATTTTTTTCTAAATTTCTAATTTACAATTAAAAATAAAAAAAAATTGAATATTTGAGGTAATTTTACTATTTTTTAATTAGAAAATTAAGAAAACAATTTAACAAACACTTTTGTTTCGAAAAAGATTTCAAATAAATTCTATTAGTTAATAGTGAATTAAATTAGATAATTTATCATTTTTTGTATTTTTCAAAACAAAATTTTTTGTTAGAGCTTTTTTTTTAATTTTACAAATTTAATTTCAAAATTCCCTCAAATGAAATTTATTAATTTATCAACTAAATAAATAATAAAAAGTACAAAAAAGAAATTTTTATTATTCAATTAGATAACAAAAAAATGTTAATAAATTCGTAATAAATAATGAATAAATAATAATTAATTTCGTGACAAATATTAAAAAGTTAAATTTCTAAATTCGTGATAAACAATAAGAAATTGAATTTTTAAATTCGTGACAAATACAAAATTAAATTCATCAATTCGCGATAAACAAAAAATTAAATTTAAAAATTCGCGATAAATAATAAAAAAATAAAACTTTAAACTTGATTAAATTTTTTAATACGTAATAAAAAAATTAAACTTAGAAATTTGTGACAATTAATAGAAAAAATTAGTTTCTTTAATAATTAGAAAAATTATTCAGTTTAATTATTTTTATTGTCTATTATATTTTGTTTTTTTTTTTTTTGCTAAGAAGAAATGAAGACGAAAATTTACATTTTTCTTTCTTTATTTTTTTTTTATTAAATTTGTGGTAACTATTTAATAGAGGTTTACATGGACTTTTAAAAATATAACTTTATTTATAAAATTAAATTATCATTTACAGTAGGGAATTAAATTCGTCGTCGTTTTTTTTTTATTTACAAAGTATAGAATTTTCTTTTACTTACAATTTACGCTACAAGTGAAAAAGTATATTTTTAATTATTACCTATTTTAAAATAAAACGAAAAGTAGAAATTAAAATAAGTACTGATACGTACAACTTTGTGCTAGTTTTTTTCTTTTTTTACTTAATTATAATTATTTGCAAAAACTCATAAGTAGAGAAATTACTAATTCGAGTGTTGTGTTAATAATTATTTCTGTTTTTTTTTAATTATTTTGTTTTACTATTTTGCTTTGTTAAAAATAATTTTCTTTTATTAAGAATTATTTTGTTTTGTTAAAAATTATTTTGTTTTATTAATAATTATTTTGTTTTATTAATAATTATTTTGTTCTGTCAATAATTATTTTCTGTTCTAAATTTATGTTCCATTGTTTATTTAATCATTTTTTTATTGTAACTTTTTTGCGAATAGATGTTTTCGTAAATTCTTTTTATTTTTATCTAAATTTTCACATTCAGACAATTATATTTTTTTCGATTTCAATCAATTTTGATAGAAAAAGAAATGATTCTTATTTGCAATTGGGAATTTTTGCAGTTTTTAGTCAAGTTTAGTAAACAATTTTTTCTGCATTTTCGGTATTGAAAGGAAACGAATAGATTTTTTTTGAGAATCTAGAATTAAAACGACTTAACAATTATTGGACTTAAAGAAATATTCTAAAAATAAAATAACAGCATCGATATGGCTTTTATTTTTGGTGTAGAGTAAAAGATGGAAAAACTTTTATCTTCGATAAGAGTCGATTAAATTAATACACTGTAACAATAGGAAGTGTGATAAATCTCTAATTCAAAATATAATACTTATTTTTTTATCTTTTTTGACAGACAATCCCATATTTGGCACGTAAACAGTTTCTTTCAATTTCATTCAACTTTATTATTTAAATAAAAATTGACTGTAAAAAAAATTTAGTTTTTAAATAAATTTTTCTTTTTTCCGAATATTTGTAATTGTTTATCTATTATTATTATTATTATTAATAATCAATCATGTTAATAATATTTGAATAATATTCGAAAATATTATTCTACTGTTTAAACCTTTAAACTTTAAAGATTTTCCACTAATTTATTTTCAAATATTTTTTTCCTGTCAAAAATATTTCGTAAAATAATTATTAGACATGAAAATTTAAGTTTGCCTTTTTCTACAAAATAAGTATATGGCCGGAATTAAGTCACGAGATTTTACTTTAAGCACGTTACTTTAAAACCAAGAATTATAATAAATTAAAAGTAAACAGAGTGATAATTTAAAAATGTACTTTTTGTGAAGAAAAAAAAACCTTCGAAAAAGAAAACTATTTTTTTACAACAAACAATAAAAAAAAATACTATTTAAGTATTTGAAAAAATAAAAAAAAGTAATCGATTTATGAAATTATTTATTTGATTTTCTTCGTGAAATTTGGTTTTAATTCTAATTGACAATAAAAGTTCCTGTTATTGTGAAAAACAAAAAAATAACATTGAAAATTATCGCTAAATTGAAATCAGTCAAAAATTGTCTGGATATTTTTTTCTTGGAATGTTTTTTTTAGATGTTTTTAATTATTTCAATGGGATTGCGAAGTCGAAGACAAGGGACATGAAACG
Organism: Leptopilina myrica (nomen nudum); assembly: GCA_032872475.1. Taxonomy (NCBI): domain Eukaryota; kingdom Metazoa; phylum Arthropoda; class Insecta; order Hymenoptera; family Figitidae; genus Leptopilina; species Leptopilina myrica (nomen nudum). The sequence goes on along the minus strand of CM065465.1, from coordinate 32,832,330 downwards.
TCACAAAATATATATTATATCACACTATTATCAAAAACAATATTATTAGCTAGAATTTTTTTAAACCATTTTCTCTCTCTCTCTCTCTTTCTCTCAATTCTGACTTAAGTAATATTTTTAACAAATAGAAAGACAATTTTTTGTTGGCCAAAAAAATATCGGAAATAAAATTTCTAATGGTAAATTTAAAAGCAGTTAGTTGTAATTTATTTATAGTATTGAAAAATATTTTTAAAAATGGTATTTTATTTATTGATTTATGGTCTTTTTATTTGTATAATAAATGTAGTTTTTTATTTGTTTACTATGAAATAAAAAATTTTAAAAGTAAATTTAATTATTTAATTAAAATTAACTATTTAATTGAGTAAACTGGATTTGTTTTTTCTTTTCGTTACTTTACTATTTCAATTGCTTTCTTTAATTTCTTTTTACTTTTAAAATTTTTTGTTTGATTTGAATTATTTTGCAATATTTTTATAATTCAACTTTTTTATTTTAATCTCGTTTTAATTTAATTTTAATTCACAATTTAATTTACTATTTCCTTTATTTTCTATTTATCATTAAATTAACCCTTTTTTTTATTAATCTACGGGCATTGAGTGTTATAATAATAAATAATAATGATAATAGTTTTTATTATTATTTATACAAATAATAATTTTTATAAGTGTTATTATTTATACAAATAATAATTTTTATTAGTATTATTATTTATACAAACAATAACTTTTATTAGTAATATTATTTATACAAACAATTTTTACTATAATTATCATTATTTGTATTATCATAATAATTATAATAATTTTTTTTATCCATAATTCGTTTATTCCTTGAAATTAATATTCGAAAAAAATTAGAAACTTTGTGTTGGAAATTGAATTTAATAATTAACTTTTTTTGGCCAAACGTCTTAATTCTCATTCTCACTTTCTTTCTCTCTCACGCTTTACTCATATTAACAAAATGCAACGAATAATAAAAATAGTAATTTCAATCAGTAAACGCTATTGAAAAAGGCACTTATAAATAGTTTTTCTTAATTTCTTCACATATTTTTTTTTAATTAAAATTCAGCTGTGTGGCCATTTTTTGTTTGAGCGAATAAACACGGTAAGGCAAGTGGTTTTAGAGAGAGAAATAATATTCAACTAGTGCTTTAATTAACAATTGTGAATTTTTGTTTTTTTTTGTTTTTTTTGCTTCTTTGTTCTCTCAACTGACTGTCGATGCATCCAAGTCGATTGTTTCGTCTTTAAGTAATAAGCGTTTGTCTTCTTTTTGATTGGCTTTTTTATTGCCAATACCTTTACGTTTGCCTCGATTAATCACTCCATTTTCTTCATCCATCATTCGCAATATTTGCGTTTGATCGGAACTCTCTATTGGCGCTATTGAAATATCTCTCACTGCTCGAAACTTACCGCAATTATTTAGATGCTCGTTCTCCAAGCGGAAGAAGTTCCAAACGAAACGTCTAATTAAAAGAAGAAAGAACATTCAGTTAAAAATGAATTTAATTTTTTTTTTTACTTTTTATTTTTGTTTTTTATTTTAATTTTTTAGTTTCGCTTTCGTTTCTATTTTTTATTCTAGTTTTTATTTTCATTTTTGGTTTTTATTCTATTTTTTATTGTTATTCTAGTTTCTATTTTTATTTTTTGTTTTCATTCTATTTTTTATTATTATTCTAGTTTCTATTTTTATTTTTTATTCTATTTTTTACTATTACTCTAGTTTCTATTTTTATTTTTGGTTTTTATACTATTTTTTATTTTTACTTTTTGATTTTATTTTTTATCCCAGATTTTTATTTTACTTTTATTATTATTATATTGGTTTTTAATTTTTATTCTGGTCTTTATTTTTTTCTATTTATTTTGTTTTTAGTTGCTTATTTTGAAAATCTCACCGAAAAACTTCCAGCGGAGAAACTACTGACATCAGTAAATCGTTTGAAACAGAAAAATAGTCGTGAAGAATAAATGTAGCGACCCATGAAAATCGAATTATTGTATCTTCTATCATTGCGAAGTAATAAAACCCCTGAAAAGAAATTAAAATAGTATTAAAATATTTCAAAAATTTCAATTAAAAATTTTTTTTAAAGAAAATAATTAAAATTGAATTACAATTTTTAATTTTTTTAGAGAAAAAATTTTTCTTAAAATTATATTTCAATGAATTTTAATTAACTTCTATGAAAAATTGTAATTACTTCAATTTTAATTGTTTTCTTTAAAAAAAAATTTAATTTTCTTCTTTAGCCTCTTTTTTTATTATTCTCTTTACAACATTCTAATTATTCTTTGAAAAAAATTTTAATTATGAAATTTTTTGATTATTTTGTTTAAAAATAAAAATTCTGCAAAAAGTAAACAGAAAACTACTTACATAAGATGAATAAACAACTTCCTCTCGTAGAAATTTATTTTCACCAGCATTACTGTCGAGAAGGCCCCAATCCATTTTCAAATCCCACGTCAGCGAATAAATTGAATTCAAAAGACAACTTCCGAGCCAAAACCAAAACCATGGACTTTCCCAATGATTATCATAACTCCCTGGAAAGGAAAAAATTCCAAAAAAATTAATAATTAAAAAAAATAATAAATAAAATAATAAATAGAAAAATAAATAAAACAACAAATAAAATAATAAATAAAAACAAATAAATTTTATTTCGGACTTTGTTTTAAATTTAGATAAAAATTATTATTTTTATTTTTATAATTATTACTTTTATTACCTTTATAATAGAAACGCAATGATGTTGCAATGACAACGAGAAAAGTTGTCGAATATTTTCCAGCGTTCCACAAATGGGGAAAAGCCTCCTTCGAATCACGATAACGTCTTATGCATTGGGCAAAACGAAACCAAGCTGGCAAACAATTCACCAATGGCCTAATAATTAGAGAACCTGATGTGCATTGATCTGTACGTCCAGCTTCGAGCCAATTATTTCCATTGGTTATATAAAAGCAGAGGAGAAATTGAAAATCCAAAAATGCAGTTACAAGACTGTTGAGCTGATCGGCCAGCCAGAAATCAGCGAAATTCACAAATACCAATGGAGCAATTAATACTCGCCACTGTGGAGGAAAAAAAAACCAAAATGTAAATAAATAATTTATTTTAGTCGCACTTTATTTTTTATTTTACTTTCTTTTTTAATTATTTCTTTTTGATTTATTTCCATTCAATTTTTCTTCTCTTTATTTTCTTTTATTTTTATTCCTTTCGTCTATTTTTTCTTTTATTTTTATTAATTTCGTCTATTTTTGATTTTATTTATTTTTAAGTCCAGTAATTTTTTATTTTATTTATTTTTTAGTTCAGTCATTTTTTCTTTTATTTATTTTTTAGTTCAGTCATTTTTTCTTTTATTTATTTTTTTTAGTTCAGTCATTTTTTATTTTTTTGTTTCCTATTTTACTATTTTTTTTATTTTACCTATTTTTTATTTTAGTCATTTCTTATTTCACTCACTTTTATATTACTCCCTGATAACATTTTTTAAATTAATTTCAATAATTTAATGTTTTTAATTAGTTTACAATCATTAACTTGTTTTATTTACTATTCTAATTTTTTTTATTCAATTTTTTTACTATTTCTTTTATTTATTTCTAATCTACCAATTTTTATTAATTATCAATTATTTATTTCCTATCTTATAATTTTTTTCAATTTATTTTATTAAACAACACAATAATTAATACAGTAATCAGTAATTAATAAAAATTTGTGAGATAAAAATAAATAAAATAATACGTACTAATAAAGAAATTTTTTTGCAATAAAATTAATGATAATTAGTATATTATAACAACAAAATTAAAGAATATTATTTTTACTTTAAATTGAAAAAATAAATTTAAGATTAAAAAAAAAAATTAAAAAAAAAATAAAATAAAATACAATGGAAATTCAAATAAATAATTAAAAAGTGGAAATAAAAAAATAAAAAAGAAAACAAATTTTTGACTCACCATAATGCGCATCAGCCAAAATCGAGCCTCGTGACGAAACATTCTCAGTGGATTGATGAGAAATCCAACCATAATTATAACGAGTGCAAGGGGATTGACGTATGGTGGAATACTTAGACTTGCACTGTACAAAAAACTGAGAATACTCAATGCCCAAACGACACCCAATACTGCGGCAAGTTCCATGAGATGTTGCTCTGAGAGATGATTTCGAGGGTCCAATTCAAATATTAATACATGATTAACGCCCGACGATCTCCAACCATAAACATTTATTCCAATGAGAAACAAAAATTGTACAATAAGTAATGGTCCACGATACAGAAGAAAGGCTACTTTCAAATTTTCACCGCCATCGTGAAAAATCGCTGTAAATAGATAAAGACAATTTTTTCATTAAAATTTAATTTTTTGATTTTTTTTTTCATTTTTGACTTTCCAATTTTTTAACTCTTGTCGAATGGAAAATTAAATTTATGCAAAGAAAAAATTGCTGTAAATAGATAAAGGCAATTTTTTCATTAAAATTTAATTTTTGGATTATTTTTTAACCTTTGACTTTTGAATTTTTAATTCTTGTCGGATGGAAAATTAAATTTATGCAAAGAAAAAATTGAAGTTAAGAAAAAAATGGTGCATAAAAAATTATTTAAAAAATAGATGATAATAATAATAATAATAATAATAATAATAATAATTTTTCATTAGAATTTAATTGTTGATTTTCACTATTTTTTTGCAGTTCCAAATTTTTTAATTTTTAAAGAAGGGAAAATTTAATTTATTGAAATAACAAATGGAATTGGTGGAACAAATTGCTGAATAAGAAAGTAATAAAAAAACAGTAATGATTTTTCCTTGTAAAATTTAATTTTTGACTTTTCGTTTTGTCTTTCAGTTCAAAATTTTTAACTTTTGAAAAAAATGAAATTCCGGAGAAAATGCTAAATAAGAAAAGTAAGACAAAAATAGATTATTATTTTTCATTGAAATTTAATTTTTGAAATTCATTTCTTATTTTCCAGTTCGAAAATAAAATTCTCAAAGTAAAGGAAATTAAAATTTAGAAAGAAAAATGAAAGTAAAAAAAAAGCTGAATAAAGAAAAAGAATAAAAAATAGATAAAAATATGAATTAGAAGTATAAATAGACGAGAAAAAATTGAAGAAAAAATAATGAAAGAATAAATAGAAAAAAATCGGAGAAGAAATAATAGAAGAGAAGAATAGAAGAAAAAATAATAAAATAGTAAATAGAGAAGGAAAAAAAGAAGAATAAATAATAAAAATGCTGAAAGAGAAAAAAAATTGCAGAGAAAATAAACATTAATTTTTTCTCTCGTTTTTTAATAAATAGATTAATTAATTAATAGGTAAATAAAAAATTTTTTTGAGATCAACCTGAGAGAATGACGGTGACAAAAAGAACAATGAAACTGCCGGAAAAAAGTCCAACTTTAAAAGTGGTCCATGGACTTTGATGTTCGCCAAGCGGTGGAACTCGAAGTCTTTTCATTGCTCTTTGACGATCGCCTCCCTCGAGACCATTTGTCACCGATGTTTCTGTATCTTGAATTAATTTATCAATATCTTTTGATGTGTGAAAATGCGCCACTTCCACGCACTCCTCTCTCCATTTTGATCCAGTGTCCACAGACAGAAGCTAATAATCCAAAATTACACAATTTTATTCTAAGGAATTTTATTTAACACAATAATTGTTAATTAATTAACAGAATTAATCAATCCGCGAACTTAATTAATTTATGAAATTAAGCTAATTAAATATAACTAACTAACAAATTTAATTATAATTAATTTTAATTTGTTAAATTTATTTTATTAATTTAATCAAATTAAATACTTTTTAATTAATTTATTGACTTAATTTATAGTTGATTCAAGAAATTAATTAATTTATACATGTCATTTAAATTAAAATGTAGAATTCACTTGATTGATTATATTATTTATTTAATTAATTAACATAATTAATATAAATAAAATATAAATAATATAAAATATAAAAATAATAATATATAATATAATATATAATTAATATACATAATATAAAATAAAATTTAATTTTAACGAAACATATTTAATTAATTAACTCGATTAATTTACGTAATTAATTAAATTATTTATTTCACAAAAAAATTACTGAATTATTTTTATTTTTTAAACACATTTTGCTATTTGTCTCTCTTTTACCTTGTCATGTTTTTTGAGAATTTTTCGAAATCCAGTGTAATTTAAATTTTGATAGTTTTGCAGGAGAATTAGCGATAGATAAAATTCGGAAAATGCGAGTTTCAATTCTCTTATTTTTCTTGTTGTCAAATGGGGTTTTTGATTTGTTTTCCCTTTATTTTTTCCACCACCTTGATGGGCATCCAGGGCACTCTTCAATTCGCTCTGTAATGCCGCATATTTTCGTGTAGCCTCTGCCAACTTCTCTATACAAAAATTAAATCATTCGTTTAATTTAATTAATTGTCTCCCAAAATAGAAATACAAAAAAAAAATAAATAAATTTGGCATTTTACTCAAGTAAAATAAATAATAAATTAATTTTGTTTGTGAATTAAATACTAATTGGGTACTCTGTTCACTAATTAGTTATTTTACTAATTTAATTAGGTATTTAAATTTACTAATTTAATTTATAATTAATTTAATATTAATACTACTTTAATACTCATTTCATATTAATTTAATACTAATTTAATACTAATTTAATTTACTAAATAATTTAACTTTAACTAATTGTTTACTTATTAATTCAACTTCAACTAATTAATCACTAATTTATTTATTTTTCACTAACTTAATAATTACTAATTATTATATTTCACTATTTAATCTTCGACTAATTAGTTATTAATTATTTCTTTTTCTGATAAAAAATTGATTTAATTTAAAAATTATTTATTCCTTTTTATTACTAATATTATTAATTAATTATTAATTATAATTAATCATTTTTTTTTTATTTAAAAAATTCAGTTGCGAGTTACTCACCAGAGTAAAAGGTATTTATTTTCTTCAATTCCTGGTCGCAAAATGTAAAGAATGTTTCATCGAAAGTTGCAAAATGTCTTGATATGACTTCCGGTTCCGTTGTTTCTGAAGATGGTGCTTCCTCCACCACCCTATAAAGCATCGCTTTCATTTCCTGTAGAAAAAAGTAGTTGCAAAAAAATAATTTACTTAATAATATTTATTCTCAAGGGAATTAAAAATTTTATTTTACAAAAAAAAATTTTTTCTTCATTAAATTCTCTTTTTTTTGTAATAAATACCTCATAACTGATGTATTGCTTTCGCCATTCCGGCGTTATGTGAGCAGAAAGATGTTCGGCGAACTTCATTTTTGCACTTTTTTCCAAATATTACAGTTCCAACTGTAATTAAAATATTTAATTAAATTTGAAATTGGGGGAAAAAAATTTGAGAATTGAAATTTTTTTTTTATTATTAAATTTATTTATTTAGGTATTTATTTATAAATCTTTATATTTATATAAAGATAAATTAAATTAATATTATGTTAATATTATTTTGTTACTATTAAATTAATATTAATTAAAATTACTAATAATAATTTATTGCTATCCAATTTTTTTATTCGAATTAGTGAAAAAAAATATTATACAAATATTGACAAATATAAAAGTAAGAAAAATTATTATTTTATAAATAAAAAATAAAAAATCTTTTTATAATTTAAATAAAATATTAATAATATCGCTTTTTTTGTTTCTTTTACAATTGAATTAATTTTACTATTAAACTCTTTTTTTGAATGAAAGTGAATTGAATAAAAATAATAAAGACAATAAATTTAAATTTAACGAACGTTCTACTTTGAATAAAACGAACTACTTTATAAACTTCTGAGAAATTTTGTATGTAATCAAAGTCTTTGTCGGCGATGTTGCGTGAAAAATTTTGGCATAAATATTTGCCGAATTACTATCAGCAAACATTTGCTTCTTATTTCGAAGATATACGATTATGCACAGAAGTTACATAGTATTATGCACACAATGTTTCATTTTAATTTCAATATTATTTATTAGCAACTCTTTTTTTGAAAAATAAACAACTCTTTTAATTTTCGTAAAAAAAAAGTTTTAAGAAAATTAAAATTAATTAATTAATAGAAAAATTAAAAGAATTTTCAAAGAAAACAATTCAATACGAAGGTAAATTTTCTCCAAAATAAATAAGTATTTGTATAAGAATTATTATCATCACATTTTTTCCTATTTTGATATCATTTATACAAACAATAGATTTTTAGGTCAAAAATTGAAAAGTCAAAGTTCTAATAAATTTTTTTTTCTTCAAATTGTTTGTTTTTCTTATTGTCAACAATTTTCTTTTATTTTATGCTGAAGAAATTATCACATTTTCACATAATTTTTTTTTTTGCGATATTATTTAAAATTAAATAACTTACATTTTATTATTTTGGCCCTTTTTTCTTTTTATTTTGTAATTTTTACGGAACTGTCAAACTAACACAAATAGAAGTGAAAAACATTTTCTTTTTTTTTCCTCTTTAACGGAAAGAAAAATAAATAATGTGTGTGTCTCTCTTTTTTTGTGAATTTTTCCACGATAACAAAAATGTACTTGGGGAAATGTCAATGAAAAGTGTGTAACTTTTCGTTTGTCACGAGATTGGTTGTAAAATTTGATGTAAAACGAAATTTCATTGGACTTACATTTAAGGTGGTTTTCATTAGTCAGTGTGCGATATTTTTAGGCGTTGAACCAATCCCGAATCGAGATGTCCACGAAGTGAAATGCTATTCGTGGACAGTTGTCTTATTGTATTTTTCTCACGGGTGTTTTTGTTCAGGAGCGTAGATAGTGATGGAAATTTTTTTTGGGGGGAGGAATTTAACAATTTGTGTAAATAATTATATTAGTTCTTTTTTCTTTTAATTTTGTTATCTTTTTCGTCTCTACATTTGAATTTGTAAATTTTGCTAGTAAATTAGTAGAAATTAGGAAAATTTAGAGTTATTTGTTATGTTAATAATTATAATTAATTATGTAATTAATATTTTTAGCTAAAAGTATTCTAATTAAAAATATGTTTAACTAAAAGTATTTTAATTTTAACTAAAAGTATTTTAATTTTAATTACAAATATTTTTGACTAACAGTATTTAAAATAAAAATATTTTTAAGGGCATTCGAACAATTATGACGTCACAATTTTAAAACTCATGCTTTTCACGCATTGTGACGTCATAGTGGTTCAAATGCCCTTAACTACAATTATTTTTGTATACCATTATTTTAACTAAAAGTATTTTAATTTTAACTAAAAGTATTTTAATTTTAACTAAAAGTATTTTAATTTTAACTAAAAGTATTTTAATTTTAACTAAAAGTATTTTAATTTTAACTAAAAGTATTTTAGTTTTAACTAAAAATATTTTCCACTACGAGTATTTTAATTTTACTTCAAAATATTTTCGACTAATAGTATTTTAACTTAAAATATTTCTTAGTACAAATATTTTAACTAAGAATATTTTGAACTGAAAGTATTTTACCAAAAAATATTATGAAGTAGAAGTTTTTTAACTGGGAAATTATTTTTGAACAAATTTACAATAAAAAATAAAATTAATAGAAAAATAGTATAGTTGAAACTTAAAATAACAAAGAAAATATTAATAATATTAATATTAATGATTTTTTCTCACCTATATAATATTAATAACAATTTATTGATTTTTAATTTACGTAATTTAATTTAAATTTTAATTAAAATTTTAAATTTAAGTAAATTAAATTGTAATTTATAATTTATTAAAATTATTATTTAGTAGTCAATAAAAAAAACGTTTTCAAAATAAATAAAATTGTTATTAGTGTGATAACAAATTTTTGAAAGAAAATTTTGAAAAGTTTAAAATAAATATGATTAATATTCATAGTTATTATTAATTAATTAACCGAATTCACGAAAATATTCTAATTCGTAATTATTTAATGAATAATTTTTAAATTTTTACCGCCAATTTTTAAAGGGCAGGGCTCTTTAACAGCTTCCTACATCTCTGGTTTAAATGCCATTACGATATTACTATTATTATTATTATTATTGTCCCTCTCTCTTACACACACAAATAAATTTGTGTTTATTTTGATGTCCTCGCGATTTAACTTAACCTCCAAAAAAAAGGTTTTTTAATTCTCGTAGAATTAAAAATGTTTTGCGTTTAAATCTCTGTTTCAATAAAATATTAAAATTGTAAACAATTTCCATTTTCAATAAAATTCCAATTTTAAATGGTCTTTGATTTTTAATTAAATGAAAACAATTTTTATTCTCAATGAAGAATTCAATTTAGAATAATAATTTTGTTTTTTAAAGTTATTTTTTATTTTCTACTTATAGTTTTGTATGTTTTATCTCGGTGCGTGAGTGATTTTAAGTTTCAAGCTGACTGCAAACTATATTAAACAGGTAAAATATTAAAATTATTTAATGGAATTTTGGTTTTTAGAAATTAGGAAAAATTGTATTTATAATAAATAATGATTATTTATATAAAATAATTATTGATTGTGTAGTATAAGTAAATTAAAAATTAAATTTTTTGTGTGATACTATTATTATTATCATTATTATTATTATGACTGTACAGTTATAATAATTATTATTATCATTCTGAGTGTTTTTTATTTTAATTTTTTTACTATTTTATTATTTGTTTTATTTTTATTGTCATTCTTATTGTTACTGTTAATATTATTAATTATTAATTCTAAGGGAATATTTTAATTATAATTTCAGTGGAAATAATAACAAAAGAATAATAATAATAGTAAAATAAATAATAAATACAATAATAATTAAATATCTGAATAAATAATTGTATAGAACAATAAATTATTTTTTAACACTTAAATTATTAATATGAAGGGAACGTATAATTTTAATAATAGTAATAAATAATTATATAATAATGACTAAATAATAATTAAGTGACTGAATAAATAATTGAATAGAACAATAAATTATTTTTTAACACTTAAATTATTAATATGAAGGAAAATTATAATTTCAATAAGAATAGTAATCAATAATAATAGTAAAATAATTATATAATAATAACTAAATAATAATTAAATAGTAAATAATTTTTAATTCCTCGAATAATAAAAATTCCCCTAAAATTTTTTATTTTAATTTTGTAAAATTATCAGCAGGAAGAAATTTGCTACGTTTTCTTTTTTTTCTTTTTTTTTTTTTTAGTAAATGTGTCAGTTTAAGACTGGAAGGAGAATTTTTTTTTTCCTTTTTTTTTCTTTGAGAAAATACGTAAATTCTCGTCTCTGAAATATTTTGAAACATTTCATTAGTGCCTCGACGGTGAGTGTGTTTGTGTTCTGCGAGTGTATTAGTGTGTGGGTTTTAAAGTGGGAAGCAAAGCAGTCGACGCACAAGTGTGGAGTGAAATTCTTGGCTCTTGGCACATCGCTCTTTGTATACCCTGTTGCTCAGAACAGTTGATATAATACGTACATAGATATAAAATAGCCTTCAAAAAGTGTAGTACAGATAAAAAAAAAAAATAAAAATTATGTGAAACTGTGTCGCGATTTTTTTCCTTTATGTAAAACAGAAGTTTACAAGTATTTTTTCTGCTAAAATAGAAACAAAATAATTGAGTGTCAGCTGTCAGGATTTTTTCTTATTATTATTATTTTGTCATTGAATTTTTGAATTTGTTTTCGTGACATTTATTGTATTGGAAGTTTTGTGATTTTTGTAAATTGAAAAATTTGTAACTTTTGATTATTAATGAACTGATGGTGAATTAGTGGTGAATTTTTTTAGAGTTGGGAATATTTTTTCCTTTTTTTTTTTTTAAAGGAGGTGCGGTCTTCCTTATGTTGTTGAGTTTCACTTTTCCGTATAGTGTTTGAGAGTGTCCTTTATAGCCCACACGATATAAACTGGGGCAAAACAAAAACGCAGTGTTTTTGTTTTTTTTTGGGGGAAAATTTTTTATTTTGAGAAAAAATTGAATGGTGTTTTTGTTAGAGTGAAGTAAAGTTGTGACTTTTTTTAGTTTTTTTTTTTTTTGAGTTTTTCTTCTAGGAGGGAAAAAATATTCTTTATTTGACTTTTCACGTGAGTAAACAAATATTTCGTAAGGTCTGTTGAGGTTTTACTTCCCGTCATGACGCAATTGATATCTAGCGATTAGTATTTTTACTATAATCACTGTGGTTGCATTTGTTTTTTTCTTCGTTTGTTATTCTTCACACGATTCTTAATTTTTTTATTCAAAAAGTAGTTTTTGAAATAATTTCTGGTGAAAAAATTACCATTATTTCCCAAATTGTAAAAAAGGAAAAATTTTTCATTCAATTCTTTTTAATTTTGTTTTACTTTAAACTTTAAATAAAATTTTAACAATAATAATAAATCATAATAATAATAATAATAATAGTTTTGTATTGTTTTCTAATTATTTTGTTGTTTTTTAATTTTTCTTAATTGTATTTATTTTTATTTATTTCATTGTCTCACTGGGGAAAATTGAGAAACAAAATAATAAAGAAAGTAGAAAGAGTTTTTCTTCTTCTTTTTCCCTTTAAAAATTGAAAAACAGTGATTTAAAAGACTAATTTATTATGCAAATGTATTACGAAAAATTTACATTCAAGACGACTGACTCCTATTGTAAACATTTAAATTTTGGGGTTCAACGAATCACGAGGAATTTATAAGAAGCTAAAAAGAATAGAATACGAAATTTAAATTCGTTGAATTTAAAAGAAAGCTTCCTTCGAAATTTCCATTTTAGTCCCTGTACTCACTTTTTTCTTTTTTATTTGTGTACAATATAAATAAGAGGAAACTTTAATTTGGATAGAAAATTTTTTTCTCTCCTGTATTTCTAATTAAACATTTCGTAAGAATATTATAACAATTAAAATAGTATTTTCATTTTCGGAATAATTGTTTTTTGTCTCTACAGATTTTAAATATTTGTAGTTTTAATTAATTTTAATTAATATTTATTAATATTTAGTTATAGTAATTTTAATTTATATTTATTAATATTTTTTATATTAATTGTAATTTATATTTAATAATGTTTTAATATTAATTTTAATTTATTTTAATTTATATTAATTTATATTTTATTTATATTTCGTTACAATTTGATTTTTTTTTACTAGAAAACAATCTTTTGGTAATTTAGAAAATTATGTCTTTTCTATTAAACGTTAATTTATTTTTTAATTTACTCTGGTAATTTTTGTAAATCTTTAAATTTTAAATAGAAAAACATTCCTTTAGTCGAACGTTCAAAATTTTAGAATTTTCTTTAATTGGTAAAATTTTATTAATTGTTTTTTAAATTTTTCTTTTACTTCTTGCATTATATTTATTTTTTACAAGAACAAAATTTTAATACTATAAATAATATTCTATTGTTTAATTTTAATTTATTTTTCAAGTAATTAGTGAACTTTTACTAAGTTTTTTTAAAAATTATTTAAAGTTTTTTTTCTAATTATATTTTAAAATCTTTTTTTTAATTATTTATTATGTTACAAATTTATAAAGACTGGAATATTTTCGACACTTGTAAGTAAAATTGTTACAATGGAAATAATTATAAATTTCCACCTAATAGAGCGATGCGTGTTCGAATCATTTATTCCCAAGAGAGAGAAAAAAATTAAATTTGACCTTAATTTGAAAAGAAAACTTGCTTTTTACTTTTTTTATTATTATATTTCTTCATATGTGTATTTTTTTCATAAATTTTATCATATTTTCTTATTTTTTTAGTTTTATTTTATTTATTTTTTTTTGTATTGTCTTTTATGTTTTTATATTTTCTTTTAGGTTTTGTTTTTTCTTGTATCTTTTGTTTTTTCTTGTATCTTTTATTTTTTCTTGTATCTTTCGTATTTTCTTCTATCTTTTTCGTATCTTTTTGTATTTTTGAAATTTTTTTTTAATCAAAATCTGAATTTATTTTCTTTTCAAATTGTTGTGTCTGGAAAATTAAAAACAGAAAAAAAGCATTGATAAAATGTCGCCTCCCTAAAAATTTTGATTTTAATGAAACTTTGGACCATTACTTTTATATATTTTATCGTAATTTTTTGGCATTCAAATACACAAGAAGGCCGTACACTGATTCATTATCTCAAATGGAGGTCTCGTGTGAATTTTTTTTTCTTTCGTTTTTTTTCTTATACCTGATCTCATTAAAAAGAGCGAACAAAATTGCAACACTTAAGGAATTAAAATAAAGTAATAAACTTTTTTATTTTATGTATAAAGTATTTATTTAAAATATTAATTTAATGTAAAGTAAAATAAAATTATATATTTGCAAAAAATATTAATAATAATAGAAAGGAATAAATAATAAAATAATAATACCTATACCTAATAATAATAATTTTTGTTATTATTATTAATTATTATTTTTAGTGGTAGTTGTAGTAGTATTTTATTTTGTCCCATATTATTTTTATTTTCGAGTTGAATTTTTAATTATTTATTATTTTTTATTAGGAATATAATATAATTATTATATTTGAAATAAAACTCGGTTTTTTAGAATAAAAGAAAATACTAAAGGAAGTAGAACTTAACAAAAGCGAGTCCATAAAAGAGATTGAAAATTATTCATCCGGAACTTTTTTTAACCTTGATTGAGAACCTTTGTTGTTAATTAAATCAAATTATTTACAATGTTTATAAATTTATTTATCTTTCTTTAAAATTAACGCACTTAAATTTAAATCCTAATTGAAGAAAATTAATATTAAATTAAATAATAATTAGTTTCACGTTGATAATACATTTTTACGTTAATAATACTTTATACTTTTTTAATAAATTATGACTAATAATAAAGTATCTCTCATTAAAAAAATATTCATCCATAGTATAATTAGTTGTACATATAATTACACTCCTTTTTTCTACTGATAAAAAAAATTTTAAAAATATTTCAGTGTAAAAAAATTTCGTTTATAAATATTTATATATAATATCTAGTATTTTATTTATTATTTTATTTATTATTTTATTTATTATTATATTTATTATTATATAATAAACATAAATATTATTTATGAATATTTTGGTTTAAAAAAAGAACTAAGTCTAAATTTAAGAAATTCTCTATGCGTCTGGAAAAATAGTGTTTAAATTCAAGATCAAAGGTTAATCAGTTTATTTTCTTTCTTTTTTTTTTGTTAATATATATATGTTCTGCAGAAAACGAGTATCATAAATAATTGTTTTTCATAAAAGTGAATTCTTGTGTCATGATAATACAAGCTCTTTTTATGAACACCTTTATACAAAGGAATATTCTAATTGAAAGTTAAAAGAAAATAATTATGATAATTTATGAAAATTGTTGTAAATATTGAAAATAATTGTTGTTAAATTTTTTCATAATAGTTTTTACATTGTAATAGATTTTTTTTTCGTTTTTTTCCCATTGAGAAGTAATTTTTATTATGATTTATGAAAAAAGAATTTTTATTTTTTTTCTGTTATTCTTCTTATTTAGATTTCTATGCACCATATATGTAAAATAAAATGTCACTTGAATCATTTGATCGAATGTCAATAATATTGACATCATAAGGAGTTCAATTCTCAAGTGCTTTCAAAAACTTTCCATTTCGAATTTTATATTTTAATATAAATGGTATAATGTTACGTTATATTAGTGCGCATTGGAAAGTTTTGTTGATTTGTAATTTTTGTATTATTAATTCCCGTTAATATTGCAATAATTGTTATATAAATTTTAATTAACATTAGGTGTATACTTTTCGCGAGGAAATAATTTTATTTTCAAGTCGAGAGAAGTACTGTGATTGATTCGTGGATATTCTACTTTCACCCTCTTATTATTTTGACAGTTAATTTCAATTTAATTTAAAGAGTTTGATAAAAATTGTGAATTGAATAAATAGTGAAATTAAATTTATGGGTTGAATAAAATTAATTTCGCAAATTTGATTTATTATTTTGAAATTTAATTTAAATTCGTTTATAAATTTGACACTAGTAAAAAATTTGTAAATGGAATAAAATTAAATTTGTAAATTAAATTATTTTGAAAATTAATTTTTTTCATTCATTTGTAAATTGAAAATTAAAAATTGTAAAGTAAAAATTTTGTAAATTGAATAAAATAAAATTTCCAAATTGAATAAAATAGAATTTGTATGTTCTATAAAATTATTTTTCTAAATTATTTTTTTTTTGATAATGTAATTAAAATATTTCGATGAGAGGCATTTGAAAAAAATTATCCGAATAATTTTAGATGAAGAGAATAATTTTTATTTATGGTAATAAATTCTATGTCCATTTGGTCTTAAATGCCATATCAAAAATAAAAAAATGACAATAGATTTACATAATGAATGCAAAAGTTATCAATGAAAAAGTGTTTTTACGTTCCGCATACAACTTGAATGTTAAACGTCTCGCCGGGTAACAACCTCTTATCGTTAATTGACAAATATAAATAATAAAAAACATTGAAAAAATTTTTTTTCCTATTGTAGAATTATTCACTAGAAAAAATATTTGAATAATTATTCGTCTCTTTCTATTTATTTCAAGGTAGAGATTTTTTTGCTCAACTGCATGAGAGAACTGAGCAAAAAATCGTATTTAATTATATTCTATTTATTATACATTTAAATTAGTAATGAAATTAATTATTTAAATTAGTAAATAAATTAGTTATTTTTAATTAGTAAATAAATTAGTTATTTTTATTTATTTAATAAATAAAATATTTACTAATTAAAAATAACTAATTTAAATTACTATTCAAAATGTTTTATTTTTTGTGAATAAAAATAAATATTTGTAAAAATATAAAAATATTTATAAAAATTTATTAAATATTTATAGCAATAAAATTTATTTATATTAGTGAAATATTTATTTATATTTAATTTATTAATATTTAATAAATATATATTTATTATAAATATTTTTTTGTGCTAATAAAAAAATTTCCCCTTCAATTTATCATAAAAGAAGAGAAGGAAAATTTATTAAGTGTTGCATTCACTGCAACCGTGATAATAAAATCCAAGTTACACATATATTATGAAACATTTGCAAAATTAATGTATCGAATAATTATTAACAAACAATTAGTATTCCTGATTAGATTAGAGTATCTAAAATTAATTTCTTATTCACTTCTATTGTTCATTTTTCAAGCACTGCAATTATTGTCATTTGTCACCTTTTTCATAAGGGACAATAAAATATATTCGTTACTCAATACAAATTTTTCGAAACATATCTCAATTGTTTCAAAATTAATTCGAAATTAATTTCTTGACATTTAAATTAATAAAATAAATTTTCTAACATAAAATAAATAATTTCTTGAAATTTAAATTAATGAAATAAATTTTCTAACATGAAATAAATAATTTCTCATTTATTATATTGTAACTGGACAATTTCTTTATTAATAGTTACTTTATTGTTAAGTAAATATTAATTTTTGTAGATGAAATTTTTTTTTTTTTACAAATGAGAAATTTTTTTCGTCTTATTTGCTTTCGAATGCTATAAAGGGGAAAAATTTTCCAGCCAAATTATTTTCTTTTTTGTACGCGATCGTAAATTTTTGTTTCTCAATGATTTCTTTTGTAAATTGTTTTCATTACTATTTATACGAGAGTAATTTATGAATTTGCAATAATAATTTTTCGTACGGTATGTGTTCATTTGAAAACCAGTTATTGTTAACTGCGGAAATACTTGCACCTTGGACTTTGAAGCCCATGAAAGTAGTCTTGGAAATCAGGTGGGGTATTTTATTTCTTCGAGCCTTCGTTTTGTGCGTCTTCGCAATCAATGATTCTTGCGAAAGTAATTTTAATAATATATACATTGAAGATACAATTTTTTGCTCACGGATTAACATTGTATATAAATGTAAAATGTCGTTTGCATTCAAAATTTGTTTTTGCTACGAAAATTGAGAATTACATTTTTTTTTCCTCGTTGGGAATTGCACTTTTTTTCGTTTAAATTAAATGCAAATTAAGGAGTTTTAATAGTAAATGTAAAATTGAAAAAAATTAAATTAATTAAACAAATATTTAAAAAAATTAAGAATCACTTTTTTTTCGTTTCGATATTTCCATTTTTTTCGTTTTGAAAAATATATTTCTTTTGTTCAAATAAATTAGGAGGTAAATAATAATAAATTAAAAAATTTACTAATAATGGAAAACAAGTAGGACTTAATAGTAATTAATAGAAGAATAGAGAGGCAAATTAAATAAATAGTACAATTATTATCGTATTAAAAAGAAATAATTTTTTTAGAGATTGAACATTTTTTTTTACTTAAAGTCTTAAACAGAAAAATAAATGGAAAATTTAAAGAGATTCGTGTAACAAACATTATGTAAAAATCGTAAAATAATAAATATAGATAAAAATAATAATAATTAGTAAACTGGAAAAAATGGGGAAAAATTACACGTTCAGTCAATGTCAAGTTCTGATTTCTAATCTTGGAGACAATTTTTAATGCATATTTGAGAAAAAAAATATTTCAGAGGTTTAAGATCAATTCATTCAGTAAAATATTATTTTTCTGAAAAATACATCATGTTTGCAAAAGTTTTTTCTTAAATGTCACATTTTTTAAATGCCCTGGGTCATGAAACTACAGGAAAGAATAATTTATAATTTTTTTATTATTACTATTTATATTTTTTATTATTTTTCACTTATTTGTTATATTTCTATTTATTATTTTATTCACAAATCATAATTTTGTTTATTTTTTATAACTAATAAAAATAATTTATAAGTTAATAAGACAATAAAATAAATAAAACTATTCTTCTATTTATTGTAACATTATTATTTTATTTATTTATTACTATTTTTTTACCAATTGTTTACTAAAAGAAGTTTAAGGATAAAATTCGTTCTTTTTGTATTATTAACAAAAATCATTTTCATTCAAATAAAAATAAAATAAAAAACAAAAATAATTTTTATTAATAAAACGAACAGGACGAATTTTTTCCTTATACACTTTAAACTTTTTAAGTCGAGATTATTTACGTAAAAAATCAATTTTAAAGATATTAAATAACAATTAAATTGTCGAATTCAGTAAATTTTATTTTCGCTATCGAAAAATTGTGGAAAGAAATTAACTTTTTTATTTCTTCTTTTTGTAATTTTCAATAATCACAAGAGCTTATCGCAAAAAAATAGAAGTATTACAAATTTTTGTACAGTTCTCTTCTTGTCGCGACGTGTTTGAGATATAGTTTTTCTGTTTTTTTTTCTTTTTATTTACAATTTTTTTTTTTTTTTTTTTTTTTGCAAAATCACTTTTGATAAAATTATCAATTATGTGTAATGTGCGAAAAATTGAATGTTTCTAATGCCTGTGGAGAGGAGACATTTGACAGTTACAAACGTTTACTAAAATTATTTTCTAAAAAGAATATTCATGTCTATGCGATCTCAGTTCGAAGTCCAAGGTTATACACGATTGCGATTCGTACGTCATCGAATAAACTGTATATAAACTTTATAATAGTTGAAAACTGACATTTTGATTCTAACTGGTTTGTTACGACTGACAAAATCATTATCAGCATCATCATCATCATTATTGCAATCATAATTCTGATTTTTTGATGGATTTCAGTTCTTTTATTGTTAAAAATTATTTTAGTTATTTTAATAAAATTAGGAGTAGAAAATTGTATCAGAGTTGAGTTTTTGCATTTCTGAGAAATAGTTTCTTTACACTTGTTGCAGAATTGTAAAAATGTAAATTGTGTCATTGAGAAACGAAACTTTGTCTAAATTAACGAAATAATAATTATTATTATTTTCGTAATAATTATTTTGCATTTATTATTATTTTTATAATCAATTTTTTTTGCAATTATTTTTGTAACTGTTATTATTTGAACAATTATTTTTGTAACTGTTATTATTTTAAAAATTCTTTTTGTAACAATTATTATTTTAACAATTATTTTTGTAATTATTATTCTAACAATTTTTATTTCTATAATTATTATTTTAGTAATGATTAAAATTAATTGTTAAAATAATTATCCTAATTATTATTCTTCAAAACTATTAGAGAAATAATTTAATTTTTAATAATTAAATTACATTTAAATAATTTAATTTGTTGAATGTTAATTTCTATAATTTAATTTGTTGTTAAATATTAAAGAAATTATTAAATAAAATTCCTATCATCATTTTTCTATGGAAATTGTTGTATTATAATAATAATGTTAGTCATTATTACTTAAAAGTACAAAAACTAGTTTAAATATTATTTTAAGAAAACAATTGACTTATTTTTAATTTTTAAGATTTTTTTTTCATTTTCCAGTCTTACAATTAGTGTATTTTAATTTATAGAGAAATAAAAAAGAAAAATACTTCAGGAGTCATCGGCTCTTTGAGAAATGAGAATGCAATAATTATGTCTATGAGTGCATTTTATGTATTTAGGGAAAAAAATTTTCTTCTTTTTTGCCTTTCAGTATGCAAGAGTAAGAAGCTTTTTTTTCATTATTTTTTTTGCAATTTATGACGATTCAGTGCTTTAAAATGTTAACTGCTGATTTTCCTTTTAAATAAGGTCAATTAAGTACATCTGCGTTCGCGGCAACATTATTGCTGCATATTGCATATGCGACTCAATTATATTTTAAATTTTTGTTGTATAATATAATAATAACAATACTATTGATAAATTAATAATACAATAAAAATAGAAAAATAAAAATTTATTCAAAATAAAATAATAAATTAAAACTATGAAACAGTATTTTTGAAAAATAAAATAGAAAATTAAAATAAAAATTTTTTTTCTTATAGTTTTTATTTATAATTTAAAAATGAAAATAAAAAATAAAAATAATGAAATAGAGAAAAAAGGAAAGGATAGAATATTATTATTGTTATTTCAATAAATAATGGAAATAAAATAGAGAAAAAAGGAAAGGACAGAATAGTATTATTGTTATTATTTATTTATTAATAATGTAATAATACTAATAAATAAAAATACGAAATAATACATAATTAAAGAAAATTTATTGTTATTATTAGTATTGTTATGATTATATATTTCTTTTAATATTGAGACAGTGATGTACAAATTGGTAATAAAAGAACTATATATCAGGTGTCGAAAAATAAAAAAAGTATTATATATAGAGCAGCAGTGAAGTAATTTAAAAAGATTCGAAATATAGCAGTAATTGAATAATAGTATTGCGTAAGTTGAACCCAATTTAAATTTTATAATACTTTTATTCGATTTGGCAATTGTGTTTTTATCATAATGGGACAACGTCTAAGGCAATGAATTATGTAATCGAAGTGTGTGTGTGTATGTAAAAATTTTTTTTTAATAAATACAGAAGTGGAAAAAAAATCGAGACAAGAAAATAAGAATTCATACTATTTTTTATTGACTTCGTTTATTTTTATTTTTTTATTTTTAGTAGCATATTATCATAATTATATTAATATTACCAATTAATTAATAAGTAGGTAATATTAATCATTAATAGTGATAATTAATTAATAAGTAGGTAATATTAATCATTAATAGTGATAATTAATATTAATCATTAATAGTAATAATTAATATAAATCATTAATATCAACAATTAATTAGTTAATAATTAAATAAATAATATTTAAGTCCTATTTTCTCATTTTACAAGCAACCACAATTTTTTTTACAACCACGTTCTGTAATAAATATCTATTTACATGTATGTAAATTTTTTTTTTTAATAAAAAAACATAATAAATTGTATAACTAATTACATTGTCTGTGCATTATACACATACGGAGTGATTAGAAATTTCCAAAATAAAATTAAAAATTTTATTAAATAATATTTAAAGTAAAAATAATTTTTTTTTTCTTTGCAGATTCTATTTACTCTTTTTTCTACTAGTTTATCTCGTCTATTTGCTATAATATTTCGATAGTAAATTAATAAAAATGTTAAAATATCAAAAAAATAAAATAAAATAAAAAAGTAGTTAAAAAAAAAGGTTTTTAGAAAATTGGAAATTTGACAATTAACTTTTTTGTAATGAGAGGATTTTTGTGTTTTAGAATTTTATTAATAACCAATTATGGCGGAAGCCCATTCAGCTGTCGCATTTAGTTTTGCAATTACCCACGAGGGATGGGACGTAAACTTCGATAGAGAAGTTCTCCATCTTGTCTGGCAATCTGGTATTCGTTCTTGGAAAAAGAGATTTTTCCGATTCCAGGTAAAAAATGTTTAATTAGAAAATAGTAATTACTGATTTTATTGTGATTGATTTATAATTAATTAGTAAGAAATTAATTTATAATTAATTTGTAACCAATTGATTTATAACTAATTAGTAACAAATTGATTTATAATTAATTTGTAACCAATTGATTTATAACTAATTAGTAACAAATTAATTTATAACTAATTAGTAACAAATTAATTAATTAGTTCTAGTAATCAATTCATTAATTAATTAGTAACAATTTAATTTGTAGTAGTAATTAATTTACTAATAAATTAGTATTAATTTAGTTACTAGTATCTATTAATTTATTAATTAATTAGTAACAATTTAATTAGTAGTAGTAATTAATTTACTAATTAATTTGTATTAATTTAATCAGTAGTAGTTATTAATTTATTAATTAATTAGAAGTGAACTAATTTATTAAACTAATATTATTTTAATTTTTTAGAATAATTTAAAAAGTGGTGTTTACCCAGCCTCATTGGGAAGTCTATGGCTCACAATAACAATAGTGACAGCAGTTCATTTTGCAGGATATAAAGTTCCTTATGACTTAGTAGGAAAAGTGTCTCCATACCTATCAGGGTAAGATTTATTTAAAATTTAATATTTAAAACTCAGAAAAGTTTTTTTTCTTTAACATTTTTTTTGTTTATTTAAAATCGAATCGATTAAAAAAAAATTCTATTATTTCACAATAATAAAAATTAATTAATTATTTAATTAGTTAAAGCGTAAATTGATTATTTTGTTACTTAAATTATTAATTAATTATTGTTTTTATTTGTTGTACTTTTTATTGTTTTTATTTTTATTATTTTTTTTGCTCATTATTTAAATTTGTTTTTTTATTCTTTTTTGATTTTTATTGTTTTTATTTTTATCATTTTTTTCGTTTATTATTTAATTTTGACTTTTTATTCTTTTTTGATTCTATTTAATTTTAAACTTTTCTTGCTTTTAGTTTATTTTTACTTCTTATTCTTTTTATTTTGTAAAAGTAAAAATTTTATTTTTATTTTGCTACTTTTTACAGTTTTATGAATATTATTTTGATTTTGATTTATTTTATTTTTACTTGTTATTCTTTTTTGCTTTTATTTAATTTTTACTCTTTATTCCTCTTTTGCTTTTAATTTATTTTTACTCTTTATTCTTTTTTGCTTTTATTTAATTTTTACTTTTTCCTGTTTTAGTTTATTTTTTACTTTTTATTGCATTTATTTTGTAAAAATAAAAATTCTATTTTTTTATTCTGTTACTTTTGACACTTTTATGAATATTCTTTTGTTTTTTCACAGGTCTTCCATACCGGCACATCTCGCAGGCTCGATTGTAGTGGGACTGTTACTGTGGCTGGTTGTGATATACGGAATTCGTTACACTTTAAAATTATTACTTATTTATAAGGGATGGCTTTTCGAAGCAAGAGGCAGGGGAAGTCGTCCCTCTTATTTAACCCTCATGTGGTTTTATTTAGTGAAATTATTTTCTGGCTGGAACAAACCCATGCTGTACAGTTTCCAGGGTTCACTGCCAAGACTTCCACTGCCCTCCGTCGAAGACACCATGAAGAGGGTTCGTTTTATTTTATTATTTTTAACTCGCAAATTTAATTAGTAAAATAATTTTTCTGCTTTTGTGTAGAAAATAGTAATTTGCCAAAATAATTATTCTGCAGTATTTTTTTTTTTTTTTGACAAAATAATTCTATTCTTTTTGTGGTGAAAGAAAATATTGGCAAATTAATTCTATCCGTGTTTTGGTGAAAGGAAATTTTTTCAAAATAATTTTTCTGTTTTTGTAGAAAAAGTGGTTTGTCAAAAATAATTTTATCCTTTTTCTGTTGTTATAAAATTTTGTCAAAATAATTTTTCTGCTTTTGTATAGAAAAAAGTATATTGTGAAAATAATTCTTCACATTTTTTGGCAAAACTATTTTGTCAAAATAATTTTACTGCTTTTTTCGAAACAGTATTTTGTCAATAATAATTCTATCCTTTTTTTCAAAGAAACTATTTTGTCAAAATAATTTTACATTTTTTTTTTTTATTAAAAAAGTATTTTGTGATATTAATTCTACATTTTGTTTTTTTAACAGTATTTGACGAGTGCACGTCCACTATTAGACGATGAGAATTACACACGAATGGAAAAATTGGCGAAAGAATTTCAACAAGGAATTGCCGTGAAGCTGCAACGTTATTTAATGCTGAAATCATGGTGGTCGACGAATTATGTTTCCGATTGGTGGGAGGAATATGTCTATTTACGTGGTCGTTCGCCATTAATGGTGAATTCCAATTTTTACGGTATCGATGCAATTTTAATGCATCCAACGACAGTTCAGGCGGCGCGTGCTGCATCCACGATTCATTCATGTCTACACTACAGACGTCTCATCGAACGACAAGAATTAGAACCAGTTGGTAGAATGATTAGAAATTTAGAAGAAATGTATTTATTTAATTTGATTTATTTTTTATTTTGTTTACTTTTTATTCTATTTATTTCTGTATTTTGTTTATTTTTGTATTTTGTTTATATTTTGTTCTATTTATTTTTGCATTTTATCTATTTTTTATTCCGTGAATTTTTTTATTCTATATTTTTTTTGCATTTTATTGAATTTTTATTCAATGAATTTTTTTATTCTATTTCTTTCTGTATTTTGTTAATTTTTGTATTTTATTTAGTTTTCGTATTTTGTTTACTTTTTATTCTATTTATTTTTGCATTTTATCTATTTTTTATTCAATGAATTTTTTTATTCTATTTCATTTTGTATTTTGTTTATTTTTGTATTTAATTTATTTTGTTTACTTTTTTATTCTATTTATGTTTGTATTGTATTAATTTTTTTATCCTATTTTTTTGGTATTTTTGTATTTTGTTTACTTCATTTCTTTTGTTTATTTTTTGTATTCTGCTTAGTTTTGTATTTTGTTTACTTTATATATTTTGTTAATTTTTCTGTATTCTATTTATTTCTGTATTTTATTTATTTTTCTATTTTACTTATTTTTGTATTTTATTTATATTTCTATTTTATTTATTTTTGTATTTTGTTTATTTTTGTATTTTGTTTATTTTTTTGTTCCAATTATTTTTGTATTTTGTTTATTTTTCAATTCTACTTTTGTTATTTATTTAATTTTTTTTCTATTTTTTATTTACTTTACTTATTCAAAATTTGTCTAGTCATTTATCTAAAAAAAAAATTTTTTTTGTTTATTCTGTCTTTTTTGCTATTGTCTATTTTCTTTTTTTGTGTAGATTCTCATACAAGGCTTGGTGCCCTTGTGCTCGTGGCAATACGAAAGACTTTTTAATACAACGAGAATACCTGGAATTGAGACAGATAAAATAATTCATTATCAAGATGCTAAACACGTTGTTGTTTATCATAAAGGCAGATACTTCAAGGTGCTTATCTATTACAAGAATAGAATTCTCATGCCGTGCGAAATTGAACAGTAAGTGTAGAATTTTTTTTTGCATTTCCAATTGTCTTCTTTGTTCTTTCACACGACTTGTGTTATACTTTTAACAATTCGTATTTTTATTTCTTACTTATTAATTATAATATCCATTCATTTTTATTTTTTTAATTTTTAATTAAATTGTTCCCCGTATTTATTAATAAATAACTTATTAATATTATTTATTATTTATTTACTGGAATATTTTATTTTTTTAAAATAGAAAAAAATTAAATAATTATAATATTTATAAATTTATCAGTTGTCAAAATAAGTAAAATTATTATAATTACAATAATTCAATAATTATTATGTATTAGGATCGAATAAAATATTTAAATTAGTAAATAATTAAAAGAAGTAAAGAAGTGAAATAATTATTGTAAATAATTTTCAAAACTAAAAAATAGTAACAAATAAAAAAATAATAAATAAATAAATAAATAGTAATAAATATTATAATTGGAATAATAAATTATTTTCAAAACTAATAAATAGTAGTAAATATTATATTTAGAACAATAAATTATTTTCAAAACTAAGAAATTGTAATAAATATTTTAATTGTAGTGATAAATAATTTTTAAAATGAAAAAATAGTTGTAAATATTATTAGTAGTAAATAATTAATGTCAAATACCATTTCCAGGCAAATTCAACAAATTTTGGATGACACCTCGTTGCCAGCTGAGGGAGAGGAGAGATTAGCGTCGCTCACTGCTGGAGAAAGAACTCACTGGGCACAAACTAGACAAAAATATTTTTTCAAAGGCGTTAATCGAGCTTCCTTGGACTTAGTTGAGAAAGCTGCCTTTATTGTTGTCCTTGACGACGTTCCTTATGAATTCGATAAGGTTCGTGAAATTATCATTTAATTTCAAACAAAAAAATTATTTATTGTAATAATGTAAATTTTTTAGGGTTAATTTGTTTTTGTTTCGAATTTTAGAAACATCCGGAAAAACTTGACAATTACGGTCGAATTTTATTGCATGGAAAAGGCTACGACAGATGGTTCGACAAATCATTCACATTGTGCATTGGCAGCAATGGCAGGGTAAAAAAAATTTATTTAAAAAAAAAATTCTTGACAAGTGAAATTTTAATTTTTTAATTTATTCATTTATTGCAGATTGGTTTTAATGCAGAGCACTCGTGGTATGTTTGAAAGGAAACTATTTTCTACAATTTCATTTAATTTTCCAAAATATTTTTATCTCATTAACTCTTTTTACAATTTTGCAATTTTGGTTTTCAAATTTTTGGAAACGAAATATTTTCCACTCCCAGGATAATTTTTGCAGAAATTTTAGACAATATTTCGAATGCATTTAGAAAAAAAGGTTTAATCATAAATGTTTCTTTCTGTTTTATTCATTTTTTATTCCTTTTTATTCTTTTTTATTATTTTTAATTTAAGCCTAATTTTGATTTAATAAAAAAATAAATATAATTAAGAAATAATTAAATAAATTATGATGAAAAAATAGAAAAAGAATAAATAAATGTATTTTCTCATTTTTTATTTTCTTATTATAATTTATTTATTTATATTTATTAGTTTGGTGTAATATTTATTGGAAATTAATTTGCCTTTCGTTCTCTTTTCTCTTTTTATGGAATAAAATTTATTTCGAAAAATTGTCTAAATAGAGTGAAAAATTCGCAGCATATATTTTTATTTTTCGATTTTTTTTCTCTCCATAAAATTGTGAGAATTATTTTATATAATAAATGAGTAATGAGTAGGGCAGACGCAGCAGTAATGTCACACATGTGGGAGTACGTGATTTCTGACGATGCTCAAAATCCAGTGTAAGAATTTTAATCAACATCTAAACTTCTAGGGGTGCAAAAAAAATTGGCTTTTATTTTAATAAATTAATTAATTAATTTTCTCTTGGCTTTTTTTCAAGGTGGAGCACAAAATTTCTACAAAATTGCAAAAAAACTTATCTAATTTCACTAAGGAATAAAAATTCTTTTTATTAGGTCTACTTTAAGAAACTAAATGAATGGGATTAATCAAAAGCACACGTTTGACCTTCTTCTTCTTTTTCTTCTCTCTTTTTTGGGTTTAAAAACCAGTTCGAAATTATTTTTTCGTCAACTGAATTTATTCTTATTGTGATAAAAATTATATTTTCATCAACTGCGATTCTTCTCTTTTGGGTTTTTAATTTTTTGGAATTCTTTTCTGATTATTTTCTTTAATATTGTTCTTTCCTTTTTTTCTAAAATCGAAATTATTTTTCTATCAACTTATTTTAATAATTTTATTATAATTGAAAAATAATTGTAATTGTAATTCTTTTCTAATTCTTCTTTTCGTTTAAATTCGAATTATTTTCCTGACTTAATTTATTGTAATTTATAAATCTCTTCTAATTATAAAATTTCCATCTGAAAACATTTTGTTTCTAATTCTAATTTCAATAAAAAGGGGAATTCGAATACAAGAACAATTTTTTTCGGATGAAAAATAGAAATAAGGAAGGAAAAAAAATATTGCGGACAAAAAAATTTGGTTTTTGGTACAGAAGTTTAGAACACTGGAGATTAATTAATTATTGGACTATTTTTTTAGAATTGAATGATTTTTTTTTAATTCTGGTACTAAAAAATATTTTTTTTTATTCTTTGTGATTGTTAAGGGCCGATGCACCTATTATGGGAAGCTTGTGGGAATGTGTTCTCGGTACCGCAGTTGATGTTGGGTAATTTGTTACAAGCACTTCTTTACTCACAAGCAGTGATTTAACAAGTAATTTTCTATTTTGAATGATTCTTTTAATTGCCAGTTTAAACAAAAAATTTTCTCTTTATCAAATTTTTTATCTCTATTTTCTTTTTAATTAATTATTCACAATTCGTCAAAATTATTCATTCTTTAATTTAGCTTCTTTTCGTAAGAAAAAAATACGAGGACAATTTTTTTCCACTTTTTAAATCACTATTCTTTTTAATCGCATGCTTTTTTTCTTTATTTATAATAGTATCGATTTTTAAAATGCTTTGTACATTATTTTTTCGATTTTTGTTTATTTTATTTTCTTTATTTTCTTTATTTTTTATTTGCTTTTTTATATTCGTTTTTATTTTCTTTTTCAATTATTTTTTTTATTTATTTTCTTTTTTATTTACTTTTTTACTTATATTTTATTTATTTATTTATTTTCTTTTTTAATTATTTTCTTTATTTATTTGCTATGTATTTATTTACTTTTTTATTTACATATTTATTTATTTTTTTTTATTTACTTTTATATTTACTTTTTAATTTATTTTCTTTTTTAATTGTTTTCTTTATTTATTTGCTATTTATTTATTTTCTTTTTTATTTACTTATTTATTTATTTTCTTTTTTATTTACTTTTTTATTTATTTATTTTCTTTTTTATTTATTTCCTATTTTATAAATGGGTATTAAAAGTATTTTTAGAAAAAAAATTTTACAGTTGGTGTGTTTAGTAGTTTTGCATAGCTTTTATTTTTTTTTGTTGGAAAAAATCCGTAAAAATTGAGAATTGGAATTATTTTTAGATTCCGAGAAGATGGACACACTTTTGGAACGCCGGAATTAGTTCCTCCAGCTCCATCGCGACTTCAGTGGGATTTAAACAAGGATTGCTTGGAGGCAATTGAAAAATCGTGTTTAGTACGTAGTTTACAATCTGATAATAATTAATATTAATTAACATTCACTATCGAATAATATTAATTGTCACTTAATATTAATTAATACCCACTTGCCAAAAGAATTATTATTTATTAATTTTTGTTAATATTTTTAGTCATCTTACTTAATATTAATTGACAACAATTATAATTTGAATGGACAATTATAAACAGTAATAATTAATTATCAATAATAATTTATTTTTTTGAAATAATTATTTTATAATAATTTATTTGTTGGTAATAATTTTTTTGTAACAATTGTTTTGTAATAATTATTTTGTGTTAATTATTTTGTATTAAGTATTGTTTATTAATTATTTTGTATTAACTATTTTGTATTAAGTATTTTTTATTAATTATTTTGTATTGAGTATTTTTTTTTTAATTATTTTGTATTGAGTATTTTTTATTAATTATTTTGTATTGAGTATTTTTTATTAATTATTTTGTATTGAGTATTTTTTATTAATTATTTTGTATTGAGTATTTTTTATTAATTATTTTGTATTGAGTATTTTCTATTAATTATTTTGTTTTAAGTATTTTTATTAATTATTTTGTATTCAGTATTTTGTATTCAGTATTTTTTATTCATTATTTTGTATTGAGTATTTTCTATTAATTATTTTGTGTTAATTATTTTGTAATAATTATTTTGTATTAATTATTTTGTATTAATTATTTTTTGAACAATCATTTCGAAATAGGAAGTAGAGAAATTGTCGAACGACGTGGAATTGAGAATTTACGTTCACGATATTTATGGAAAAGGTTTCATGAAAAAATGTTCAATGTCACCGGACGCTTATATTCAAATGGCACTGCAATTGGCCTATTATCGAGACGCGGGACACTTTAGTCTCACCTATGAGGCATCAATGACGAGATTATTCCGCGAAGGCAGAACCGAGACAGTGCGTCCTTGCACCAATGAATCGTCCGCTTGGGTTAAGGCCATGGAGGATAAAACAAAATCAGTCGAGGAACGACTTAAATTATTAGATAAGGCAGTGATCGTCCATCAAATGGGCTATCAAAATGCAATGGTCGGCAAGGGAATCGACAGACATTTATTCTGTCTCTATGTTGTCTCCAAATATTTGGAAGTTGACTCTCCATTTTTAAAGGTATTTTTATTTTTTATTTGTAAGAATGTTAAATAATATTAATAATTAATTTCTGAATTTTTCTAGAATTTTTCAACGTTACGATAATAATTTTAAAAAAATACTTACGAAGTTGATTGTTTAATTTTTCTTGAATTTTGTTTATTTTATTTTTATTTGCTTTACTTTTATAATTTTTATTTCTACTTATTTTATTTCTGCTTTGTATTTTCTTTCAATTTTTATTTTTTTCTATTTTCTATTTTAATTCTATTTTCTATTTTAGTTTCTTCATCATATTTTTATTCTAATTTGTTTCATTTTATTTTCATTTTGTTTGTATTTTTTATTTTATTTCTATTTTTTTGTTTTTTTTTTATTTTTATTCTCATTCTATTTTTTATTATATTGCACTTTTATTTTTTCTCCTCTAAAAAATGTGGTTTTTTGAAATTTTTCAGGAAGTGCTGAGCGAACCCTGGAAATTGTCAACTTCACAAACACCTCATGGACAAACAACGAGAATTAATTTGAAGAAATTTCCGAATTGTATTTCCGCTGGTGGCGGATTTGGTCCAGTCGCCGATGATGGTTATGGTGTTTCGTACATTATTGCAGGAGAGGATTTAATATTTTTCCATATTTCCAGCAAACGCAGTTCCCCTGCGACGGTATTTTTTTCACCATTTTTAATTCAATCACAACTCTGTTTTTTATTTTCTATTTTTCTTCTATTTTATTTATAAAAATAAATGTGGATATTTTTTTTTGTTTGATTATTAAGAAAAACAAAATTAATAACAATGATTTTTTTGTCTCAGAACTCTGTTCGATTTGGCGAGCAAATCAAGAAGGCTCTAATGGACATGAAAAATCTCTTAGAGGAAAAGAAAAAGCCCAACGTCCAAAAGAATGGATCAACATAATTAAGGGAGAAAATCGTCTGAATGAATTTCAGATTTGGAATTGTACAATTTTTTTTCTCACTATAAGAGAAAAAAAGGTGGAGGAGGATCTCGTGTGTTAGAAATAATTGTGTACATTTTCCAGGAAAAAGAAAAAATTGCCTAGAAAAATTATAGAAATGCTCGAAAGGAGAAAGTGATTGTCTATAGAAAATTTTTCCAGTGCAAAATGTAATTAATTAAAGAATCTTTTTTTTAATTTGAGATCTCCTCAAGTGGCTGTTGCAAAAGCATCTTGTGTACAAAAAAAAAGTTTTTGTAAATTGTGACTATATAAACAATTTTCCTTTTTTTTTAAATTTTAGATAAGCTCAATTGTTTTCTTAATTATAATTTTTAAAAATACGTACAACAAATATTATATACGTAAATCTTTTTCTTATTTTCTAAATTTATTTTTGCAAATTTTGCAAATTGAAAAATTTTTCGAAAAGACTGCTGATACAATTAAAAATTTTATACAATCGTGATGGAAAAAAAATTACAACTTCTGTGAAGTGTACTTTTTAGAAAATATTGAGCTGTAAAATACGTCAGAAAATTAATACAAAAAAAATTTTTTTACATACAAAATTGATGGTGAAAAAATTATTATTTCAGTGCGTAAAAAAAACTCATGAAATATTCTATCTAATTGTACAGTTTTGCAAATTTTTAACGAAAAAGAGTAGAATTATGAATTATAATTTTGACAATTTAGAATAATGAATGAATTTATCAGAATTGAAAAGAAAATTATTTTAAATTAGTTTTTTTTTAATTAGAATATATTAAAATAAAAATATTTTTATTTATACTGCAATTTGTGTAAATATACTTAAAAGAAAAGGAATGCAAATTTTTTTTTCGAAAATAGGAAAGTAGAAAAAATGGATTATTTATGTAAAAATAAAAAATTGCCATAGACATTATTATTCAATTTGTATTTATAAATTAGGACATTAATTTTATACAAGGGAGTTTCTGTGTTTTGTTCTATTTACAAAAAATATACATACAATAATTACGAAGTAACACTTATAGAATGTTTATTTAAACTCTTGAAAATATTTTTCAAATTAACGTATTTATTAATAGTATATTTATTTATAAATTTATTTTGCTATTAAAGTACCCTGCTTATTGACATTAAATTATCAACTTGACATTAAAATTATCAATAATATTTTGTTTAGTATTTTTAGAAAATAATTATATTTTCTAAATTTGATTCGACGTCAAGTGTTGTCGTGTTTTTTGATTGTTTCGAAATTTTTTTTTCCCTCTGTCGATGTTGATGATTGGAGAGTATTCTCCCTGTTGACACGTTTTTTATTCGACTGCACGGCATTGCGAAGTGTTGAATGCAAAAATCGTTTATTAACACTTTCCTTTGGTTTGACCCAACCACTTGGTCCCACAATTTCGGCACGTCTTGCGCCAACTTTCGCTTCATCAAGCAATGCCTCCACGGCAAGTCTGTAAATTAAATAAAAAAACAATTGTTTTTTTATGTTAATTTAGAAAAATTAAAATTTAATTAACAAAAAATTAAAATTTAGTTAACAAAAAATAAAATTTAGTTAACAAAGATTAAAATTTAATTAACAAAAAAATTGAGTTTCAAAACTAATTAAATTTAATTTAATAAATTTTCTTTTTAATTTTGCTTTTATTTCTGAAATAAAATTTTATTGAAATAAAAATAAAATTAAGGCAAAATTGAAATAAAATAAAATTTGATTAAAATTTAAGAATTCTTAAATTGAAATGTTAAAAAATATTTTTTTTCTAAAAAATATTGTCGGGCAGAAAATTGAAGAGCAAATAAGAAGGAAAAATATTAAAATTGAAAGACTGCATTTTCAAATTATCGGTGAAAATTAAAACGACAAAGAAAAATAAAATTTTGTTGTCAATTGATAAAAAAATAATTAAATGTAAACAAAATTTTTTATTACCTATTTAAAGTTGCTTCGTCCATGAATCTGCAACAATAATTTTTGTTTATTATTTTAATAAATTTAATAATATTGAAAGTATATTTCCGGTATAATATTACATTTATTATGTTGTACAGTATATATTTTACACTATTATTATTATTTTCTTTAATTGTTTCGTAAAAATTTTCGAGGCAATTTTTATATTTTAATAACATTAATTATTATTTTTAAAACTTTTTTATTACTATATTCATATTACTGTTCTTATGTTTAGTATTATTTGCTATTAAAATACTAAATTTAATTTTATAACTAAAGAACTCGCCAAATGTATTTTCAAAATAATTTTTAATTGGAATTTTTTTTCCCAAATTACGTAAGAAATAAGTATATATAACTTTCGAAAAAGGCTTCTATCGAACCTAACCTTACTTTCTCTTTTTTTTCTCGTAAATTAAAGTATTCTAAAACAATCTAATTAAAAAGAACAACTTTATTATTAAACTAACAGAAAAAAGTAATTATAAGGAAAATTTCTTTTCTTTCCTTTTACAATTTTGGGAAGAAAAATTATTTTATTACTTCTTTTTTATTATTTTTCTGACAAATAGTATACAAATTTACAATGATTTACAAGTTTTATTCACAACAACAATAAAAAAAAACAAGTAACAAAAATTATACCTCAAAATATCCTGACAGTTCTGCTCTTTTTTTTCATAACAATTCAAACATTGTTTTGACAGTTCCTCTGAATTACTGTAAATTCAACTCAGTGCCGAATGAATAATTCCCAGCACCATCGCACTAATTTTGTTTTCCAATTCATCCAGGAGCGTTTTTTTTTTGGTTTAATCAAGAATTTTTTTTTCCTCTGTCAGATTTGTATTTTTCTCAAAAATGTATTTTTGACAATATTATTTTTTTTCGCAAAATAATATTTTTATCGAAATTGACTTTTTGGCAAAATAGTATTTTTGTAAAAATTATTTTTTTTACAAAATAGTATTTTTTATCAAAATTGTCTTTTTGGAAAAATAGTATTTTGGTCAGTATTATTTTTTTTTTAACAAAATAGTATTTTTATCATAATTTAAATTTTGACAAAATTGAATTTTAGTCAAAATTGTCTTTTTGGTAAAATAACATTTTTCGTCAAAATAGTATTTTTATCAAAATATTGTCTTTTTGGCGAAATATTGTTTTTGTCAAAACAGTATTTTTGTAAAATTTGTATGTTTTATAAAATTATGTATAATTTTCTAAATTTATATAATTTTACAATTTTATAAATTAATTTTGTATAATTGGGTGTTTAATAAAATACACAATTTTTTTAAAATTTATATTTTTGATAAAGTACTATTATTGTTAAAAATGTGTTTTTTATAAAATACTATTTTCACTAAATTGTATTTTTGATTTAAAACTATTTTTGCCAAAATTGCGTATTTTTATTAAATTTATATTTTTATCAAAATTGCATTTCTGGCAAAATTGAATTTTATAATCAAATTTGTCTGTTTAGTAAAATAGAATTTTTGTCAAAATATTCTTTTTATAAAGATTGTCTCTTTGGCAAAATAGTGTTTTTGGAAAAATTATTTTTTTTTGACAAAATAGTATTTTTATCAAAATTGAATTTCAGTCAAAATTGTCTTTTTGGTGAAATAACATTTTTGACAAAATTTTATTTTTAGTGAAATAACATTTTTGACAAAATATTGTATTTTTGGCGAAATATATTGTTTTTGTCAAAACAGTAATTTTGGCAAATTGTTGTTTTTGTCAAAATAGTAATTTTTACCTCGGATCAAATTTTTATTTTTTGAATAGTACTTTTGATAAAATACTATTTTTGTGAAAATTTATTTTTAATGAAATACTATTTTTGTGAAAATTTATTTTTAATAAAATACTATTTTGGTAAAAATTTATTTTTAATAAAATACTATTTTTGTACAAATTAATTTTTAATAAAATACTATTTTTGAAAAGTTTATTTTTAATAAAATATTATTTTTGTAAAATTTGTATTCTATCAAAAATATAATTATTGTAAAAATTCAAAAAATTGTATTTTTGATAAAATATTATATTTGTCAAAATTTGTATTTTTGATATAATAATATTTTTGCCAAAATTATATTTTTAGGAAAATTGTATTTTTGATATAATACTATTTTTGCCAAAATTATATTTTTAGGAAAATTGAATTTTGATAATAAATTTTGCTTGTTTAGTAAAATAGAATTTTCGTAAAATATTATTTTTATAAAAATTCTATTTTTTGTTAAATAATACTTTTGTTAAAAAAGTATTATTTCTGGCTAAATAATAATTTTTTTTTCCTTCCTGAAATTTGTATTTTTGGCAAAATAATTCCTTTGTTAAAGTGTTATTTTGGTATGATCGTATTTTTGGTAAAATTGCAGTTTAGTTATAATTGTTTTTTTTTGACAAAATTCTTATTGCTTTATGTCTACAAAAATTATTCCCCCCCCCCCTTCTCTTTTTTCTCGCACCAGGAACTGGAAATTTTCAAGCAGTGAAAATGCACCTTAAGGAAAATAGAAAATCAAGATTTCGCGGGGTGTACTCCACGAGAGACATGGAACTATAATGCGCGCGCACATAAACGTACGACAAAATTCTCCATCTCACTTTTCCATTTCTCTCTCACTCACACTTTGTCTCACTCTACACCCACACAAAAATACAGACATTGAAGCGAGAGAGAGAATTTTGTATAGCTCGAACGAATCGTTCTCGTTCATGATGTACGGAACGAGAAAATCGAACCGACATGCAGTAAGGTGAAATGTTAGTCTTGCTTTGGAGTTTTAAAATATTGATTCGTGATGTGAAAAGACGGTGTGGCCTCCCTTAACAAAAAAAAAAAAAAAAAAAAAAGAAGTTTCTTCACCAAATCTCGCGAGATTATTTTCGGTGAAAAATTCCTCTCCAAAATCCAAGACATTTGGGAGAAATTCAACGAAAGTGTGTGTGTGTTCACGTTCCTCGTGAAATATTGTGCAAACAAAATAACCTAGAGCAAATATAGTACACGACGATTATTGTATATATATATATGTGCACGTTATAATAATGTATAGTGATATAATATATATATGGGTGTAATATTTGTGGTGATATAATATATTTGTGGGTGTAATATATTTACTGGTATAATATATATATATACGGGTATATTATATATACAGGTGTAATATATTTACAGGTAAAATATATTTACAGGTACAATATATTTGGTGATATAATACACAGACACGTATAATATATATACGGATATAATATATATATACAGATATAATATATATACAGGTATAATATATATATACGTATAATATATATATATATATATATATATATATAGGTATAATATATATACACATTTAATATATATATACAAATATAATATTATATAAAAATATAATATACCTACAGATGCAATATATACACAAAAATACACAAAAATATAATCTAAATTCAGAAATAATATACACACAGATATAATACTCAAACAAATATTATATACACACACGAATATATCTATATATACATATATTCTCTCTCTATATATTGCATTTGATTTTTTTGGTATATATATATATATATATACCTATATATATGGAAAATGTCAAAATCTCTCAGCACACTCTACTATCAAGGTCGGAAACATCAGTCTCGCCGGGATATTAAAACTCATTATTTTTCAAACTGATGTATATATATATATATATATATATATAAAAGCATGTGGTGCACTTTGATCATGAAAAGTCTTCGATCGTACCGAGCGATTAATTTCGCGAACCATTCGTCGTGATACGCATGTTCCCGTTGATGTCGTCCTCCACTGCATGTCTCTCGTACGGCAGAAATGGTGCATCAATTTACTTGTATAAATAATGTCGGAATTGAAAATCACGCCTCATTTTTTTTTCCAAAAAAGGAAACCAATTGTGAAAGAGAGAAGGTAATAATAATTTCTTAATTTTAACCGTGAATTTTTGGGCTCGATTTTTTCTTCGTTTTCTGTCTCTTTTTTTTTTCTTCATTCTGTCTTTTTTTTTCTTTCTAGAATTTTTCTGTCTATCTCTATTTTTTGTCTTTTTTCTCTTTCTAGAATTTTTTCCCTCTTTTCTGTATTTTTCGCTTTCTATCATTTTTCTTTCTGTCTATTTTCTGTCTTTTTTCTCTTTCTGCCTTTTTTTCTCTTTTCTGTATTTTTCCCTTTCAATCATTTTCTGTCTCATTTCTGTCTTTTTTCCCTTTCTGTCTTTTTTTCTCTTTTCTGTATTTTTTTCCTTTCCTGTATTTTCTCCCTTTTCTGTCTTTTTTCTCTTTCTGTCTTTCTTTCTCTTTTCTTTATTTTTCCCTTTTCTGTTTTATTTTTCCTTTTCTGTCTCTTTTCCCTTTTCTGTATTTTTTCCCTTTTCGATCTTTTTTCCCTTTTCTGTATTTTTTCCGTTTCTTGTCTTTTTTTCCCTTTTCTCCCTTTTTTTCCTTCTTTTTGTCCTTATTCCCTTTTCTGTCTTTTTTCTTTTTTTGTCCTTATTTCCTTTTTTGTCCTTATTCCCTTTTTTGTCCTTATTCCCATTTTTGTCCTTTTTCCTTTTTCTCTCTCATTTTTCGTGTCTGGATTTTTTTTCATGTTTGTGTGGAGAAATTGTTTTTCTTTTTTTTTCACTTTTTTCTTTTCGTTTCCCCCCCCCCCTCACGGTTTTTCTCTCTCTCTCTCTCTCTTTTTTCTCTCCTTCCACCCTCTCCCTTGGACTGTCGCCGCGATTCCGATGACTCAACTTTTGCTTGCTTTTGCTTGCTTTTGCTAAACTGAATATTTTTCTCCAACCATGCGTTAACCCTTTTTTTTTTGCTGTTTTTCTTAACGCCCTTTTCTTGGTGATGACTGGAAATTATATCAATTTTCGATTTTGAAAAATGTTTTATTTTTTCTTTAGTGTTTTTCTATTTAATTTTCTTGTATCGCCTTTGTGGGTATTTTGGTTTTTTTTTTGTTGTAAATACTCGGAAAAAAATTGTGTCTGGAAATAAAAATCTATTTTCGGTTGAATATTACTTGTATAGGTTAAAAGTGGAAAATATTTTTCAGGATAAAAATCTATTTTTAATATTGAAAGGTGGAGTTTTATTTTTTAAAGTGGCAAATTATTTGCAAAGGAAAAATATAATTTTTTATTACAAATGCAATTTTCTGTACAGTAGACTTTTATTTTTTAAAAATTGTGAATTAATTGCAAATAATGAAAGAAAAATGAAAATTATAGTTTTCTGGTAATAAAAACAATATTTTTCAGAAATTGAAAATTATATTTGTTCGGTTTTTTTTGAAAATACTCAAAAAAAAATTGTATTTGTAAATAAAAATCTGTTTTTGGTTAAATATTTCTTGTAGGTTAAAAGTGGAAAATATATTTCAGAATAAAAATTTATTTTCAATATCAAAAAGTATTTTTTTGCAAGTGAAAGATCTATTTTTTATTTAGTGAATTAGAAATTATATTCTTTTTTAAATAAAAATTTTTCTCGCAGTAAATTGAAAACTGTTTTCAAAGGAAAAATACATTTTTAAAAAGTGGATTTTTATTTTTCAAAACAGTAAATTATTTGCAAATGAAAAATAGAATTTCCAAAATGTCTAAAAAGTAGATTTTTATTCTATTGAAATGGTAAATTAATTGTAACTATTTGTTACAAATTTGTAAACTTAGAAATTTAGAAATAAATGTTAACACCAATTTTCCACTTTGCGAATAAAAAATTCACTTGACAGAAAAAAATCCCAATTAAATTGCCACTTATTGAATTTTATCGCAAATTATTTTCACATTCATAACACAAACTAATTAATTCCTGTTGATATTCAAAATGATTTATTTAGTGACTTTTTCGAAAAGCACAACTAGTCTAGAATTTAGAAAAATAATGATATCGAGAAAAACGAGATTTTCTGAAAACCAGTTAATAATCTAGAAGTTAGTAAAGAAACAAAAAAGCAGGTGAACAAAATGGAAAAATTTTTCTTGAATATTATGAGAAATCAACTTTCCAAACTGACGTATTTTTATGTAAATTAAATTTGATTCTATTATGCAACATTTATTCCGCCTAATGTATCTGTAACAATAGTGACTTTTATGAAATTTTGATTGATCAATTTAATACATAATATATATTTATACGCGGTGTCCAAATAGTTTTCAAAAACTTCGCTGAATAATAATTTTTTTTTTAATTTTAGAAACAAAAATTAATTTTACAATTGAAAAATAAATAAATAATTCAAGAAAAAAATTCTTTTGTCAGATGAAATATTTTTTTTAATATTTATTGTTTTAAATTCAATTATCGAAATAATTTGTCTTAGGGCGAAAATTAATTTTATACTCGACAAAATAATTGTGGAAAAAATTCTTTAGACGAAAAATATTTTCTTTTGGGAAAGATGTATTTATTTTATTTATTTTTTTATCGCACTAATCGTTTTAAGACGAAAAATAATTTTTTCCGATAAAATAAGTAAATAGAAAAATAATTTTCAATGGGAAACTATTTTGATGTAATTTGTGATAAAATATTTCGAGGAAAAAATTCTATTAATAGACGAGAACAAAGGAAAGATTGAAAAATTTTTCGTATAACTATAATTTATTATAACGATTAATATTATGTAACTAATTTATTTAAATTGGCAAAATATTTTTCAGACAAGAAAAAATATAAGGCAAGATTGAAGTACATTTTGTCATAAATA
Source organism: Leptopilina myrica (nomen nudum) (assembly GCA_032872475.1). NCBI lineage: Eukaryota > Metazoa > Arthropoda > Insecta > Hymenoptera > Figitidae > Leptopilina > Leptopilina myrica (nomen nudum). The sequence continues at coordinate 32,791,975 of CM065465.1, read as the reverse complement.
TATCATTTGCTGAAAATTTATTAACGGAACATTAATATACAAGTCATTTGAATACTGTGGCAAATTTATCTCATCAATATTGATTCATCTAGGAATTTCATGTCAAGATTAAATTTTAATGAATGATAATGAATATTTCTTCAATTACTCATGTCTCAATAATAGTCTGATTATTATTGATCCATACGTTTGATTTTAATGCGAAAATGTAAAAAAAACGTCTTTATCCACCCGAAAATATATTTTTCTCCAGAAAATTAATTATTACAATTTTTTCCCAGTAAAAAATATCACAATTTGTTCCAAAAAAATAAATTATAATTTTTTCCAGTAAAAACTATTGATAATTTATCACAAAAAAATTATTACAATTTTTTTTCCCGTAAAAAATATTACAATTTGTCCCAAAAAAATAAATTATAATTTTTTCCAGTAAAAAATATTGATAATTTATCAACAAAAAAAAATATTACAATTTTATTCCAAGGGAAAATTAATTATTTATTCTCCAAACTCCAAATTCTATTTTATTTCTTCTTTTGCAGTAAAAAATTATTTTCTGCTTTATTCATTATGTAAATTTTGTTTTATGAGCAGAAATATAGAATTAAAATACAAAACTCTGTAACTTAATGAAATAATAATAATAATGAAAAATATTTTGCGCAGAAAAATAATTGAGTCCAATTTTGACCATGACGATGAAATACATCGAGTTGGAAAAAGGAATAATGAAGAGTGAACGTCATTCGTTCGTTACTCATATTTGGCGTTTTCAGGTAAGTTTTCATTGAGGATTAATATAGAAAATATTTTAATAAAAGAAGAAAAAAAATTTTTTGGGAGACAGAATCAATTTTTTTCCAAGAAACATATTTTTGGAGGAAAATTACTATCTTTTTAGATAAAATCAATATTTTTGGGGTTAAGAAGAAGAAAATAAATTATTTCTTCAGAAAATTAAATTTTTTTGTGGGGAGAAATTATTTTTCTTTGGAAAACTAAATTTTTTTGCAAGGAGGAATTATTTTTTCAGAGAAATAAATTTTTTTTGGAAAACTACATTTTTTTTGGGGCGGAGAAATTATTTTTTATTTTTCGAAAAACTAATTTTTTTTCTTCACTTTTAGGCAATGATTTGGAACATTTAAGAGAAGTTTTTCATGGCTTTTGTAAGTGTTGACTTGCATTAGCACGAAATTAATCAACATGGACTCACCGCCTTCGTGTTCTCTAAGCATGACCGGACCTCTTAGCGATATTGCAAGCAGTGGACTTGGAGGTTCAATATCCAGTGATTCTGTTAGAGCGCATTTAGCAATTGAGGTAAATTTATCTGGAAATATTTTTTTTCGAAGTATTTTCAAGTATTTTGAAGCATTTTCCAAGAAACTTGAAGTATTTTTTGGTATTTTAATTTTTCCAAGAATTACGAAGTATTTTCAAGTATTTTCTATCCTTTTTGATTATTTGTCACTTTTTTTATAAATAATAAATTTCTTCTGCGAAATTTAATTATTTTTGTCAATTTTAATAAAATTCTTTGCCAAATTTCAAGTATTTTCAAAAATTTTCATCGATTATTGAATTATATATTTATTACTTTCGATTTTAATAAAATTTTTCCAAAGAATTCAATTCTTTTCAAAAATTCATTCTTTTACTTAAATAATTGAATTCTTGTAGAATTTTCAAATAAAAATTGATTTAAAAATGCATTTTAGTTAAAAACACTAAAAACTTGAATTGGGGATAAAATTAAAAAAAAAATTCTTGCCAAAATTTCAATTATCTTTGAAATTAATAAAATTCTTCTCTCTAAATTCAATTATATTCAAATATTTTAATAAAATTCTTTGCAATTCAATTATTTTTATTAATATTAAAATTCTTTTTAGAAAATAGAAATTCAATTATTTTAAAAATTTCACATTATTTTCATAAAACTCATTACAGAATGTCAATTATTTTTAATGCAATTTTAATCGAATTCTTTGAAAAATATAATTATTTTCAAAAGAATTTTTCAAATTCCTCGAAAGAATTTAATTATTTCAAAAATTGTTGATAAAATTCTTTACGACAAATTGATTTTTAGGAAACATTCAATTATTCTATAAGTTAGTTATTTTTGTATTTAAATAATTGAATTTCTAATTTTCTACGAAGAATTTTCTAATTAACAAATATTTATGTAAAAATGAATTGCAGTTAAAATTTAAGATAATAATTGAATTTTCAAAGCATTGTAGTAAGAATTTTTTTTAATTGAATTTTAAAACAGTTTCAAATTAAAATTTTTGAAAATCCGAATTTTTTATACTTATTTTAACTAATACTTTTGTATAGAATTAATTATTTCGAAATTAATTTAAATTTTTCTTGTCTTATATATATTTAATTGAAGAAGTCCTGAAAAATTAAAATTTTCTTAAAATTAATTTGTGATTGTAGATAAATAAATAAATTTGGAAATTTTCAGAGGACTGTTTCAAAAATAATTATAAATAATACATTTTGAGAAGAATTTTCTTACAAACATTGAGAAAAATTAAATGTGAATTAAAGGATTTTAATTTCTAGGTAAAAATAAATTATTATTAAAATGATTATTGAAGAAAGAACTTATTTTTGTTTTCGAATAATTTTAGATTTCGAAAAAATTCGTAAATAAATGTAATTGAACATTTTTTTGGAGTATCAAATTTGTTTTTAGAGTGAATCAAAATATTTTTTAGGATCAGGAGAGAAATTAAAATTTTGTCCGGAAATCAGGGGGGAAAAAATTAAAATTTTTTCCGGACAAATCCTGATTCAAATCGAATTATTTTTCATTTTAAAATACTTTCATGTATTTCCTTGTATTTCGAAGTAGTTACAGGAATTCCGAAGTATTTTCCAGTACTCCGAGGTTGTTTTCAATTATTTTAAAGTATTTTCAAGTGTATTTTTTTAAAATTCTGAATTATTTTTAAATGTTTTGAACTATTTCGAAGTAGTTCCAAGAATTCGGAAATATTTTTAAGTATTCGGAAATATTTTCAAGTATTTCCTAATATTTCAAAGTGCTTTCAAAAATTACGAAGTATTTTTAAGTATTTTTAAGTATTTTGATGGTCTTTTAAAAAATTCCAAAGCTTTTTCGAGTATTTTGAAGTACTTCGAAGAATTTCGAGGCATTTTGAAGTGCTTCCAGGAGTTCCAAAGTATTTTCAAGTATTTTGAAGTATTTTAAGAATTCCAAAGCATTTTCGAGTATTTTGAAGTACTTCGAAGAATTTCGAGGCATTTTGAAGTGCTACCAGGAGTTCCAAAGTATTTTCAAGTGTTTTAAGAATTTCGAACTAGTTCCAAGAATTCCGAAGTATTTTTGAAGTATTTTCAAGTATTTCGAAGTAGTTCCAAGAATATTCAAGTATTTTTTACTATTTTAAAGTACTTTTCAGTATTTCGAAGTAGTTCCAAGAATTCTGAGGTATTTTTAACTATTTTAAAGTACTTTCGAGTATTTTGAAGTACTTTGAAGAATTTCGAGGAATTTTGAAGTGCTTCCAGGAGTTCCAAAGTATTTTCAAGTGTTTTAAGAATTTCGAACTAGTTCCAAGAATTCCGAAGTATTTTTGAGGTATTTTCAAGTATTTCGAAGTAGTTCCAAGAATACTGAAGTGTTTTTTTACCATTTTAGAGTACTTTCCAGTATTTCAAAGTAGTTCCAAGAATTCTGAGGTATTTTTTACTATTTTCAAGTACTTTCGAGTATTTCGAAGTATATTTTCAAGTACAGTTCGAGAAAGTAAAGACTAAAATAATTCTCCTAATTTACAGATGCAAGAAAGCGACATGGAGAGTAAATCACTGTCCCAGGACTCGTTCGACTATTCCGACGGGATGTGCGGTGAAAATTTCAATACCCTAAAAAAAGGTCCAGGCTGGAATGATTTAGATGGAAAATTAGAGGTCGAAGTTGAAGTGGTGGACGTGGCAATAAAGCCACCGCCCGAATTTCAGGACAGTCCATCGCCACCAGACTCAGCGTCCCTTGGACCAATACTCTGCTACAATCATTTGCTCTGCGACAAGACGAATCATTCATGGATGGAGGAGTTCGCCGAGAATCTAGTGCGACTGATTGTCGAGGAGGCATTGGCAATATCCTGCCGGATATCGTGGCCCGAGGGCAGAATATCCTCAGCCAGTGGCAACAGTAATATGCGAAATTCAAGACGTGCATGGACAACGGACTATTTTGCCACGTCCACGTCGTGTCAGAGCGGTGCAACAATAACAATCACGCCGTTCAGCACGCTACATCGGCCAAATTCACGAAGTTCATTGGCATCGTCGCGTCTCAGTAGTTCGCACAATTCAATTAATACTTCCGGTTTGGGCCACAAGGTCGACGACAGTAGTTTCATCACGTCGGCAATGTCCCACGATGTTCTCACTACGAGTGAAATTAGCGACATGTACAATGTGCCCTTCGACTCTGATATTTATACAGTGCCAATCGATGTTGTGAGACCACTCCATGAATTGAGAACACCGCAGCGACCCAAACGTCACAAGCATCATCGCAAACGACGGAGAAATGTCTCGGCGAGCTCGCAAAGCGAATTGGAGGCACACATCCAACAGGCGAGACACTATTGTGGAAAACCAAGGGCCATTACGCATGTCATTAAATCCCAGAGGCTACTCGCCGAGGTAAACAATAAATTCGCTCGAAAACAATTAATTTTGGCAATTTTTTAGGTCCCTAAAGTTGCCATAGATGCTCAGCGTCGAAAAATATATTTTGTGTCAAAAATCAAAGTTTTAAAAATACTATTACATAGATTTTCACTTCTTAGGTGAATAAAAGGAGTAAAATTAGTTACAATTTTTTTATACTAAAAATAAGGAAAAATACCTTTTGATGCTGAGCGTCGATGCCAACTTCAGGAGCCTAATTTTTTTTAATTTCAATTCAATTTTGTCAATTTTTTAGGTCCCTGAAGTTGACATAGATGCTCAGCATCGAAACATATAATATTTTGTACGAAAATCAAAGTTTTAAGTTAAAAAAAATACTATTAAATAGATTTTCACTTCTTAGGTGAATAAAAGGAGTAAAATTAGTTACAATTTTTTTTACTAAAAATAAGGAAAAGTACCTTTTGATGCTGAGCATCGATGCCAACTTCAGGAGACTAATTTTTTAAATTTCAATTCAATTTTGTCAATTTTTTTTAATTTCAATTCAATTTTACGTCGGTGAAGTTCGCAGCGTTTATGATCGACGATTAAGAGGAAAAAAAATATTTTCCTATACCAAAAAGAATAAAAATTTTTGTTCATAAATATTTTTCTTTTATAAATCATCTTCAAAATTAAATTCTTTAAATTAAATTCTAAATTAAATTCTTTAAATTAAATTCTAAATTAAATTCTAAATTAAATTCTTTAAATTAAATTCTAAATTAAATTCTAAATTAAAGGTACTATTTTAGGTACAAAAATTTATAGAAATTTTGCTTAAAATATATTTTGCTTCAGCAATCGTTGATTATAAACGTTGTGAACTTCACCAACGTTTTTATCTTTTTTTGATAATTTGTCATATTTCCTCCCCCCTTTTTTTTTTGCTGGTTTTCACCATTTTGTAATAAAAGATAAATAGGTTTTTCTTTTCTTGAAGTCTTTTTCAAAATGTAATCATAAATTTTTAAAAATGTATTTATTTATTTATTTATTTAATTACAAAGCATCTGGGGCTAACAGGAAAAAATCACTTTTAAATACATTTAATTATTATTCTTTACATATATTTTCAACCATTTTAATATAATTATTTTTGCGAGAATTCAATCAATTTCATCATTACTGACATTTTTCGGTAGAATTAAATTATTTTTGTAAATAAAAAATTTTGTTTTTAGCAAAAACTCGATTATTTTCAAAGTTCAAACAAAATTTTACGAATGAATACAATGATTTTCTAAAATTTTAGTGTATTCTTTCAAAACAATTGAATTATTTTTTCCAAGCAGTGTATAATCTTTGTGCAAAGATTTCATTATTTTCTACAAAAATTTCAAGGAAGAATACAAATTTTTTTTTCTTAATTCATTAGAAAATTTTTCAAAAGAATTCAATAATTATTTTCTATAAAATTTTCCTCAATTCAATGATGTTCAATATTTTTTATTATTTAATAACATTTTATGCACATATTTAATTTTTTCCATTAATAATAAAAGATTTAGAAGAATTTAAACAAATTCCTCGAAAAACGTAATTACTTAGAAATTTGTTGATAAAATTCTTTGTGATATTTTAATTTCAAGAAACATACAATTTATTATACAGATTATTTATTTTTGTAATTAAATTATTGAATTCTCGTAGAAATTTTCAATAAAACTTGATGGAAAAATGAATTGTAGTTAAAAATAGTAATAAAAAATTGTATTTTTCATAAAAGTTTGCAAATGCTTGCAAAAATTTAATTATTTTCAAAAGTCATAAAAATTTTCTCAAATAATCAATTATGTTCAAAAATTTTTTTCATATTTTTGTTAAAATTTAGATTATTTTTAAAATGTAGTAAAAATTTTCTCCAAAATTCAATTAGATTTAATCATTTTTACTGAAATTGTTGGCAAAATGTTGATTATTTTCAAAAATGTTTGCCAATTCAATGATTTTGAAGGATTTTTTTTCAATTTTTTGAAAATAATGGAGTTTTTTAAAATAATTTTATTGAAAATTCTTGAAAGTAGTTGAATTTTATTTAAGTTTTTTTTTTAAATATTCGTGTTTCTTAAGAAAATTAAAATTAAACAATTTATTTATTAAATTTTTGGAAAATTTTTAGAGAAATATTAAATTTTTCTCTTATTATTGTAATAAATAACTCAGTAAATAATTGAATTCTTTTGAAAAATTTCTAAAAGCTGGTTTCTTGATAATAACATTTTTTTTAATAATTCTAATTGAAAATTTTGAAAATATTTGTATTTTTCGAACTATATTAGTAAAAATTATAAAATTATAGAAAAATGAATTCTTTTATGAAATGTATTTAAAATTGTTTAAATAAATAAATAAATTGGATTTTTGCAAAGAATTTTACTATTTATAAAAATAATCAAATTGTTTGAAAGGATTTATTAAAATTTTATGGCAAATATTTGAATTCATTCGAAAAATTTTGTTAAAAATAATTCAATTCCATCTGCAAATTTTATTAAAAAGAACTGATTTTTAAAAGCAAAGATTTTACTATTTAAAAAATACTAAATTGTTCCGAAAGATTTATTAGAATTATAGAAACAATTCCATTCTTTCGTCAAATTTTATTTCAATTTTGTTTGAAAATAATTAGAGTTTTAAACAAAAATTTATTGAATTCTATATTTTTGTCGAGGAGTGTTACTCTATTTATGAGAATAAAATTAAATTCTTCCGACGAATTATATTAAAATTTTTGAAAATATAAACAACAATAATTAGTTATCTGTTTAATAAGTAATTCTTTTTAAAACTTCGATTATGAAATTAGTCAAAAATCTATATTTGTGGAAGTAAAAGAATTTTATTAATATTTTAAGGTTTGGGGGATAAAAATCAAAATTTTCTCTAGAAATCAGGGAAAAACGAAATTAAATTTTTCTGGGAACTCTAATTAGTAATTAAAATCGAATCATGTTTAAAAAATGTTATGGGAGCTTTATTGATAAAAAATTTGAATCATACATGCCATTTGGATAGAGAAATAAATTTTTGGCCCTTTTGATGAAAGAAGCTTTTTGTTTTTGAGAAATTTCTTCGTTTTTGAGAATTTTTTTTTGTTTTTGACAATTTTTTTTTTGTTTTTGAGAAAAAATATGAAACTTTTTTTTGAGACTGAAAAATACTGTGACGCTTGTAAATCTATTTTTACTCTTCTTTTTTGGCAGGTATGTTGCAACGAAACAGGAAACGGCAAACGTCACAGTGTACCGGGTACATCAGGACGGCACAGTTCACGTTCCTCGAATAATAGTCACACGCGAAATATCGGTGAACCAATTCACATGACATTGCACGAGGTGCGACAGTATTTACAAACTCTATACTCAAGTTCTAGTGATTCTAGTGAAAACAAGATAAAACGCGATAAAATGGCCACCGGCCAATCGTCGTTACATCTTGCAATGCCCAAAGTTCTTAATATTAATAATAACAATAGATATAGTAATCCACATACAGACTCGTCGACAGACACGCCAATATCGAATAATAAAGCTAGCAATGGACTGATACACACTAATAATAATAATAATGGGAACATAAAGAAGCACAAAAAAAGTACACTCGTCAATATTAGGCACAAAAAGTCCAAGGACGAGAGCGGTCATAAGGAGAAGACAGAAACTGAACGTGATAAAATAAAGAAGAGTCAACGTAATTTCTCACTAAATCTCAAACAGACGTTGTGTAATATTTTTAGGTTTAGACGATTAGGCTCGCCTGAGCACTATGTGAATAAGCGAAATAGCATTGTTCAAGGTGATATTGTTGAGGAGGATGAGGGTGTTGATTTTGATCAGCATGCGAATAATAATAATACCACCAATGCAAATGATGTTGATTCATCAGCTCAGAAATTGCCTTTTTTTAAACGCGCTTTACCCCCATTACCAAAGACAAATGGTCACATCGAAATGGAATCGCATAATAAGGAAACACCATCGGCACCACCACCACCGCCGCCAATTTTATTGGCAAAGTGTGAATCGCCGTCTTCCATTCAGCACTTGCCAATTGGAGCTTCGCGTGATGATGAGGAGCCTGCCGAGGACACCAGTATGGACTTTGCTGCCAGTATAGAAAAAGTCAAGGATGTAAGCAGAGAGAAAATAATTTTTTAGACCATTTTTTTGCTCCTTTTTTCGATTTTTAGTCATTTTCTAATCGATTTTTCAGTTTTGATTCTTTTTCCAAAGAATTTTTTCCAAAGAAGACTATTTTGTTTGGAATTCCCCCAGGAATTTGCCTTCTAGTAGAAGAATTATATTCTCCCCTCCCTTTTCGGCTCTAACGACTTTTACTCGACTTAAAAATGAAATAACTCTGAAAATATGCGATCATTTGAGAAAGAAAACAAAAATTTGCAATAATCTGATTCCTAGCAAAATTCTAGACCGAAAAGTCGTTTTTATTTTCTCAACAATTGCGAATTTTGGTATTTTTAATGATTTTAATATCTCGGGGCCGAATTTTAGCCTCCCCTGCCTTTTCGGCTCTCGAGCATTTTTGTTTAGCTTTAAAGGCAAATAATTGTGAAAAATATGGTAAAAGTTTAATGAGCGAGGATTTTTTTCTATCTAAAATCCACTCAAGAATTTGTCTTCTTGGAGAGAAAATAAGAAAATTAAAAAGAAATGGAATAAAACCAGAGAAAAATAGTTATAGTAAACAGTAAATTCGAAAAAATGTTAAGAATCCGATTCCTAGCCAAATTCTGGACCGAAAAGTCGTTTTTATTTTCTCAACAATTGCGAATTTTGGTATTTTTAATGATTTTAATATCTCGGGGCCGAATTTTAGCCTCCCCTGCCTTTTCGGCTCTCGAGCATTTTTGTTTAGCTTTAAAGGCAAATAATTGTGAAAAATATGGTAAAAGTTTAATGACCGAGAATTTTTTTTCTGACTAAAATCCACTCAAGAATTTGTCTTCTTGGAGAGAAAGAAAGAAAATTAAAAAGAAATGGAATAAAACCAGAGAAAAATAATTATACTAAATAGTAAATTCGAAAAAATGTTGAAAATCCGATTCCTGATAAAATTCTGAACCAAAAAGTCGTTTTTATTTTCTTAATCATTGCGAAGTTTGGTATTTTCTATAACTTTAAAAGCCTTGAGGCCGAATTGTAACCTCCCCTCCACTTTCGGTCTTAAGAATTTTCATTCAACTTAAAAATAAAATAACTCGAAAAGTATTCAATCATTTTTTAAACAAAGACGAATTATTTTCTCCGAAATTCTCACAAAAATCCGTTTGACTATTAATAAATTTTAATTTCAACTTAAAAATAAACGGAAAAAAATTATTTTCGGTTTTTTAACGACCAGAAGCTTTAGTAGACTATTTTTCTCATTGAATTCTGATTTCTGACGAAAATTCCCCTACTTGAAATTTTCAGAATTGTACACTTTTTTAATATTTAAAATTTAAACACAGTTCGGCCATTATCCCCTCCCTTTTCGGCTTCAAAAATTCTTATTGAACTTTAAATTGAAATAACGAGTAAAATATGCAATCATTGAAAAAATTGAAAGGGGACATTTTTGTTTAGAATCTTCCCTGGAATTTGCCTGTAGCAATATTAATTTTAATTTAAATGAAATTATTTTTCTAATTAAATATTTAGAATTGCTTTTGATTATTTTTTTAAAATTATTTTTGTATATTGATAATTAATTTTTACTTTTTGAACAGTATGGATGGTACTGGGGTCCTATAAGTGGCGAAGCTGCGGAAAAAATTCTATCCAACGAGCCAGATGGATCATTCATCGTGAGAGATAGCAGTGATGATCATTACATTTTTTCCCTGTCATTTAAATTGAATAGTTGTGTAAGACACGTGAGGATAGAACACGATCAGGGTATGTAATTAGTTATTTTGAAAAAAAATCTAATTAATAAAAAATCCCCCTCGAAAATAATTCCTTATTGCCATTGTTTTCGAATTTTTAGTCTAGAATTTAATTATTTTTGTTTATTAGATTAAATATTTTTTAAAATACTATTTGTTTATTAAATAAATAAATAAATAAATAAAATAATAAATAATAATAAATTTTTAATACTTTTAGGTTTTTTATTTCAAAATAGTTGTAAAACAACGGTTTGATCACAAAAAAATATTTTTTTAATAGGATTTTTTTATTATAATAAATATTTTTTAATAAACTCGGGCCTTTTATCACAAAATAATTAAAAACAACGTTTTTAGCAAGAAACGAATATTTTTTAATACAGTTTTTTAATTATATTAACTAATTTTTAATACATTTTGGTTTTTCATTACAAAAAAAAAATTGCAGAAATATTTTTCCAAAATTACTGACTGTAAACACCAAAAAGAAAAATAGTCATTTTGAATTTTAATAATTTATTTTTTTAAATACTTAATGCAATAATTAATTAATCACTTAAATTGATTACTTTTCGCAATAAAAAATTTTTTTGAAGAAGAAATAAATCAATTTCGATTTAAAGTTTAGAACATATTTTTATTAATACCTTCTAGAGAAGAATAGTAATTGTTACTTAAAAAATTACAATTTCTTTAAAATAATATTATTAAATTATATTGAATTAATTTAATTAACTAACTTGCAAAACAAAGAATTAATAATTTTGGTTAATACACTGCACAAAAAAGGGATTTGATTAAAAAAATCGATTTCTTGTCTATTATCAAATAAATATTTATTGCCATTGAATAATTTTCAATTTAAGTAAATTGAATTGTATTTTGTTCAAATACTGAAATTATTTGGTGAAATAAAATTTAATTCATTCAAATACTGAAATTATTTGGTCGAATAAAATTTAATTGATTCAAATACTGAAATTATTTGCTGGTCAAAATAAAATTGATTTAAATAAAAATTATTTGCTTCAAGGAAATATTTACAGTGAAGAGAAGTTATTTGATCCAAATAACCGATTTATTAGCTTTTATAAATTTAAATATTTAATTGAATCAAATAATATTTATTGGAGTCATTTAATTAATAATTAATATTTTCCTATTGGATTCGAAATCAATATTTTCCTGTTGGATTCGAAATTAATATTTTTCTACTTGATTACAAATTAATAGTTTCCTAATTAAGAAGTAATTATTATTTTTCTAACTAATAAATAATTAATATTTTTCTAATTAATTAATAATTAATATTTTCCTAGCTAATAAGTAATTAATATTTTCTTATTGGATGAATAATTAAATAATTTAATTTTTCTGTTTGTTTTTTTTGCAGGTAATTTTAGCTTCGGAAGTTGCACAAAATTCAAATCGCACACAATTGTCGATTTCATTGAGAATGCAGTCGAGCATTCGAGGAGTGGTCGTTATTTATTTTTTCTTCATCGTCGGCCAGTTTTGGGTCCGATGAGAGTACAATTACTTCATCCCGTATCAAGATTCAAGCAAGTACAGAGCTTGCAGCATACGTGTAGATTTGTCATATTAAAATTGGTTCGAAAGGATCTCATTTCAACACTACCTCTGCCAAGGCGTCTCATCGATTATTTGAATACACCTCATTATTATAGCGAGCAATTGGCCGAACAAGAGGAACGTGTTGAATCGCCAGTTAGCTCCTCAACTGGCGAATTAGAAAAGATTTGTTTCACACCGCAAGGCCTATCGTGAGGTATAAAAAATACGTAAGCAAAAAAAAAAAAGAAGACGAAACCGAAGAAGAAAAAGAAAAAAAAGAAGAAAATCGCATATTAAAATTTCATACGCGATCTTGTAATATATAGAAAAAAAAGAGAGGGAAAAAACGAGCATATTAAATACTTAACATTTTTCCCCTCCCCAATTTTTCTCTTTAATTCCAAAAAGAAGGGAATTCTTTTTTTTAAAGGCACAAATTGTTACGACGCTTGGGAAAAAATTCGTTTTATTTCTTTATATTATATTTTCAACGTCGCTAAATATTGTTTATTAAAAATTTTGCGCCTTGTAGACTGAAAAAAAATCTGTGAGTGATAGTTATTTAAATTTTTTTCTATGTTGCGAAGGTGGAGAAATTATTTTTTTTTGTTTTGTTATTTGTTAGAAAAAAAAGAGTTATTGGAATTTTTAAATATGTATGGTTAAAAAATATGGTCACGGATGCAAGAACGACTTGAAATAAGTTTTTTTTTTATACATAGGCATAGGCGATAATAATTATTATTGATGCATTCGTGTTCCTATTTGCTTGATCGACAAGTTCTCTATTTTTATTTATTAAAAAAAAGAAAAAGAAAAGGAAACATTGGTGCAATATTGTAGTTGTTAATTATTGTAATGAAGTCGTTCTTGCAATGAACTTTAAGGCTCATCGCTCTCCCTCCTCTAAAAGTCTGTTTGAAAACAATTCTTTTCGAAAAATTTTTCTTTACTTTTTGATGGAATTTCTTTTTTCAAAACTAAAGAAGAGAAAAACAAAAAATTATTTTTTTTTCTTTATCATCTAAATATTATTTTTATTCTTTATATTTTAAATATTGTTTTTTTTTCGACAAACTTTTTGTCAAAATTAAAAAGAGAAATAATTATTTTTCTCTTTTTTATTATTTTCTAAATTCACTTTCTTTATTTTGTGGAATTCTTTTTTCTCTGAAATTTTTTCTTTACCAAAACATCTTCCCCCCTGATCTTTGTATACGCTACTTTAGAATGTAAGATATATCGATAAAAATAATAATTTGAGTAAAATAATAAAAAAAAAGTAGCATTTCATAGAAAGTACGCTGCAAACAAACAATTATGAAAAATAAAAGTTTTTTCCAGCATGCCGATTACTCGTGACTACGGAATATATATAAAAACCGTCATTTAGATAAACGTCATTTAAAAAAAAAAAGAAAAAAAAATTACATCATAAGAATTATACACATTTTATACTCATTCCTTTTTGGAAAATGTATACGGTTATTTGTATATACCTTTAGCCTAAAAGAAAAAAAAGTGAAATGAAAAAAGTTGATTTTCCATTTTTTCAAACTTCTCCAACAAAAAAAAGAAAAATGAAAAAAAAATACAACGCCACCAATAATAAAAAAAAAGAAATGCGAAGGGCACATACACAGACACAAACAAGTGATATGCAAAAACGACTTGCGCGGGCATTGTGATTTTATTTAATAAAAATAAAATTCCGTCTATATATTTAATCCATTGCTCATTTTCCCCATTTCCTGTTTTTTTTTCTTTTTTTTCATTTAATTTTTACTCCCTTTGCTTTTCTTTTTGTGAAATTTTTTTTATTCAATACATTTTTTTACTGATTATATTAACAATTAAATTTATTATAAAATAAATAAACAATAAGTTTTTTAATAAATTTAATTGTTAATTATTATTGAAGGAATTAATTATTTTTCTCGATTGTTTTTGTGAAAATTTTTTTCATTAATTACATTATTTACATGTTTTTTTAAAGTAAATTTAATTATTAATTTATTATTTAATAATAAATTAATTATAAACTATTGAAATTGACAAACAAAATATGTAATTAATATAATTAACGAAATTAATAATTATGTATCAATTATTTTAATTTCATCTCCAAAATTTTGAACGATTAAGTAAACGTCAAAATTTTTTACCTCTGTTAATTTTTTTGTTAAAACATAATTATTTTCTGTATTAAAATTGACTCTCGATGAGTTTTTTTGTTAAAAAAATAATTTTCTGTATTAAAATTGACTCTCTACGAGTGTTTTTTTGACAAAAAAAAATTATTTTCTGTATTAAAATTGACACTCAAGGAAGTAAATATTTATTTTTAACTATTTTTTTCTTTTTGGATAGAAATTTTTTGAAACATTTTTAGAAAAAAATTTCTTTCACTTGAACATTCAAAACTATAGGAAAATTTAATTTTTTTGAAATATAATTTCTTAATTTTCTAATTTTATTTTATTTTTTAATTTTAATTTAATTTTCTAGTTTTAACTTAATTTTCTAGTTTTGATTTAATTTTCTAATTTTAATTCTTTTAATTTTAATTTAATTTTCTTTTTTTTAGTTTTAATTTTAATTTAATTTTCTGATTTTAATTTTTTAATAAAAGGCAATTTTTAATTGCAACGCGCCCCTTTTTGAAAGAACCCCGAAATTTCTACGCTCCTGATTTCTACGTGGAACGTTGACAGCACTACGTCGTGTATGTTTTGCGTGTCTCTGTGTTGGTGTTGTTTTAGGTTTGCGTTTAAAGCCATCAACCACGTCGACTGATTTTTCATTTTTAAATGCTTTTTTAAAGGAAAAAAGCAAAATAGTTTAGTGAAAGTTTGAAAGAAAATTGACAATTTAATGTCGGAATTTTCGTTATTGTTTTAAAAAGTTTTTCCTCAACGGGAATTTAAATAAAAAAAAATTGTCATAACAAAAAGAGTATTTAACTCACCGGGGGCGTCAAATTTTTGAGGTTACTTTTCTCTATTTTACCAGCCACGTCACATATTCTCAATAAAAATGGTAAGTATTATTTTAAATAAATTATAAAAATTAGTAATTTGAAATGCTTCTTTGGAATATTAATTAATTGCTGGTATTTTTATATTGTAAGAGCTGGAAAATTTGGTGGAAAATTCCAATAGTAAAAGGGGGAAATTTTAACCTCTAAATGTTGTCGCTTTTCTATTGGATATTATTTTTTCTTCTGTTTGGTTTATTTAAAAAAAAATTTTTTTTAATTACTTGTATTTTAATTTATTTTAATTTATGAATCATTTATTGCTCCGACTTTATTTTATCAAAAACACTATTTTTACTCTCTTTTTGTATTTGTTTTGTTCATTTATTTTTTTTCAAATTTATTTTCAACTTTTTTATTCCAAACTATTCGAAAATAATGTTTTACTCTCTTTTTTATATTGAAAGATTATTTTATAATTAAAAATTATTAATTAGAAATTAGAAATTATTCTACATTTTATTCGTTTGAAGAATTTTTTCTTGCGACTTTATTTGAAACTCTAATTGAAATAATAAATTAATTTTTGTGAATTTCTTTCGTAGATTCTATTTTTGAATTTTAAATAATTAATTAAATTTATGTTTAAACCTTTTTTCGTTTAAAGAATTTTTTCCCTGCGGATTTTATTTGTAATTTAAATAATTAATTGAAATTTAATTTATTTATTTAATGATTCAATTTATTTTTTTCCTTTAAAGAATTTTTTTTCTTGTGGATTTTATTTCGAATTTAAAGTGAAGTAATTTTTTTTACTGACTTTTGCATTTTTAATTTCAGGTTGCTGTTGAGTCAATGGCGAGATATGTCTCACCGATAAATCCATCAATATTTCCACTACTCGCCCTAGTTTTATTAGGAATTGGAATTTTCTTCACAGCCTGGTTCTTTGTTTACGAAGTAACGAGTACAAAATTCACGAGAGACATTTTCAAAGAATTATTAGTTTCTTTGGTCGCTGCAATATTTTCCGGCTTTGGTGTTTTGTTCCTTCTTTTATGGGTCGGCATTTATGTATAGGTATGATGAAAAAAAATACATTAATAAATAATAATTAATTTTTTTGGCAAATTTGTACAAATTACAATATTTATTTAAATAATTCACATTTCGATTTTTTTATTTTTATTAAAAAAAATAATTGGTAAAAAACAATTTCAACAAAAAAAGGAAATATTAATTTTTCTTAAATTTGATTAAATTTTTCCTTAATTAGAAATAGAAAAATCTAATATTAATTAATTAATTAATTTAAATATTCACAAGACAGTCATTTTGAAGAAAAAAATAAATCCAAACCAAAGAAAAACATTAATTTGTTAATTATTTTAATGAAAAATAAATAAAGAATAAAATTAAATATTTGTTCCTTGAAATTAATAATTTTGTTCTAACCAAAAACTTTATTTTTCAGTCCAATAATTTTAGTATTTTAATTTTCAGTTGAATTCTGATGGGACGGCGTTTAATTTGAGATGAAAAAATTACACAAGATCTTTAAGATACACTCTGTACAGAAAATGAAACTAATGTCATTCCTATGTTAATTGTATGTTATTTCACGACGTTTTTTTTTATATATAATAAATGAGACTAAAAAGAGTTTTAAAAGAAAATTGGCAGCAATTATTTTAATCACTTTTTCAGGAAAAATAAAGAGAAATTTAATTAGATTTTTTAATTTTTTTTATTCAATAGGTGTGTATATAATATAATAAAGAGCTATAAGTAAAATCACTTCTATTATTAAATTCTATTTAAAAAAAACGGGAAGATTCTTTCATTTTTTGAAAGCACACAGTTAAGCACCATTTACAGTACTTGAAAAATCAACTACTGAATTATTCCGTATGATACTTAGATTTTAATTTATTTAGACGAATATATAAATTAATTTTTATTTATGTACCTATATATGACAGTTTTTTTATTAATAATAATAATAATAATAATAATATAATAATTATAATTACAATACTATAATTTTAATTATAATAATTGCAATTATGATAAATATAATTATGGCACAATAATTGTAATTATAAAATTGCAATTACAATAATTATATTGAGATGAAAAAAAATTATTAATTTATAAACATTGCAATTACAATAATTATAATTATGATACAATAATTGTAATCACAAAAATTGGAAATATAATAAAATAATTGTAATTTATTAATTGTAATTATAATTGTAATTTATTAATTTTAATTACAATTGTAATTCATTAATTTTAATTACAATTGTAATTTATTAAGTGTAATTATAATAATGCGCTCAGCGGTTATTGTCTAAAAATAGGAAGGAATATTATGTACAAATACTGTAAAATTAATAATATCTACATTTAAAGAAACTCTCGCGAGTTCTTAGTGGATATGTGTCCTTGGATAAAAGTTCTCAACATTTGAACTTTTAGCAAAAAAAAAAAAAATTGTTTTAAATTCGACGATAATTGATTTTCTATTTACATTTGAGAAAACAAACATAAAAATCTACAACTATTTACTAACGTAAATTAAAATAATAATAATTTATAATTATAATTCTAAATTGAATGAGTATGTCAATCCTCCAACAGATCTTTAGAGATATTAAATTTTTTAATATCCCTCTATTTGAAAAAAAAAATATTTGATTGAATCCGGAAGCACTTGAATAAAAAAAGTTTCCTTTTCTGATTATTTTCAATTATATTAATTTAATCTAATTAGTAGAATTTAATAGAAATAATTTTATTAATTTATTTTTCGTTCAAAATATTCGAAAAGAAGTAAAAAATTAAAAATAAAAAAAAAATACAAAATCAAAAAAGAAATTGAGAATTAATAATCAAAAAGAAATGAAAAATTAATAATTAAAAATGAAATTAAGAATCAATAATCAGAAACAATTAAAAATGAATAATTATATTGACATATACAAATTATTAATTTAAAAGGAAACTTTTTAATTTTGCTGTTAAAAAAAATTGAGGAATATTAATTTCAATTTCAATATTCACTTCACAGATTCGCTTTGATTCGCATTTTTGTGTAAAAAATGATTATTTTCGAGAAAGAGATTTTTTTTCATCATCTCAACAAATTTTTTCGAGTGTCTATTATATAAATTAAAAATGATCTATTAAAATTGTCTTTTATTATTTAATTAATTAAAAATATATATTTTATTCAATTTATTATACCTATGTTGTTATACAATATTTTTTTCGATTCCTCAATAAGTGAGGAAATTGTTTTTTTTCTTTTCGTTGTTTGTTAGTACATCAATTTTTTTTTTCATTAACTAACAATAATCACGAGTTTTGTGGATATATTAAATTATAAACAATTGCATTATTAACAATAATCAATAAATTGCATCACGATCACCGTCATCCTTACTTGATGATTGCTTGAGCAAAAATCATTAAATACGTGCGTAGGAAAATTATTTTCTTTTTTTTTGTTGATAAAAATAAAATTATTTTTTTATTAAAAAGAATTATTTTTGCTAAAAGAAATTATTTTTCTTACAAAAAAAATTATTTTTGTCAAAGCAATTATTTTTCTTACAAAAAAAACTTTTTGTAAAAACAAATAATTTTTGTTATTCAAAGAAAGAAAATAAATTTCCAAGTTCTCGATAAATGATATTTATTTACAAAGGAGAAAAAATTGAAAACATCTTTCTTTTTACGAAGAAAGAGAAATTATTTTCGTTTTCACTTTCGTCAAAAAAAATGAGAGGCGATAAATAATAATAATAATAATTATTTTTTTAACCAAAAAAAAGCTTATAAAATTGTAACTATCAAATTTTTGTTACAATATCTATTAATCTATGATAATTAGAAAGAAACTAGTTGTTTTTTCTTGCAGAAGTTTTGTATATATTATGGCAAATATGGCTGTTGAGAAAATTTTTTTTTTCAATAAACACTACTCTTGTATTTTTTTTGTGATTAAAAATTTTTCTGTTTGTGCAAAATTAAAGAATGTGTGATAAATAATAGAATACATAAACTAGTCATTTTTTTCCAACTCTGTTATGAACAGAGTTAAAAAAATTTGTGCGGAAAATTTTTTTTTCCTATACTTTTTTTTTTAAATATTATGTACATCTTTTTTAGTTACGTGGAAAAAAAATTAATTTAATTTTTACTACTTGAAATCTAAAATTTTTCAGTGTATTTTTTCGACCTTTAGAATTTGTAGAGATTTTACTATTTGAAGACAATTATATTATTTTCAAAGAAAATTTTATTGTTTGCAAAGAAAATTGCACTTTTTGCAAACTGAATTTAAAATTTCATTACTTTCGCTAGAAAATTTACTTTTTCCGTAGTAATTTTTTACTATTTTCCGTAATAATTTTTACTAGAAGTAATTTTTACTATATTTTCAAAGTAAATCTTACTATTTTCGAATTTTTAGAGAAAATTAGTAAAATTTACAAATTTGGAAATAGAAAAAAAAATTATCATAGAAAATACACAGAAGCTGCAAATGGTTTTACTACAAATTTTAGTAGTAAAAAAATTTTTTCCCTTTTTTCCACGTTCTATAAATAATCTAAGTAATATTTTAGTTTGAGAAATTATTGTCACAACTTTGACAAAATATTTTTTTAAGTAAATATTTTTTTCCTAGCTAAAAACCACGATTTTTCGCGATTCTTGAAGATCCATATCACAAAATAATTAATATTAATTAATAAAAAAAAACAAAAAAAAAAATAATTAATAATAAAAATACCAATAATTGTAATTATACTAATAATAATATTAATACCTAATATTAATTAATAATAAAAATAATAATAAAAATAATAATGATAATAATAGTAATAATATTAATAATAATATTATTAAAAATAATAATAAATGTCATACACGCTGTATCTTTTCCTCACCTAGCATTCAGTTTATAATATTACAGCTTAAAGCCAAACGAAAAGTGGAAAAAAAAAATTTTTTTTTTCCCTCCGAAATTGATGATTTATTATCATTTGGCTTTTTTTGAAAGTCGCGCGGTAATTAAACGAGACGAATTAATATAATATTTATTATAGTATTCGCTGAAAAAATGCCAATAAATCTGTTGACTTATCCCGAGGATATCAGTCTTACATAACATTCGACAATATTATTTAAATGTAAAAATATATTGAAGTTCACAATCTCTTTCGCTTTCAATATACACCAGACTTATCATTTTTCTCTAGGACTCTTCACATAAATATTCATTAAATAATTAATAATAAAAAATTTTGTATTGGAAAAAAAATTGTCTAGCTTCTTATTTATATACTGAAAGGAAAAAAATGTCCACTAATGTTAGAAAGGGGGGAAAAAAATTCTGAACGTTCAAATAAAGAGTGCTTTTTGCAATTTTTTATTATTTGCTTCTTAATATATTTAGTAAATTGCTAATTTTTTGCTTTTTAGAAATTTTTAAATTAATTTATCTAATTTTTTCCTCTTTTTTTCTTTTAATAAATTTACTTAATTTCTCTAGATCTTTTTTTCTTTAATAAATTTAATTTATTTATTTCGGTCTCTTTTCTTTTAATAAATTTAATTTTTTTTCGGTCTCTTTTCTTTTGATAAATTTTCCTTAATAATTTTTTATAGATCTCTTTTTTTTTATTAATTTACTAAATTTCTATAGACGTCCGTTCATTTAATTAATTTTCTTCTTTTATTTCCTATTTCAATTTCCTTTTCAATTTCATTTTCAATTTCAATTTTATTCTACAATTCTACTATTTTTTTTTAATATTAATTAAATTATTATTTCTTTTTCATTTTTTTTTTAAATTCCAAATTTTTGATAATATTCTCCCGTTTGAAAAGTATTATTTTTTAAAAATTTCGTAAAAGTTTATTATTTTTGTTTAAATTTTTTTGACAGTCTATAATCATTTGTAAATATTTACTACAATAAAAAATATTTCTTTTATTTGAACGTTCAGAATTTTGTAAAAAATATTTTATTAAGTAAATATAGTTTTTAGCGACAATTATTTATTTGATTGAGTATTACTTAATTTATGGAGAAATTAAAGTCGACAAATTAATTAATTTACTCACTATTATTTGAATATTTGAAAATGAAATTAATTACGTAACAATGAATTTACTTCAAATTTATTAAACTCGGTAAATTATTTAATATACTAAATTTTGTTTAAATTTTTGAAGAATTAATCATTTAGGCAATAATTAAAGTTGGTGAATTAATTAATTTACTAACTTTTGATTTGGTATTTCAATAATTGAATTAATTAGGTAAAAAATTAGTTAAGGCATTTTTAATTCAAATCGGAAAATTATTTAATTTACTCAATTTTGATTCAATATTTAAGTAATTAAATTAAATTGGTAAAAATTAGTTAAGGCATTTTTAATTAAAATCGGAAAATTATTTAGTTTACTAAATTTTGACTCAATGTTTCGAAAAATTAAATTAATTAGTTAAGAATGAATTAAGTCGTAATTAATTAATCTCCGTAAATTATTTAATTTACTCAATTTTGATTCAATATTTCGAATAATTCATTTAATTAGTTAAGAATTAATTAAGTTGTAATTAATTAAACTCGGTAAATTATTTAATTTAGGTACTCAATTTTGATTCAATATTTAAGTAATTAAATTAAGTAATAATTAATTTGAGTCGATTAATTAATTTACTCGTTTTTGTTTCAATTTTTGAATATTCAAACAGTAAATAAATATTCGAATCTAGAAAAACAATTTGTCAAACAAATATTAATTACTACTGAATTTACATTCAATGTAAATTAATAATTACTGAAAAATTAATTTACTTCCAAATTAATTTACTTCCAAATTAATTAAAATAATTAACTTCCAAAATTAATTAAATTAATTAACTTCAAAAATTAATTTAATTTACCATTTAAATTACATTGACAGAAAAAACTAAATTTTACTTTCTTCCTCCTTTTTCCCTAAAGTGAAAATTCTTTTCCCAGTGAATATCAGAATAAAAATGCAATTTTCCTGTCTCCTAAACTAAAAATTTGATAAATTGTCAAAAAAGAAAAAAATATTATAAAAACGTGATTGAAATTACTTCAATCGGGACGGATTGTTCTTCTTTTCGAGTGAAAATACAACTAAGGCACCGTAAGATAAAATCATCTCCTCAAAAAAAAAAATAAAATAAAATAAAATAAAATAAAAACAATCATCAAACATAAACTTCATTTCGTTTACTGCCCGTTGCACTTGGCACTGGTGATAATTGTCCGGGATTAATTGTCGCCGTCGACGTTGTCATTGCATTGACACTCGACGAACTTGTCTTACGCGTTGGCTCTTGAAGATGAGATGAATTCTCCACCTTTCGTTTTAGTGGCGTGAGCCTCTCGAGATTTGGATTTTCACTGCGACTTGTCACTGATGCTGCACGATTTTCACGAGGTTGCAGTCCTGGCGAATGGGGCAGTGATAAACTGCGATCGTCATTTATCACTGTTGCCATTGGAGGACTCGGTAGTGATGTTGAACGTCTACCTCGTGAATCGTTGTTATTATTATTATTATTATTGTTATTTCTCGTCGTTGTCAGTCGTTCGGTTTTTTCATTTGTTGAGGCTATAAATTGTCCGAGTTTCTCGGGATCTATTACAATTGACGAACGGTCATAGTAATTACTGAATGTTGATAAACTTCCAATGCCACTGCTCTCGCTTGGACTGACTCTTTCGATTAAGGGCGTTGAACGATCGTCTTGGCCTGTTATTATACTTCCGTTGCTGCTGCTTCCGCTTCCACTGCCCTCTTCCTCGCTCGTGTTTACCTGAAATTGACAATATTATTTGTAAATTTCTGCCTATTTTGTATTTTATGGTATTTTTGGTATTTTTGCATTTTATGTATTTCTGTATTTTTTTGACATTGTTTTCTATTCTTGTATTATATTTTTTGATATTTCTGCATTTTTTAGTATTTCTATGATTTCTTAGTATTTTTATATTATTAGTATTTTTGTATTTTTTGGTATTTCTGCATTTTTTCTATTCTTGAATTTTTTAGTATTTATAATTTTTTTTTTGTATTTTTAGTATATTATATTTTCGTATTGTTGGTATTTTTGTATTTTTGGTAGTTTTGCATTTTTTTCTATACTTGAATGTTTTGATTTTCTGAATTTTTTAGTATTTTTGCATTGTTAGTATTTTTTTATATTTCTGTATTTTATTTTTTTTTGTATTCTTGCATTTTTTGTATTTCTAGGTAATTCTTCATTTTTTTTAGTATTTCTGTATTTTTTTTTTAGTATTTTCGTATTGTTGGTATTTTTGTATTTTTTGGTATTTCTGCATTTTTTTCTATTCCTGAATTTTTCAGTATTCCTGAATTTCTTTTTTGTATTTTTAGTATTTTATTATTTCTGTGTTTTAATATTTTCGTATTGTTAGTATTTTTGTACTTTTTGGTATTTCTGTAATTTTTTTATTCTTGAATTTATTAGTATTTTATTATTTTAAATATTTTTTATATTTCTGTACTTCTGTAATTTTTCCTATTTTTTCTATTCTTGTATTTTTTGGTATTTAAATTTCTATGTTTTTGTATTTTTGAACTTCAGGTCGTATTTCTTAAATTTTTATTTTTGTATATTTTTCTTTTTAGTAATTTTTTGTATTTCTATATTTTTTCTTATTTCTGCAGCTATTTCTTAATATTTTTGAATTTAGTTTTTATGGTATTTTTTAAATATTTGCATTTGAGGTATTTCTGTATTTTTTTGACATTGTTTTCTATTCTTGTATTTTTGGTAGTTTTGCATTTTTGTCTATTTTTAAATTTTTTAGTATTCCTGAATTTCTTTTTTGTATTTTTAGTATTTTATTATTTCTGTGTTTTAATATTTTCGTATTGTTAGTATTTTTGTACTTTTTGGTATTTCTGTATTTTTTTTTATTCTTGAATTTGTTAGTTTTTTATTATTTTAAATATTTTTTATATTTCTGTGCTTCTGTAATTTCTATGTTTTTGTATTTTTGAACTTCAGGCCGTATTTCTTAAATTTTTGTATTTTTTTGTATATCTTTCCATTTTAGTAATTTTTTGTATTTCTATATTTTTTCTTATTTCAGCAGATATTCTTTGTATTTGTGAATTTACTTTTTATGGTATTTTTTAATATTTGCATTTTTAGTATTTCTGTAGTTTTGTTAGTTTCATATTTTTTGGTATTTTCTTATTTTTTAATTCTGTATTTTCTCGTATATTTGACTTGTTAATAATTTTGGTGTAATTTCTATTTTTATATTTCTAATTTTTTTGGTTGTGTTTGACTTTTTGGTATTTTTGGTATTTCTTCTGGTTCTGTTACTTTTGTATTTTTTTTTGTATTTCTGCAATTTTTTGGATTTATTTATTCTTTTTGTGCTTTTGCACTTCCTTTTTTTTGTGTTTTTGCCTTTTTAATTGTTTCGATTTTTCTGTATTTTTGTAACGTTCGGTATTTTTTGGTTTTCCTTATTTTTATATTTTATATTTTTTTTTACTTTTTTATTTATTGTTTTTTTTTAATTTGTCTTCTTAGTGTTTTTGACATTTCTGTATATTTTTTTAATCTTGGTATTTTTTTAAGGTATTTCTATATTTTTTGGTATTTTTCGATTTTTTATTTCTGTATTTTTTTTGCAGGTTTTTTTGGTATTCTGCTTTTTGTTAGTTTCACATTTTTTGTATTTCTGTAGTTTTTTAGTATTGTTGTTTCTTATGGACTTTTTCTTCATATAGTATTATTTTTTTAGTATTTCTGCATTTTGCATTTTTATATTTTTGTATTTCTTGGTAATTCTCTATTTTTTTGGAGGGGGGGGGATTTTTGTTTTTAGTATTTTTGCTATTTCTGTATTTTTGTACGTTCAATTTTTGGAAAACTGTATTTTTTGGTGTTTTGGTTTATTTTAGTATTTTTTTTTGTTTTTTGGTGTTGTTTTTTAGTATTTTTGGTACTTTTGTATTTTTGTTAGTTCACAATTTTTTGTTTTCACTATTTTCTGTTTATTTGTCATTTATTTTCTTTTTTCACTTTTGTTTGTCAGTTTCTTATTTGATTTTATTTTTGCACACTGAGAAAAATATAAAGTTACTTTTACTAATTTCGGGGTTAATTTTTGCTACGTTCTAAGTGAATTTAACTAATTTCTACAAATACTTTTTTGAAGGTAGTAACATTTTTTTTTTTTTGGAACGTAGCAAAATTTACACCGAAAGTTATAAAAGTTACTTAATATTTTTCTACGTGTAGGTATTTTTTTTGTTGGTCATTAATATTTTTCTTGTATTTTTCTTTATCGAAATAAAAACCATAAATCAATAAAATATAAAATTGAATAAAAAACAATATAGAAAAATCGAAGTCAGAAAAACCAAAAAGGAGGCAAAATAGAAAAAGAAATTTTTTTTTTAGAAAGTATAAATCATAATTGAACAAATTTCTTTCGAAATAATTAAAAATAAATTGAAAAACATTTTTTTTTGGGCGAAATACTAAAAAAATAAATTGAAAAACATTTGTTTTTTGCGAAATAATTAAAAATTAAATTGAAAAACATTTTTTTTGGGCGAAATAATTTTTAAAAAATTGAAAAAACTCACCTCAGTGAGTGTCGCTTGGCGTTTCTCGTGATGCTCAACTCCCTGAATTGGTGGACGTGACATTGATGTTGTTGTGACAATTCCCAATTGCGATAATTGGCTCATTGTCACGGGGATAAATGTTCCGGGCAATGTTCCCGATGTGACGAGACCGGCGCCAGTTAAACTTGGTGTTAAAACGGCTTGCGCGAGTGCGGCAGTTCCGCTTTTGCCCGAAACCGGCGTTCCCTCGTTCTCATGAATTGGCGACATTACCACGAACGAAACATCCGTTGTATAGTTGGTTGGTATCACGCCAACAACACCGGCGCCAATATTTGCAGCATTATTCGCGGATATCGCCAATCTCTGCTCACGATCCACCACTTCCTTTGTCACGTCGGGCGTTGGAATTCGGGGTCGATTTTTTAATGACACCGGCACTGCGTGCAGTTTCGTGAGGGTTCCTGTTTCACCAAAAAAGAAAAGATGCTTTTTTTTTATAAAAATAATGAAGAAATAATTTTTTTTTTATTTTAATGTGAAGAAAAGAGAATTCTTAATTTTTGTTTGAAAAATAAATTTTTATTTTCCATTTTAAATTCAAAAAATTATTTTTTATTTAAAAATAAATAATAATAAAATAAATTAGTTGAAAAATAAATTTCTCCTTTTTATTCTTAATCGAAAAATTATTTTTTAGTTAAAAATAAATAACAATAAAATAAATTAGTTGAAAAATAAATTTCTCTTTTTTATTCTTAATCGAAAAATTATTTTTTAGTTAAAAATAAATAATAATAAAATAAATTAGTTTAAAAATAAATTTCTCTTTTTTATTCTAAATCAAAAAATTATGTTTTAGTTAAAAATAAATAATAATAAAATAAATTAGTTGAAAAATAAATTTCTCTTTTTTATTCTTAATCGAAAAATTATGTTTTAGTTAAAAATAAATAACAATAAAATAAATTAGTTGAAAAATAAATTTCTCTTTTTTATTCTTAATCGAAAAATTATTTTTTATTGAAAAATAAATTCAATTTTTATTCGAAAATTTATTTTTTAATTCTTTTTTTTATTGAGATATCAATTTTTCCATTTTAACGTAATTTCTATCGTTGCAATTTTAGACAATTATTAGTAACATAATTTGAAAATAAAAGAAAAGTTATAATGACAATAATTAAATAACTTTTTTTAAGAAAGAATATTATTTTACTGGAAAAAAATTTTATTTTATTAAAAAAGTAAATTGTTTATTAAATTTTATGGAAATTTTTCAATTGCCGGAGGAATTGTTATAATTTTTTTTTAAATTTAAATTTAAAAAAAAAATTATTTTTAAATACCTTGACGACCCATTGGTCGAACGCTCTTTCGTCCCACGAGACGATCGTAAAGGGACATTTTGGGATTATTTGTTGCTGGCAGTCCACCTGTTTCGGGACTACTGTAAACACTATTGTGACGATTTCGTGAAAAAAATCCACCGCCACTGCTGTATGTTGTCGTTGAACTACGAACAGATCCCATTCGTTTTATTGTTCGTTGCAGCCAATTTTTCCGGCGCTCAACTAGTGGTGTATCGACGCTTTCCTGGAAAAAAAATTGGAAAAATTTTGTTTCAAATTTTTTTTGTCTTTTAATTTTACTAAAAATAATTCGTAATGTTCAAATTGTCTTTATATAATTATATAAAAATTTTATTTTGTTTAATAATAATAAATTAAGTCCAAAATTTAATATTTTGGGTTTTAACTAAATTTATTAATTGAAATTGTTAATTATTAGTTTATTAATTTTCTTAATATTTATTTATTCAGTGTTCATTTATTTAATTAATTAATTTATTTATTTTTTAATTTTTTTTCAATTTATTTATTTTTTTTATTTTTTCAATTTATTTATTTAGTATCAATTTATTTATTTGGTTATTTAGCGTCCATTTTATGTATTTATTTATTTGGTGCCTATTTATTTATTTAGTGTTAATTTATTTATTTAGTGTTAATTTATTTATTTAGTGTTAATTTATTTGTTTAGTTTTTCAGTTTTAATTTATTTATTTAGTATATAATACCAAAAATATTAAATTTATTAATTAAATTACAATTGCTTTTTTAATATTTATGAAATGAGAAATTATTTCTTTCGATATTTAGCATCAATTTGATTATTTAGTTATTTAGTTTCAATTTATTTTTTTTTAATTTAGTGTTAATTAATTTATTTAGTAATTAGTATAATACCAAAAATATCAAATTTATTAATTAAAGTTATAATTGTTTTTTTAAGTATTTATTTATTTAGTGACCATTTATTTACTTATTTAGTGTTAATTTATTTATTTAATTATTTAGTGTCAATTTTTTTCCTTAATTATTTAGTCTAAATTTATTTATTCAATTAACTAGTGTTAATTTATCCATTCAGTTATTCATTATTAATTTATTTATTTCCTATACATTATCAAAAATAATTTCTATAAATTTGGCTCAATTAAAAATTTCTTAATTTCGTTTTTACTTTTCTTTTACTATCAATAAGTTAAATAGAACGAAATTTATTTTTCAATTCCTTTTCTTTAGCTGCGCCAGTGTTTTTTCCCAACTATTTTTTTTTTTATTTTTCCTTTTTGCTAACACTATTAATAATATTGGTAAAAGTGATAATTATGCAAGAGATTGTTGAACCGACTTTCATTGTTAGTGATAAGATATAATTGCAGCAAAGAAGTGAGTTTATCGTGTTTTGCCAGAAGGTCTGTACGTAGAGTGAAAAATCTCCACAAGATTTTTTTTACAGGTGACTGAAATATTTGTTTAAATTTTTTCTATTAATTTAAATGGAAATTTAATTATTTTTAAAAATAATGAAAAAACAACAACAAGAATATTAATATTAATAATAATAATAGTAGTAGTAGTAATAATAACAAAATTAAATAAATTAATAATTAAATTTACCACCTTTAATAGTAATAATTAATAGTAATTAATTATTTGCCAATAATATTAATAATAATAATAATAAATGTTGAAAATATTATTTTTTAACAGTAATTATAATTATTTTACTGATCTAAACTTATTATTATTGGAGTGAATAATTATTTAAAAACGCCATTAGTAATAATTAGGTTTAATTTAATTAGTTAATAATTTGATTGAATATAATTATTAATTTATTTATTTAGTTTTTAGTTAGTGAATTAATTTAGTTTTTTGTTAGTTAATTAATTTAGTTTTTAGTTAGTTAATTAATTTAGTTTTTAGTTAGTTAATTAATTTAGTTTTTAGTTAGTTGATTAATTCAGTTTTTAGTTGATTAATTAATTTTGTTGTTTGTTAGTTAATTAATTTAGTTTTTAGTTAGTGGATTAATTTAGTTTTTAGTTGTATAATTAATTTTGTTTTTTGTTAGTTAATTAATTTAGTTTTTTGTTAGTTAATTAATTAAATTTTTTGTTAGTTAATTAATTTAGTTCGTAGTTAGTTGAGTAATTTAGTTCGTAGTCAGTTGATTAATTTAGTTTTTAGTTGTATAATTAATTTTGTTTTTTGTTTGTTAATTAATTTTGTTTTTTGTTAGTTAATTAATTTAGTTTTTAGTTAGTTAATTAATTTAGTTTTTTAACTTTTACTTGAACATAATTATAATTTAACAGAATTATTTTGGTGGAAAATTAAATAAAAAAATAATTTTTGTGAAAAATATTAAAATACAGTTAAATTTCCTTTGACAATAAAGTATTTAA
Organism: Leptopilina myrica (nomen nudum); assembly: GCA_032872475.1. NCBI lineage: Eukaryota > Metazoa > Arthropoda > Insecta > Hymenoptera > Figitidae > Leptopilina > Leptopilina myrica (nomen nudum). Next base: position 32,762,359 of record CM065465.1, on the reverse strand, counting down.
GGAAGAAAATAATTTTTCCATTTGTGAATATAAATAACGTAATAATGAGGAATACTGGATTGTAACTTATAATAATTATAAATTGATTGTTGTATGGAAATTGTTTTGATGTTTGGTGTGTATATATATATATTTTTTTTTCTTGGAATTATTGCAAGAGGAATAAGATGAAGAAGTGCGGGTAAAAAAATGACGTTATATTCGAGTTTTTTTCTTCTTTTTTTTTTGCAAAGTGTGATTTTGTTGAACTTACGTAATCCGCGTACATGTCATCCTGATGCATTTTTCTGTGTTGATTTACAGAATGGAGTTGGTTGCCGAGCATTACATTCGCATAAAGAGCGTCGCTCTCTTTGACTTTATAATGCTCGGCAGATCCTTTTGGCTCCTCTCTTCTGTATTGCTCACTGGCAACAGTGTAGGGTAAATCTTTTGGTATCACCTCGTCCCAGTACTGATCCTTTAGAAGTTCTGGATGCTCCTCATGCATCTCATCCACTATCATGTAACCGGCCTGATTTTCAAAGACGTTTTTTTTTTATTAAGAGCAGTGAATTCGCATTTATTTTTTACAAACAAAAAGAAATTTTTTTTATTACTTACAATTAGCGTAATAAAAAATATTTCTTTTAATTTTTTAAAATTTTTTGTCTCTTATTTTATTTGTTGTATTTTTAATTACGTATTTTCTAATAATTGATATTTAGACTGAAAAAAATTAATTTGATTAATTAATTAATTATAAATTATCTATTATGAAATAAACATTTCCTTGAATCAAATAAATATTTAACCATAAATAATTTTTTTACTAAAATAAAATGAACTCTATTCGAATTAATATATTCTATATTTATTTATTTAAGACTCTTTAATTGATTCAATTACAAAAATTAGTCGATAAATTTTTAATTGATTCAATTAAAAAAATTAGTCGATAATAAAATATTTATTTTATAATAGTCGAGTAATACGTTATTTGAATAAATTTTTTTTTCTCAAAGAACAAGAAATTTTAAATAAAAAGAAGTAACTTCAAGAAAGATTAATTTAAAAACAGGGAAAAATTAAAAAGAGTATTAAAAAATTTAATTTGAAAAAACAAATAATTTTATGTAAATAATAATATGCAATGAGAGAAAATTTTTGACTTTGGAAAAGTTAATGGACACTAAATAGAAAATAGTTGATTAAAAATATAATGAATGAAAATCGAGAATTAAGTTCAATTGAAAAAATTGTAGTAAAAATATTCAACGAATTAAATTCAATTCAAGTAAAAAAAAATCTATGAATTAAATTCGATTTAAGTAAATAATTTCGATAAATTAAATTCGATCGATGTAGAAAAAACGATTGAAGCAAAAATATTCTACGAATTAAATGCAATGAAAGTTAAAAAAATTTTATGAATTAAATTCGATGGAATTAAAAAAATTCTATAAATTAAATTTGATTCAAGTAAAAAATCCTTCGAATCAAATTCAATTGAAACAAATATTCTATGCAGTAAATCGAATTAAAGTTAAAAAAATTGTATGAATTAAATTCGTTGGAATTAAAAAAATTCTATGAATTAAATTCGATGGAATTAAAAAAATTCTATGAATTAAATTCGATGGAATTAAAAAAATTCTATGAATTAAATTTGATTGAAGTTAAAAAATTCTATGAATTAAATTCGATTGAAGGCAAAAAATTTTATGAATTAAATTCAACTGAAGCGAAAATATTCCACGAATTAAATTCAATTGACGTAGAAAAATTCAATTAAATTTAATGAAGAGACAAGAAAGTTTATTTAAATTGCAATATATTTAATAAGAAAGTTTAATTAATTGTAAATTTAAATAATAGAAAGTCTCGAGTTAAATTTAATTTAAATAAAGGAATTCTTCTATTTTTTACCTTGATGTGACGATCGATTAGCCAATTAAGTTCTATGTCATCGTCATCTTCTCCGAAAGGATTGATTAATACTTCCGCCACTTTGAGCCATCCAACGTAAAAGCAAAACTGTAAAATTAGTTTAGTATTAGTTTTTCTTTTTCTTTTTTCAAAAATTTCAAAATTAAAAGTGTAGAATAAATTTATTTTTACGTCGACACAAAAATTATTTAATAACAAAATTTTCTTTTGAACCAGAAGATAATTTCTTTCTACTGGAGACTTAAATCAATTTTAGTTAATTTAATAGTAATAATTAAAAAAAATTATTATTTTTATTTTTAGTTAGTTTTGAATTTTTTTTTATTTTTTACTTTTAGTTAGTTTTGAGTTTCCTTTTTTAACTGTTTTATAAGTTTTTAATAAGTTTTTTATAATAATATAATTTTTTTTTTAATAATAAGTTTTTTTGTCATTTTTGTTTTCGATTTTTTTATTTCTTTTCAATTTTTACTTTTTTAAGACAACTTTTTTTTTGAATTTCAGTTTATTTTTGATTGTTAATTAATTAATTGATGTTTTACCTGCAAGGCTGTGAAGAATGGAAAATACATGTCTGGCACTTCATATTTTCCATTTTTTGCGTCCTCTTCGCGTGTAAATTGTCGCCCAAGGAGTGCGGAGAAAAAATAGGCGTACAAGGAAAGAGTTACTACCTGCAAAAAAATGTAAATTAAATAATTAATAATATAAAATTATAGTCCAAGAATATAATAATAATATTAATAATAATAATAATAATAATAATAATTGAATTAAAAATTACAATAAAAATAATAAAAATAAAAATGACAATAAAAGTAATCAAAATAAAAATGATGACAAAAGAAATAAAAATGGAATGGATAATACTAAAAATAATAATAAGAATTTAAATAATAATAAAATAAAAATAAAATATTTATATAAGGAAATTTTACTAAATTACATGGAAACAATGTTGAAAAAATTCTGCTTGTGTCCGAATTTTTCAAAAAAATAAATAAACAGAATTTTTTTTTTAATAAAAGTAAAAATATAGAAATGCAACAATGACTGATTTCTGTCGATTTCGCTTTGTATTATAACAATCGAAATTGTTTCAATTATTGCTGACAAGTTTAAAATTAAATTTTTCTTTACAAAATTTTAAGTCTTAAGCAAATTTAACAATAATTACTGGAACTTCATTGACAAATAATTTTGTTATGTTTCGTGTTTGATAAATATTTATTATGAATATTTGTTCTTAATATTTATTAATATTCATTAATACTTATAATTTACATTAAAAATTAAAAAAAATTTAGTCAATTAATTTATTAATTATTAATTTGTTTAATGAATAAAATTTTATTATCTTATAATACATTCTATTGTAATATATTATATTATTAACTATTTTCATTTCTATTCTTAATTGCAAATAGTCAAAATTTTGAATTAATTTTTTCCTTTCAATTTTTCAATATTATTTTATTATTTTTTTTTTGTTTTTTAAGTTATTATTGTCGTTCGTGTAGAAAAAAAAATTGAGGAGGGGAAAAAAAACTTTCTAAAAGTTATTCTTGTCTAGACACACAACAGGAGAACGCCTGATGATTGGAGGAAAAAAGTTTGCAAGCAGTATAGTGGCGGAGAGAATAATCTGTAATTATTTCTTCCTCATTATTTAGTCATGCGTCGCTGATTCAGAGCAGCTAACACTTTCAGTTAATAAATAAATAAAAAAAAATAAATAAATGCAAAAAAATAAATAAAAAAAAGTGTATCGCCATTGGATGCGTAATGTCGTTCTAAAATGGTCAAGATAAAGTAGATTTATCGCATTTTATTTATGATTTTATCTCCTTATAGTTGACTTTCTCTTTTGGCGCTGAGATTCACTGTATGTGGATATTTATTTATCAAGTTTGTATTATTATTTTTTTATCAATATTTTTATTTATATTTTTATAAATAACTTTATTATTTAGTTTACAAAAAATATTTTTTTTGAGAAATTTTAATTGTGTACATTTTTCTGAATGTTCTTATTTTTCTATTTTTTTTTTTAATTAAAAATTTTGTTAGACAAAATTTATTAAGAGAGTAAATTTGATTTTTTACAGTAAAATTTTATTTTCGTAATTTTGCACCTTTTTTGTTTTTATTGTTCGGTATGATATTTTCTATTTTCTATTTTCAGTTTTATTTTATTTTTTAGAAAAAAATTTTCTTTTTTGTTTGAAAAACTTATTAATTTTATTTATTTCTTAAATTATTTTATAGCAATATTTAAAAATTAATTGAGAGAAATTTTGGAGACGTTCGTGTTCTTCTCGAGATAAACGGTCTGACGTCAGATAGTCTTGTTCTACTGTCAGATCAAAGGAACTGTATCAGTTTCATTTCACAATTGTTAAAAAAATTATTAGTTGAAAATTTAAACTTTAAAATAAAAATAAATTTACATTTTATTGCAATAAAAAAAAATTCGAAACTTTTAGAAGTTAAATATCAGAAATAAATCTTTCTCAATTTAAATTTATAAACAAAAATTTTTCGAAGAAGAACACACAATTTTTTTACAATCCGAAAATAATTTTTCGTTTCATAAATACTGAATTTTTTTTAATTGTTAAAAATAATTTAGAGAAAAATTACCAATTATCAATTTAATTTAAATTTATAATTATTTTAATTTTCTCTTTTTTGTATTTATTATTTTTCTATTTTTTATAATTTTAATAATTATAATAATTTTTGCAACCGAATTATAAAAAAAATAATTGACAAAAATTTTTCCCTTCGTGAAAATAGTGAAAAAAAAATTATTTTCGGTATTTATTGCAATTTTTCATGTCTTCTCTCAGATACGAAAATTGCAATAGGATTAAAATGTTTAATGGACAATTATATAAACAAATGATAATTAATGAGATTTTTTTTCTTCTTTTTGTTGAAAAAGTCAATTAATTAAAAAACGTGAAATCAAGCTATTGTCTTATTATAAATTTATAATGGAAACAAATCTTAATTTTATTCGAAAGATCGAGAAAGATTTCTTTCTTGTGATCGATTCGTTCGATTTTTCTAAGCCGATCAGACATCTCATTAAAGAAACTTGAACTTTCGCAAAGTCGAATGGAATATAACCGAAGGTCGTTGTATGTATTATTATATTGCTAATTTATGCGAATCAACATTGAAAAGTTCCCTATAGAAGAATTTGTTTAATTAAAAAAGAAAAAAGAAGAACGTTTAATTTAATTAAAAGTGAATTTTATCTAAAAAAAATTTTTTTTTACTAATTAATTTAATTCGGAAAAAAATATTTTACGAATTAATTTATTTTTTGGGAAATTGTAATTTAATTAATTAATTCCATTAAATTGATTTCACTGATTTCGTTTTATAACAACTAAATCACAAATTAATTAAACTATAAAAATAGATTATTTTTCTTTTGACAAAATTTAATTACTGATTAATTAAATTTAAAAAATCACAAATTATTTTAATTTAAAACAAAGTTGATTGGAAAATTAATTGAATTAAAAAAATTAATTACAAATTATTTTCCTTCGACGAAAATTTAATTACGAATTAATTAAATTAACAAAAATTAAGTAAAAATTATTTTTACTCAAAAACAATTTAATTACGAATTCATTTTATTAGTTGCTAATTTTTTTTCTAAATTTAATCCCAAATGAATTGAATGAAAAAAAGTTAATTGAAGATACAAATAAATTTAATCGAATAATAAATAAATAAATAAAATAAATTACAGAATTAAAATAATATTTTAATTATCGTTTTTTTCCTATTGTAAAAAAATAATTTTCGAAAATAAATAAACACAAAAAATTGTCGGTTGAGTGTTTGACAGAAAAATATATTTTTTTTTTGAAGTCACGAACATTTTCGTGTTGGAATTATTACTGAAAGATTTGCGCTTGTATTGTGAAAATAATGGCACATAACTCGACAATAATTAGGGGGGTTTTCTGATGAATAATTATCGTTGCACAATTGCACATCGCATTGTCTAATTGTAAATAAAAAAACAGTTTTACCGATTAATGTTTAAAATTATTGCGCAAAATGAAAATAAAATATGTTCCACAGACATTTTATACTGAAACGACTATAAACATATATATTTATATAATTTGAAATTTATTCGAAATTATTTTTTTAAATTACAATTTTAAAGAAGAAGAAAAAAAAATTGACAAAATGAATGAGAGAAACATTTTGCGAAAATAAAAATATTGACTGGAAATCATTATTTTTATTATTAACATGAATTACGTGGAAAAAAAAATTTAATTTTTCGTTTAATTAAATAGAATAAAAATGAGTTTTTCTAGAAAATAAAAAATTGTGAATTGAAATAATGTCGTAGTAATAATAGTGAATTAGAATTTCGAGAAATTGATTTGTACATTTTTTTCAACTGAAGAAATTAGTCAAATAAATTCGGGAAAAAATTAAGTTAACATCAATTAAATAAATTAAATTAAATTAAATAAACAATAAACAATTTAAGAAATAATAATAATTAAGAATAATTATAATTAATAGTTAATACTTTTATACTGTTGGGTTTTGCAAATTTAAATAAATAAATAATAAATTAACTAAATTGATTAATTTAATAACTAAATAATTAAATAGATTTTTTTTCACAGTAAATTATATTGAAAGCACTGTGTTTGTTAAAAAAGACTTAAAAATTAATAAAAAAAAACAAATTTTCAATTGCTTCTTTTTAAGAAAAAAAAAATATCGCGAGTGTTTTTTTTTAAATGCTAATTTTTCTTTAACAATTCGAAATGCTTGTTATCAACACAAAGAGACTTGTTTTTTATATTCTTTATGAGAATAAAAGTTTTCTTGTAACAAAAATAGGTACACCATTTAACAATAATAATGATCTGCGGCGGCGGCATCTTTTTTCTCTTCTTCTCTTTTTCTTCATCATCATCATCATCATGATCATCATCATCGTCTTTGTCTTCAAGAAATAATTTCAAACTTATATTTATGCTTTGACTGGTTTTCTTAATTAATGAAGTAATTGTGAATACCAGACAAATAGAATAAATAATAAACTTTAATATTTTACAGGCAACAATATTTTTATAATTAATTAACAAAACAAATTTTATTCTCGAAATGGAAGAAAAAAAATTTTCTGTTTGTTTTTATTTTACGTAATGTCAAATTTAATTATTTCTCTTCTCATTAGTAGAGTTAAAAATAGAAGAATTTATTTTCCTTACTAAAGTGATTGCAATTCTTTTTTCTTAATTTAAGAGAGAATTTTTTTTTGAGAAAAAATTGTCATTAATTTGTTAATTAATTAATTAATTTAATTTATTTATTTGTTGTTATTTATAAATGATCAATTTTTAATTAGTTAGAAACTGTTAATTATTAATTACTAACTACTAATTTTATTAATTGCTAGCTATTAATTTTTAATTAGTTACTATTTATTACTAACTATATTAATAATTAATTAGTATTTATTAGCAAATATTAATTATTAATTGGTAATTATTAATTAGCGACTATTAGTAATTATTAATTATTAATTATTAATTAGTATTTATTAATTACTATTTAGTTACTAAATTAATTAATTAATTAAATTAATTAATTAATTAATTAATTTGTGAAAATATTCTTTATTCAAGAAATTAATTATTTCTTTTCCTGGAAAACGAAAAATGTTTGCAGAAATAAAATGTTTAAATTTATCGAGGTTTTAAATTTAGAACAGACAATAATTGAAATTTAAATAGTAAATTAAGTCTCGATTTATCATCACTTTGTGGCTTGTTGTAGCGGAAAATGATTCCATATTTCATTTCTCACTGACACTTGTTTTTGTAAAATGACACTTGCTTGGAAAATTCGAGATTTTCGCTTTTATTTTTTTTTTCCTTTCAATTTTTCAGTGTGTATATGCAAATGTATTATTAGTGTGTAAATTTTAATTGCAATATTAATTATTAATTGAGTTTCTTTTTTTTTTTTGAATTTTGTTCAAGAAAGTGAGTTTTGGTTCAAATTTTTAAATAAATATATATTTTAAAAAATTAAAATAATATATAATGTAGTAAATATTTTTTTTGTTTTTAACTATTTCAGTTGAAAATTTAATTTTTTTTTCGCAAAGTATTTTTATTTATGAAATTGAGATATCAATATAATAATCATCATTATTGCATGTGCAGTGAATACTTATTGATTTTATTTGCGCATCAAGGAATGATAAATTTTATTGTTATGATTCAACAGCGTGCCTTATTCGTGAAATCTATCAATAATTAAAATAAATATAATAATAATAATAATAATAAAAAATAATTAAAAAATTTTATATTTAATCTAGTGATATTATAGTATCACTGACTTTTAAGTTGATTATAGAGTAAAACAATGGTGACAAAAAACGATGGAAAAAAAATAATTTCGCTTGTAAAAAATATTTTTTATTTCAATTAATAATTTCAATAAATTATTATAATATAATTACCAATTTAAATTAAAAGCCCTTTAGTACATACAATTTTTTCTAATTAATATTTTTATTATTAAAACGAGAATAAAAATTATATCACTTAAAAATTTTTTTTCATGTAAACAAATACCTTATAATTTAATTATTAGGTATTTTAATTCTTTTTTAAATTAGTAATATTTTTAGTTTTGCTAACTACCGCTAATTATTAATTTACTAATTCGTGGAAAAAAATACTTGCAGTCACATTTTTAGTTATTTTAATATTATTAATATTATTATTATTATTATTAATGTTATTATTGTTATTATTATTTTATTGCAGTTGAGTAAAAAGATAAGAAAAAATTGTAGAAAGCGAACAATTAATTTTTTTGCTATGAAATTTTTTTTTGTTAATTTGTATCTGATTAGTAATTTACCTGAGTGTAAACGAGAGGAACGCAAACAGTATCATAGCCAATCAGTGCTCCAAGTCTTTTTCTAATGTCACTCAGTTCAACGAGGAGTGTTTGCACCACTTGATCACTGGTGATTAATGCCTCTTTTCTTGCCCTGTTAATGATATTCGTTGCCCAAACCAATGGCATCCAATATTTTGACATCGCTGCTTTTTTGTTCATCATTTCGAAAATTTTCTTCTCCGACTCCATCATGAGACCTGTGAATTTAATGACAAATTATTAGTCTCGATTTTTTTTTCCTTCCTCAATTTATTGCAATATTTTATTTCTATTCTATTACATTAAAAAAAATTGTTTTCGATAAATTATTTTTTGTATTCTATTATTTTATTAATTTATTTTTCAATTTTTTAAACAATTTTTAAAATTTACTTGAATAAATATTATAACGAAATTTTTTTTCGCCAATTTAACTTTAGATTATTATTTTATTCATTAATTTTCATTATGGAAAATTTTAACAATTTATATAAGACTTAATCAATTCACAAATTTGATAATTTAATTTTTAAATATTTTAATTTTGATAAATTAATTTTAATAAAAAATAATTTAATTTTCAATCTTTTTTTTTTGTTTTATTTATTTCCTTCGTTTCATTTTTGTAAATTCCTTTTTATTTTTAAATAAAATAATTCTTTGTTTAAAGAAAGTTTTGATAAATTATTTAAATAACATGAAAAAAAATCGGTGATAAAATTGGTAGCAGTAAAAAATAATCAATGATATGAAAAGTTGCGATTTGCAAAAAAAAAAAAAAAAATGTAATACATGACTGAATGGTGGAAAAAAAAGTGAAACAATTGTTGGTGAAACAATATTCATATCAAGTTCGTATTATTCACTGTTTTTACTCGAACGACCTTCTCAAATAGTTGTAATAGAACGGCAAAAGATCCTGCTTTCCCTTATTTCTTATGGCATTTACACATTTCTTTAGATATCAAAACATATTTTGTCATTCGCTCAATTGACGATTTCTTCTTTTCTTCGAATTTTTAAATTTCAAAACGACGTTAAATAAAATAAATAAATAAATCAAATTTAAATTTCAAAATAATGAATCAAAATTAAAAATATCTGAAATAGTAAATAACAATTTCTAAACGAACGTTAAATAAAATAAATAAATAAATAAAATTTAAATTTCAAAATAATGAATCAAAATTAAAAATATCAGAAAATTAGTGAATAACAATTTCAAAACGAACGTTAAATAAAATAAATAAATAAAATTTAAATATCAAAATAATGAATAAAAATTAAAAATATCAGAAATAGTAAATAAGAATTGAAAATAAAAATAATTAATAACAATTGAAAGTAATGAAAATCATAAGTAACAATTAAAAATAACAAAAGTAATAAATACAAATTTTAAATAATACAAATTTTAAATAATACAAATAATAAATAAAAATTAAAAATAATAAAAAATAATAAGCAAAAATTAAAAATAACATAGATAATAAATCAAAATCAAAAGTAAGAAAATTATCTCTATTTAAAAATTATTATTAATATTTTATTACTTTCTACTATATTTATCTATTTGTTTATTTAAAAAACTACACGGGCTAAAAACCATTTTGCAAATTAAATTGAGTTTAAAAATAAAAATTCCAGTGTCAGTTAAATCTTTTGAGAAAAATGTTATTTTCACTCAATTAAAAATAAATGTTTTAATAACAAATAGTACACTTAATAAATAAATAAGTAACATAAAGAAAATAAATAGTGTACCTAATAAATAAATAAGTAGATTAAAAAAAATAAATAATGTTCCTAATTAAATAAATAAGTAGAATAAAAAAAATAAATACTGTTCCTAAGAAATAAATAAGTAGAACTAAAAAAAATAAATAAAAAATAATTTCTAATCTAAATTCGATCAATGAATGTTAGAAAAAACATGAACAACAAATAAAAACAATAATCCAAAAAAATGGAAAATAAAAATAATAATAAATAATTATTTATTATTATTTTCACTATATTTATCCTAATTAATAGAAATTAATAATTTTAATTAACCTAATTAACACTAAAATTGATAAAAATAAAACTTTTTTTTTGTGGAAAACAATATAATTTTTAATAAAAAAAAAATTGATAATTCGCGAGCGAGCGTAACTATTGAATAAAAGTGAATTCTGTCGTTGTGTGTGACGCGAGTGATTAAAGAATAATAATTAAAATTAAAAAAAAGAGAGAGAGACGAGAGAAGACCAATAATTATGCATCACCCGCAACACTATATAAGATCGTTTCGTTATGTAATCAAAAGAGTCCGTCATATGACCCGGTCATAAACAAGGTATATTCTCTCTTTCTATTTGTCGTGGCATCTTGCGAAAAAGAATAAGCAACACCTTTCTTATATATATATCTATGCATTTTTGCGAGAGAAAAAAAAACCACGAATATTATATTATTTACCGAACATTAAAAAGACATGAAAAATTCTATGAAATAATTGTCGTTAAAAATGTGCATCGCATTTTTTTTTAATTACTTCCTGCCACGGGAAGTATAGATGATCAAATTTTGGGAAATTACATTGAATTGCATACATTTAAATGTATTTCTATTTTCTTGCAGAAAAATAAAAAAATTGTAAAATTAGTAACAAAAATTACAAAGAAACGTGAAAATAGATGAGAATTGACGAAAATAGTCAGTTTTAAAAAATTTCATAGTCGGTTGATTTTTTACAATTCGGTTTAAATGTGGAAAAAGTTTTGAATCTGATTTTTACCATTTTTTAATTTTTATATTTTTATTAATATTTTTTTGGATTTTATAATTTTACAATTATTTGTTGCTTATAATTTTTTTTTATTTCTGTTTATCCTTTATCGATTTACTTTTTCTGTTAATTTATTTTTGTGTTTTACGCTTTACTTTTTTTTTGTTTTTTTCGTACTTTTACTATTTTTGTTGTCTTATTTTTTTTGCTTCTTTTTTGTTTTCTCGAACTATTGTTGTCGTACTTTCTTTCTTGTTTTTTTGTGGTTTAAATTATTTAAATTATTTTATTTTTATAGCATCAATATTCTTGTTGTCTTTTTTTTGTTTTATTTATTTTTGATTTTTTTTCTTCCTTTATTTTTGCTATTTTTTATTTTTGTCATCTTACATTATTAGTTTTTTAAATTCGTCGTTTCAATTATTTTTGTTGGCTTATTTTATTTATTTTTTATTTTCTTTGTTTTATTTTTGTTGTCTTATTTTTTTTGGTTTTAATTTTTTTGCTTCAATTATTTTTGTTGTCTTTAATATTATTTTTTTTGCTTTATTTTTGCCCTTTTCTATTTTAGTCATCTTATTTCTTTTAGTTTTTTATTTTCGTCGTTTTAATTATTTTGTTGGCTTATTTTATTTATTTTCTTATTTTCGTCGTTTTAATTATTTTTGTTGGCTTATTTTTTTTTCGTTTCAATTTTTTTGTTTAAATTATTTTTGTTGTCTATATTTTTTTTTAAATGTATTTTTGTCCTTTTTATTATTTTCGTTGCCTTATTGTTTTTATTTTCTATTTTTGTACGTTTATAATTATTTTTGTTATTTCACTTTTTTTTCTTCTTTTATTCATTCTTTTTTCCTTCCGATTAATTAGTGGGAAATTTTTCCAGTGGTATGAGGAATTGATGGAATGTTTTTGATGAACTGCTATAAAAGAATCAGGATAAATTCCTCGAGACTAATCATTTAATATATTATATTGTTATAAATCCTGTTAACAAATCGTTTAGCAACGTGTCACGTAGAAACTCGAGTCGTTTTTCACGTCAGTCACTTTCACAGACACTATATAGTTGCAAGTGCACGTGATTTATATGTGAAAAGAATTAATTTCTTTTTTTTCAATCAAAAAAATTATTTCTCTTAATAGACAATTTTTTATAATAAAATTATTAAAAAAAACAATAATAAAAAAGAAATATAATAAAAAAACAATTAAAAATCGCAAGAAAAATGGAAATGGAAATAAATTTCGATAAATAAATAAATTTTTTTTGTTTAATCAAAGCTAATTAATTTTGTTAATTTCGTTTTAAGTCGAAAATTATTTTTTCTAAAATACAAAACGTGGCAAAGCAAAATAGACGAAATACAGATAAAGAAATAAATTTTTCGGAATAATGAGAAGTAGTAAATTATTAAACAATTAATTTTGGGTGAATTGAAAATTTAGGGGAAAAATTGAGAATCAATTTTTTAATTTTCTGTAATAAAAAAAAATTGCAGTAGTTCTGGTATATTATAATTTGAAAATTAAATTATCTAAAAATCGTAATGATATCGTTAACGGGTTGCACACATGTGTATATAGGCATAGGAAATCGATTGATTGGATAAGTGATCGATTTACCATTCGGTACATGACCTTGCTACTGCCTTGTGGTTAATTGATTACGAAATCAGAAATTCTCGTTGCTTGTATTCGAAAGTTACAAATACTAGTCACAAATAATAAATAAATAAACAAAAAAATAAAGAAACAAATTTTTTTCTATTAATTTTATTAAACCGAAAGAAAAAAAATATTTGTATCTATTTTAATTAACAAAAAGAAAAAATTTTTTTATTCCCTATTTTTATTTAATACAAATTTTGTTTTATAATTTCTCTAGAAAAAAATACAAATTCATGAGAATTTAGACGATCTATTTATTCAGTTCATTTTCTTTTTTATTTTATTTATATTTTCTATTTATTTTTTATTTATTTTCATTTTTTATTTATTTTTATTTTTTATTTATTTCTATTTTTATTTTGGTTCTTGAGAAATATTTTATTCTATGAAAAATATCGTTGATTGAAGAAAAACAAGTAAAAATAGAAAAACAAAATTAATATCAAAAAAAATAAAACATGAAAAAAATAATTGTGTTTCTTTCTTTTAAAAATTCTTTATAGCTTTTGTTTATCTCTGCTAGACATTAATTTCCATTATTTATTGAGAATTGTTATACTTATTTTATTGAATATTGCAATAAATCTTTCTTGTCATAAGTCCTACCGAGAATTGTTTACAATAATCCTTGACTGTTATTATTAATCTTTTTATATAAAGGAACATTTTCATTTGCTCTTGTTTATTTGTCTTGAATTACGATATAATTAGATAGGCATAATATAATTATGCCTAATTGAATTATAATTCAATTCAATAAATGGGAATTAAAACTTCTATTTATCTAAATTAGAATAAATTACTATTTACTTTAATTGAAATAAATAGAAATTTAAATAATTACCATAAATAGTAATTTGAATAAATAAATTTAGTTTATTTATTTAAATTAAATATTTTAAGTATTTTACTATTAAGTAATTTATTTTTTGTAAAAAATAGTAATTGAAATTGATATAATTAAAATAATAAATTCTAATTCACTTAAAATTTTACTAATAGATTTTCTTTTTCTTTATTTGTTTCAGCGAGTGAAAGAAAAAAGTAAAAAGCTGCTATTGGTGAGTGTTTTGTAATTTTTTTTCCTCTCTATTTTCTTTTTCGATTTTACAGTTAATGTAAAATGCTTCTAATTGTAAGAGACGAAATTTGTCAATGAATATTTCAACGGGGCTCATTTGAGGTCACAATCTTTCTTCTAATTAAGGTCAGAAGAGCAAAATCGTTCTGCTGATTACTCAGTCATTATGACCACATACTTTGAATTTTACTATAAATCATAGTAGTTTACATGAATGAAATCATAATTTTTGTGATCCAATCCTTTTCTGAAAACATCGAAAAGAATATTGAATTATGAGACGAAAAAAGTAGTTAATTCCGCTAAATTAGTAATATTTAGTGTGAAAGAAAAAAAAAATAAATAAATAATCAAAATAAGTGCTAACGAAATAATTGAAGAAATAAAATAAGTAGGAAATAAAAATAAATGATAATAGTGAATTAAAATAAGTAAATTAAAAGAAACAGAATAAATAGCAATTAAAGATAAATAAATTAAATAGTTAATAAAAATTAATAAATTAGTGAATAAAAAGAAATAAAATATAGTAAATAAAAAGGAATAAAAAAGAAATTCGTCCTTTTTTTAATTGCGAAACGTCTAAATTATTTTATTTGGGAACAAAAATTTCCACGAAGGAAAAAATAAATTAAATAGTAAATTAAAAGAAACAGAATAAATAGCAATTAAAGATAAATAAATTAAATAGTTAATAAAAATTAATAAATTAGTGAATAAAAAGAAATAAAATATAGTAAATAAAAAGGAATAAAAAAGAAATTCGTCCTTTTTTTAATTGCGAAACGTGTAAATTATTTTATTTGGGAACAAAAATTTCCACGAAGGAAAAAATAAATTATTTTATCGATTTTTTTTACGTTTTCGACATTTTTAGCATTTACAAAGGAATAGAAATAGCGAAAAAATTTTTTTCTTTTTCTATATTTGCTTAACAGTACATGAGGATTTAAACTCGCTGCGCACGTGTCGCAATTCAGAGTGGTGTGTTGAGAAGTGATTTCGCATTCTAGGATGCGTTCCATTTCCTCTAATATATTTAATCGCTTGGCAAATATTGGAAATTTTTGGAAAAATAATATTTCACTGTGTATTGACTAAAATTTACTAAAAGAAAAGAAAAATATTTTTGGAAAAATAATATTTCACTGTGTATTGGCTAAAATTTACTAAAAGAAAAGAAAAATATTTCTCTCTCTCTCTCTCTCTCGGTTACTAAAATTTACTAAATAGAAAAATAAATAAAAAATAAATAACAAAAAATAATTTTCTCCAAAGTTTTGAATATTTAAATGAACGGAATTTTTCTCCGCCTGAAAATATTTTTAAAAAATTACTGTCCAAAAAGAAAAAACAATTAAAAATTAAATATTTAAATTAGTTAACTATTTTTTAGTGTCAAAATTTTTTTGTTTTAAATTTTTAATTGATTTTAGTGAAAAATACATTTAAATTTATTTATTTAATTGATTTTAGTTTAAATATTTTTTTTTAAATTATTTTTCGAGGGCGAATTGTTTTGTAGTGAATTAGAATCGAATTTGTCGAAGCAAAGCTAATTGCTCGACTAAATAGCTAAATCGAGAAAGTGCCTCCGAGATTCTCGAACGCTACACTAAGGTAATAATAATTCTCTTTTGTCTTCTGACCTCGTAAAAAGAGAAGAGATGCAAAAAAAAAAAAATATTGTCTCATCCATGGAATATATCGTGTGTGTCAGTACCGTTAGCGAAGGGAAACACTTATCCACCACAGGTTACTTTTCTACAATATTTTTTTTTTATTTTCACTTATTATAGCAAATATAATGGATAAAATAATAATAATATATAATAAATAATAGAAAATACAAATAATAAACAAAAATAAAATAATAAAATAACAAATGTGAAAAAATAATAAAATAATACTCTCAATTTAAATTAGTATAAATGTTTACTAATTTTAACTAGTGACTGGATTTTTACTTTTGGATTAGTAAATTTTAATAATAAATTTTTTTCTCATTTAATTTAAAAATTTTCTTCTAATTTAAAAACAAATTTTATTCTAATTTATTGGTAAAATTTACTAACTCAAAAGCAAACAGTTAGTTTTTAATTGCAAGTATTGAACAGTTTTATTAATTTAAATTTAGAAGGAAAATAAAATACTTTTAGTAGAAACAAATTTTACTTATGAATATCTTTAGTTGAAATACTTTTAGCTAAGAGTATTTATTCAAAGTATTTAATACTTTGATTAATTGTTTTATGAGAAAATAAATTTTTTTTAGTTAGAATACTTTTAGTCAAAAAAAATGTTTAGATAAAATAATTTTAGCAAAAAAAATGTTTAGATAAAATACTTTTAGCTAAAAATAATTTTAGACAAAATATTTTAGCTAAAATATTTCTAGATAAAATATTTCTGTACAAAATACTTTAATGTAGCTAAAATTATTTCTGGATAAAATACTTTAGTTCTAAAAAATTTTTTGCAAAAAAATAATTTTGTTTGAAATATTTTTAGCTAAAATATTTCTATATAAAATATTTTTAGCTAAAATATTTCTATATAAAATACTTTTAGTTAAAAATATTTCTAGATAAAATACTTTAGTTCTAAAAAAATTTGTATTTGAAATATTTTTAGCAAAAAAAAATTTTGTTTGAAATATTTCTAGATAAAATACTTTTTGCTAAAATATTTCTAGATATAATACTTTTAGCTAAAAATATTTCTAGATAAAATTCTTTTAGCTAAAAATATTTCTAGACAAAATACTTTAGTTCTAAAAAGTTTTTTATTTGGAATATTTTTAGCAAAACATAATTTTGTTTAAAATAGATTTAGCAAAAAATAATTTTGTATGAAATACTTTTATCTAAAAATAATTTTATTTGGAATACTTTTAGCGAAAAAATAATACAAAGAATAATTAACTAATTAAATAGAAAAATTGCCAAGTGCAGAACGGAATGGTTCAATTAGAGCTGCAAAAAGGATCGTAACATACTAAAAAAAAATAAAAACGATGAAAAATGGAAAATGGAGAAAAAGGAAAAATGAGAGAAAAATAAAAAATGAAAAAAAAGAAAAGGGAAAAAAAGTGACTACTTTCTTGAATGCCGCGCTTTAACTATAATCTCGACAAGGATCCTCGCAGTCGTTGATAGTAATCTAGGAGAAACTCAAGCGCAGGTACACAATTTGTGCTAAATATAGGTACCATCATGCCTTCTTCTTCTTCTTCTTACGCCTATGAATATGTATCGTTTGAAATACATGAGAGGCCAATCAGCGTAAACCAAGTGGAAGAAACGAGTTATCTCGAGAGAGTTTCTTGCACTGATCACTAGTGCAATAATTGATCATCCACGAATGATGAGACTGGTCATCACGCTGATGATGATGATGATGAAGAGGAAAATGATCGGAAAAAATTTTATTGCTTCTTTTTTTAATTGATACAGTAAAAAATAATTTTTTAATTCGTGGAAATAAATTTCTTTTGGTTTAAATTATTTTCTTTTTGTTAATTTGAATTTAATTGAAAATATTCTCTTTTTGTTAATTTAAATTAAATAAATAATATTTTATTTTTGTTAATTTAAAGTTTAAACTAAATTTAAAATATTTTATTATTTTTTTATTTAAATTAAATTTAAATTATTTTATTTTTGTTGATTTAAATTAAATAAAAAATATTTTCTTTTTGTTAATTTAAACTAAATTAAAAATATTTTCTTTTTGTTAATTTAAATTAAATTTATATTTTATTTTTGTTATTTTAAATTAAATTTCAATTATTCTATTTTTGTTAATTTAAACTAAATTAAAAATATTTTATTTTTGTTGATTTAAATTAAATTTCAACTATTCTATTATTGTTAATTTAAATTTAATCTAACATATTTTATTTTTGTTAATTTAAATTAAATTTAAATGAACTTTTAAAACAATAAAATAAAATTCCATTCGCAACTAAATTTAGATGTAAACGTCTTCTTTTTCGGAAAAATTAACCTCCAGTGGTTTTATATGTCTCATGCGCGCTCGCAAGCAAAAATTACTATACTCGATAAGAATTATGGCTTCTTAATTGTCGGACATAATTTCCCTGCATCCTCAGCAATTATATTTATATTTATTTCTCTTCAGTTTGTGCACCAAAAAAAATAAATTCTAAAATTAGGAATTTTAACCTTGGTACTTGCTGCAGAATAATGTAATTAAAAATAAAAATTAAAAATAAAAAAAGTGTTTATTGTTTTTTGATTGCATACAAAAAATAATTAGTTATTAATTATAATAATTATATACTTTTTGTAATTTATACTACAATATTTGTTAAAATTTAAATATTAAATTATTAATAAATATTTATTCACTTAAGTATAGTTAATTATTATTAACTTAATAATACAATAATTAATAAAAAAAGAGAAAATTTACTGTAATAATATTGTAATCAATAACTACTATCTCTTAAGTTACATTTAACATTTAAGTAATTAAAATTATGTTTTTTAATTATACATATTTAAAAAATACTATTCTTAAATATAAATAAGATTAATTGAACAAAATATATTATAATAAAGTAGTGGATAAATTTTTATTCATAATAATAAAAATAATTATTATTATTAAGGGCATTTAAACCATTATGACGTCACATTTGTAAGTCACATGCTTTTCACTAATTGTGACGTCATAATGGTTCAAATGCCCTTAAAATTAATTTAATTTAAGTGACCAAAATAGTAAATTGTAATAAAAAAAATTAACTAAAGTACAATAATAATAATAATAATAATAATAATAAATAATAATAATTCTTAATTTTGCTATTATTATTTTTATTATAAAAATAAAATGACACGAGGAAAAAAGTTTATTTCAGCCAAAGAATGATTAATCCACGTAAATGAATAAATTTGAAACTGCATTGAACTTTATGGGTTGAATATCCTTGTCTCGTTTAGTGCAAACATGACGCAATTATTTTGACAAATGTCAGAAAAATTCAAAATAGTTGATTCTAGTACACAGATTATAATTTTTCAGTTAAGGACATTAACCTTACTCGTTCCTTCTAAAAAATTTTTTTTCATTCTAGTAATTTCAATTCTTCTTCTTCTTCTTCTAATTTTTTTTTCTCTAATAAAATCCTCCATGGTCAAAAAGAAATGACCTTGAAATTGATCATTAGAATTGCTCGAAAGTCTTTTTGGAATTCCTCAAGTCAACAGTGAGCCATTGAATTCATAATGGGAAGAAATTGGTTTTAATTTTTTTTTCTTTTAAATTGAAAATTTGCCTCACGTGTTCTTTTCGATTTTTTCACGAAATAAAATATTTACAGATTTACGAGAATTGTTTTTAAAAAAAATTCTTAAATTAATTTTGAGAAATTAGTTTTAAAAAAAAAACGGGCTGAAAATACGAAGTTGGCTATTTTTGACAAAGTTGAAAGTTAAAAATCATTACGAAGGCAATGACAAAGAAAAAGAGTTTAAATTTTTGGAAACGTTCTGAATTTTCATTTTTTTCTGAAAAAAACGGTATTTAATTATTCAAGTTGTTAATTATAAATTAAGTTAACTGAAAAATGAAAAAATTAAATTAAATCAACTGAAAAATACAAAAAATTAAATCAAGTGAAAAATAAAAAATTAAATCAACTAAAAAGTAAAACAAAATTAAATCAAATCAACTAAAAAATAAAAAAATTAAATTAGATCAACTGCAAAATAAAAAAATTAATTTAAATTAAAAGTAAAAAATTTAATTAAATTCAAAGTAAAAACTTTAATTAAATTAAAAGTAATTAAAAGAAAATTAATTTTATTTCTGTGACCAAAATAGTAAATTATAATAAGAAAAAATAAAAAAAAATTAACTAAAATACAATAAATAAATTTGTTAAATTCGAAAAGTGATTTTTTTCAAAAAAAAAAAAAAGAATTCAATGTGTGACTCCTTCCGTGAAAAAAAGAATCGGCGAAATTTCGTAACTTGAAATAAGAACAAAAAGAAAAAGTGTACATATTTTAGTGGTGGAGAGTATATAAAAATGCTTGTGAAAAGTTGTTTGAAGAAATATTCGTGTCCGTTTGAAGGATAAAGATTTGCTCAACTCAAACAAATTTTATTGAATCCCAACATTTTTTTTTCTTTTTATTTTCCGTTGTTTTTTTTGTCGTGGAGTTTAAAACGAAAGGTCCATAACCCATGGTTGCTAAGTGTTTTACTCCCTCCACAGTGAGGGGATATCTCTCGAGAACGTTACTTTGTCCTATCGAGACTGGTCATTACTGCTGCGTTACTCTTCTGCTTCTTGGTCTTCTTCTTGTATTTTCTTTTTCTCTTGTCTTCTTTTTATCTTTTCTTATTCTTTTTTTAAAAAATTTTTTTCTCTATTTTTCTTTTTTTTTCTTCATTTTTTTCTCTGTTTCCTCAGTTTTTCTTTTTCCTTTTATATTATTTTCTTTTTTCTTTTTTTTCTTTTTTCCTCTATTACTCCTTTTTTTTCTTTTCTTCTTTTTCTTCTTTCCTTTTTTCAATTTCTTTTCCTTTTTCCTCTGTTCTATTTTTTTCTGTTTTTTCTTTTTTCTTCTTTTTCTTTTTCCACTGTTTCTTTATTTTTTTCTTTTCTTCTTTTTTGCTATTTTTTTCTTCATTTTTTCCCTCTATTTCTCCATTTTCCCCCCCTTTTTCCTTTTTCTTTTTTTCAAATTTCTTTTCCTTTTTCCTTTGTTCTATTTTTTCCTGTTTTTTCTTCTTTTTCTTTTTCCACTGTTTCTCTATTTTTTCTTTTTTTCATGTTTGCTATTTTTTTCTTCTTTTTCCTCTATTTCTCCATTTTTCCCCCTTTTTCTTCTTCCCTTTTCTTCATTTTCCTTTTCCTCTGTTCTATTTTTTCCCGTTTTTTCTTTTTCCTATTTTCTTTTTTTCCTTCTTGCACTGTTTCTCCATTTTTTTCTATTTTCTTCTTTTTTCCTATTTTCTTTTCCCTCTGTTTCTCCATTTTTTTTCTTTTCCCCTTTTGCTTCTTTTCCTTTTTTCTCTGTTTCTTCTATTTTTTCTTGTTTTATTCTTTTTCTATTTTTTCGTTTTCTTTTTCTACTTCTTTTTCCTATTTTTCTTTTACTTTTTTTCTATTTTTTCGTTTTCTTTTTTTATTTTCTATTTTTTGTTTTCATCTTCTTTTCTCTATTTTTCTCCTCCTTTTTTCTATTTTTTCTTCTCGTTTTCTTTTACTTTTTTTTCTCCTTTTTCTTTCTCTTCTTTTTCTATTTTTTCGTTTTCTTTTTCTTCTTTTTCTCCTTTTTCTATTTTGTCGTTTTCTTTTTCTTCTTCTTTTTCTCCTTTTTCTATTTTTTGTTTTTTTCGCTTTCTTTTTCTTCTTATTCCTATTTTTCTTTTTCTCCTTTTTCTATTTTGTCGTTTTCTTTTTCTTCTTCTTTTTCTTCTTTTTTCTATTTTTTGTTTTCTTCTTCTCTTCCTTTTTTTTCTTTTTCTCTTCCTTTTTTTTCTTTTTCTCCTCCTTTTTTTTCTTTTTCTCCTCCTTCTTTTTCTTGTTATCTTTTTGCTTTTTATTCTTTTTCTCCACCTTTTTCCTATTTTTTTCTCTCTCTTTTTTCTTCTTCGTCGTCTTTTTTTCAGAATTTATAAGTAAAAATAGAGAGAGAGAGAGAGAATCTCTTTATCTCCTCTTTCCTCTTTGGATGTGCGCGCTCATTGCGAAAAGCTTCACGCGAAGTGAATATAATAAAAGGCGCCTTTTAGCGAACATAATATTCAAATTTAAAGGGTTGGTTGCCATCCAATCTCGGACAAGATCAGGAGGATCGTAAACAAGTCCATAAGTAAGTTGAATTGAATTTCTGCATCAGGTATAGAAATGACTTCCAAGAAGTGCACAGCCCTTGTCTCGACTTGTCTCTCTCTTTCTCTCTTTATTTTTTATTTTTTATTTCTTTTTTTTGTATTTTTTGTTTAAAAGCAAATGTTACATGTATTATCACAAGAAAAGCTGAACTCTATATGGACGATTTTACGATAAGTGTTACCACTTCTTAAGATTTCTCCTCTAACGCCGAAGGGAATCGTTCTATTATTATTGCTATCGTAATTGTTACTATTATTATTGTTATTATTATTACTATCATTATTATTATTATTATTATTATAATTATTATTATTATTATTATCATTATTATCATTATTATCATTATTATCATTATTATCATTATTATCATTATTATCATTATTACTATTATTATTTTGTTACTATTATTATTTTTTTACTACTATTACTAAAATTATTTTTATTATATTTATTGTTGTTTTAGTTTCTCAATTTGTTACTTTTACATTATTTTTATTCGCTTTTTATTTTTTATTTACTTTTTTGCTATTTTTATTATTATTATTATTATTATTATTTCTACTTTATTATTATTACTAATATTTATACTCCATTTTTACTTTGTTTACTATTAGTAATTAATTAATAATATTATTCTATTTCTAGTCTTACTATTAGTTATAATATTATTACTTAACTATTATTATCATACTATAATTATAATTATTTTAACTGTAATAATTCTTTTTACCATTAATTCAAGAAGAAAAATTTTGATTATTGTTTTCTGTTATTTTATTTATTTTTCCGTTCTTATTATTCTTATACTTTATTATTAGTAGTATTTTTATTAGTATATTATTTTATAATAATATTATTATTATTATTCTGATTATTATAATTATTATTTCTCTATTATAACTTGTCACTCATATTTTTTATTGTTATTGTTTATTTCTGTTTTTGCTATTTTGTCTATTTTTTCGTTGGTGAAGTTTTTAATGTTTATAGTCAACGATTTATGAAGAAAAATAATATATTTTTTTAAGCAAATTCTTATAAATTTTGTGTACAGAAAATTTATATTTGTACGTTTAATTTTTTGAATAATGATTTACAAGACAAGTATTTATGAGGAAAAATTTTGATTCTTTTTGGTAGGAAAATAATTTTTCTTTCTTTCAATCGTTGATCATAAACGATGCGAACTTCACTAACGTTATTTTTCATGTTTTTATTTTGTTATTTTTTGTTTTTTACTTTTTTTTTATTTGCTAAATTATACTACTGCTATTATTGAAAATATTAACAGTAAATTTTGAATAAACTTATTCAGAATAATAAAGAAAAAAATAGTAAAATAGTATAAAAATAATGCAGTAAAAAGCAGAAAAAAACTGTAATATTCAGACTTTGGGTAATTTTTTATTAATGCGATTAATTGTCAAAAAAAACGTGAGATTTCCTTTTTTGAAAGTGCATTAAGTGTAATAAATTCGCACTTATCGTAAAATCACTCATACTGTGTGAGGTAATAAGAGAGAGAAAAGGGGGGAGGTACTTGTATATAACACCGGCTTTGTATTATTATTATTATTATTATTATTTTTTTTTTTTATTATTTTTTATTTCACATACGGAATAAAATCCATGTGGTTTTTATTGGACATATGTATATATATTGTATGAGGTCAACAAACGCAAGAATCCTTGTCCGCCTGGCAAGGTCGTTAGGAAAGTAAAAAATAAACCGTACTTCCCTCCCTGTCCCTTTCCATCAGCTCTCCTCTCTTTAAAAACCTTTTCTCTTTCCTCGATGCAAGAAGAGTTGAGAAAACATCCTTCGTTTTAAGAACCAGTTTTTCGCTTCTCGCGATAGTTTATATATATATATATACAATTTATATGTATATATAGTCTTCTCTTCTAGTAACTGGTCACTATAGTTATATTCTCAAAAGATAGTTATGGGAATATCCTTCATTTCATTATAACTCTGAACGGGAAGGATGTATTTCCAAGAAGAGTACTCTTTCCCTCTTTCTTCCTTGTTATTTCACTGAAAATAGACGCGGGGGCAAAATGAGAGGAGGAATTATCAAACAGCTTCTTTTTTTGAAAAGTTTCAGGTAATTTTTATTTTGAATTTTATAGCGGGTTTTTTTTCGACGATTCCTTTTTTTTTATTGACTAAAGTTTAGAAAGTGAATTTCGCAGTGCAATGTAAAATTGACATTTTCGAATTGTCATACCAGCGCGTGTCGATTTTTTTTTCTTTTTTCCCTTCCTCGTTTTTACTTTATCAGGTGATAAATGACTCTCTAAATTATTGAATTAATAAAAGTGGTATAAGCACTAATTTGAATATTAATGACTGAATTTTTGCTTTTGAATTCGTTAAAATTACGAATAAATTAGTGAAAATAGGTTTTTAAAATTTACCAATAGATAGTAATTTATAGTGTTTGTTAAATTTAGAGAGTTATTGACAATATTAATAAGTAATATTGTTATTCATTATTTTTAGCTGAAAATACTTTAACTGGAAATAATTTCAACTAAAAGTATTTTTAAGTAAAAGTGTTTCAACTAAAAATATTTTTAACTAAAAGAATTTTTAAGTAAAAGTATTTTAACTAAAAATATTTTAAACTAAAAGAATTTTTAAGTAAAGGTATTTTAACTAAAAATATTTTTAACTAAAAGAATTTTTAAGTAAAAGTATTTTTAAATAAAAATATTGTCAACTAAGAGTTTTTTAACCAAAAGTAATTTTAAGTAAATGTATTTTAACTAAAAATATTTTTAAGTAAAAGTGTTTTCAAATAAAAATATTTTTGAGTAAAAGTATTTTCAAATAAAAATATTTTTAAGTAAAAGTATTTTCAAATAAAAATATTGTCAATTAAAAGTATTCTAACTAAAAAATATTTCTAAGTAAAAGTATTTTCAACTAAAAATATTTTGTTTTATTTTTAAATATTTTAACTACAAATTGAAGTAAAAGTATTTCAACTAAAAATATTTGTTAGTAAAACTGTTTCAACGGAAAATATTTTTAACTAAAATTATTTTGACTGAAAATATTTTTAATTACAATTATTTTGACTGCAAATATTTTTAACTACAATTATTTTGACTGAAAATAATTTTAACGATAATTATTTTAACTGAAAATAATTTTAATTAATGGTATTACATTTTTTCTCTAAATTTTCGACAGTAAAAAAATGTATAACAATTCGAATTAGTGACTGACTATTTGCGTTTTAAATTAGTCGATTTCACTAATAAATTAGTTTAGAAATTACTAATAGAAAAATTTAAAGCTGTTATTTATAATATTAATAACAATTATTATTTTTTAATTATTCAATAATTAATATTTTTAGCTAATAATATTTTAACTAAAAATAGTCTTAACTAAAAATAATTACTACTAAAAATATTCTTGACTAAAAATATGTTTACTACTAAAAGTAGTCTTAACTTATATTATTTTTACAACTAAAACTAGTCTGAACTGAAAATATTTTTACTAATAAAGAGAGTCTTAACTAAAAGTATTTTTACTACTAAAAATATTCTAAAATAAAAGTATTTTCACTAATAATATTTTTAGGCAAAAAGTATTTTTAACCAAAAAATATTTAATTTTCCCCCTAAATTTGAATTAGCATATTTTGCAAATAAATTAGTAGAAATTACTATTTGTTTAAATAAAATGTAAATTTAGAGAGTAAAAAACTTATTGAGAGAAATAATTCACTAAATATTATCTGAATTTTTAGTGATTCTATATATTTTTTTTTTTACAAAAAGAGAAAAAAAAGAAAAGAGAGGGAGGGAGGGAGTATTAAGAGAGGTATCAAACTGGAGATTCGTGCGAAATGTGAGAAGATTTTTTTTTCAGGTCAAATGGAAGTGTTATGTACATTAAAAAGTCACTTCCAGAGTGTGTTGAGAACAGTTATTACAATTTCTGGGTCGCATGAGCCGTGAACCCGTTAGCTTTTATTCTCTCTTGAAACCAATACCAATAACTAAATATAAATATAAATAATGAAAATCTCTAGGTGGGCTGTTCAACTTTTCAAATAAAAAAAAAATTCACATATATAATAATATAAACGTTCGTATAAGTATGTATTTAATAAATTCACCGTGTGGCAAAATCCTCGGCCTTGTTGAAGGTCGGACTTTGACCCCGATTAATAACGAATCGCAGGTAGAAATTTGCCCAAGTGACGAATTTGTATTTTTTATTTTCTCGCATTAATTACATTAATAATGTTGGGAAAAAAAATTCTATTCAATGTTGGAGAGAATTTTAATTTTTAACCCCCGAAATTGGGGTAAAAAATAAAAATTGTACTTTTTCCCTTCTTATTAGAAATAGTGTTTAATAGTATTTTTTAGTTTTCTTTTACCCCTAAAATTAGGAGTAAAATTTTACTTTTTTCTTTTGTGATTATAAATTGGATTTCTTTGGTTATTTTTTCTTCTTTTATCCCCTAAATTTCGGAGGGATATTACTTTTTTTCTTGTGATTAGAAATATTATTTTTTTACTGCGAAAAATGGGGGTAAAAATACTATTTTTCTAGGAAATAAAAATAGTGTTTTTTATTTTCCCCCTTCGAAAAATCGGGACAAAACTACTTTTTTCTTGTGATTAGAAATATTATTTTTTTACTGCGAAAAATACTATTTTTTAGCAATTAAAAATAGTATTTTTTATTTTTATTTTCCCCCCTCCGAAAAATCGGGGTAAACGTATTTTTTTGTCTTGTGATTATAAATAGTATTTCTTTAGTTTTCTTTTCTTCTTTTGTCCCCAAAAAATCGAGGTAAAATAATTTTTTTCTTGTGATTAGAAATATTTTTCTCTTACCCCCGAAAAAATACCTTTTTCCTAGTGTTTAGAAATAGTATTTCTTTTTTATTTTTTCACCCCGAAAAATTTGGGTGAAAGTGTTCTTTTTTCCTTTTTTTTGTTTTCACTTACTGTTTTTTATTTTTTCTAAAAAAAAATTTTATTTTTCGTTGCCAAAGATAAATAATAATTGTTAATTGATTTTGAGACGAGGTAAAAAGGAAAAATTACAAAAGTTCTGGCGCCGGCGTCTTTTGCCATGTTTTCTCGAAGCTTCTTCTTCTTCTTCTTCTCTCTCTTTTCGAGTTTAAGATTACCCGGTCGTGTGCTTATTTATATTTATTTATAGTTGTACCAACACATCTTGAACTGGTTGGGAAAAAGAAACATTGCGACTGGAACTTTTTACTATTCGCGAGCAGCGAGCAGTCGACACGTGCAATTCAACTGCAGAAAATAGGCACAAATAATTGTCTATTTCTTTTTTTCTCCTCTTGCCTTTTCTTTCTCGTCGAGCGAAAATAGAAATAGAATAAGGAAAATAAAATAAAACAAATATAATAAATAAAAAAAAAGTAGAAAAATGAGAAAATAATAAATAAAATAAATAGAAATAAAACAAAAAAAAGAAAGCCCTCTTTTTCGTCGAACAAAAATAGAAATGTGATAAAAAATAAATAAAATAAAATTATTATAATAAATGAAAAATAAAAAAAAATGAGAAAATAATAAGTGAAAAATAAAAGAAATGTGGAAATAAAAATCAAATCAAGAGAACAAATAAAATAAATAATGAAAATAGAATAAAAAAATAAAAATCAAGGACTAAAGTAGCAATAGGAAAAAAAATAAATATGACAGAAAAATTAAATTAAATTATTAAAATGAAAAATAAAAAAAAGTAATAAAACAATAGTTAAAATACAAATAAATAATAATAAAGTAAAATAAGTAAAAGCAACAAAAAAAATTACACACGAAAAAATAAATTTCGATTTCGAAACAAAATAAAAAATTCGTTTTCGGTTAGAACCGAAAATTATTACGTCGGTGAAGTTTGCAACGTTTATGATTAACGATTGAAAGAAAAAAAATATTTTCCTACGAATAAAAATAATATTTTTTGTTTACAAATATTTTCTTTTGTAAATAATTATTAAAGAAAATTAATTGTACAATTTTCTTTACAAAAATTTATAAGAATTTCCTCTAAAAAATATTTGTTTCTAAAATCGTTGACTATAAACGTTGTGAACTTCACCAACGTAAATTATTAATTTATCGGTCAAGTAATTTTTTGATGGATCAATAAATAAATTATCGAAAAAAGTTAATTATGAATTAAATTAAATAGAAATAAATAACGTGAGTAATTTCTTGGTCGATTAATCAATAATTACAGAAAAAAATTAATTATTAATTAAATTAAATAGAAATAAATAATGTGAATTATTTCTTGATCGATCAATCAATAATTATTGAATAAAAAAAATTATTAATTAAATCAGTTCAAATAAATTAAAAATTTAATTAGTTAAAATAAATTAAAAATTAAATTAGTTAAATTAAATTAAATATTAAATTAGTTAAATTAGATTAAAAATTAAATTAGTTAAATAAAATAAAAAATTAAATTAGTTAAACTAAATTAAAAATTAAATAAAAAATTAAATTAAAAGTTAAATTAAAAATTGAATTGAAAATTAAATTAAATAAATTAAATTAAGAATTGATTTAAATTCTACAGTTAATAAAATTACAATGACGACGAATTAATTTCACAATAATTAACAATTAAATATTATAGACTGATATGACAGGTGCAAGTCGAGTGTAAATGCGGCGAGAGTTTTATCCATTTGGTTTGAGACGAGGAAAAGGAAAATAATGAAGCTTTGGCGCCGGCGTCTTTAGCCGTTTTCTCGATACTCGTCCTCTCTCTTTCTTTCTTTTTTTTTATTTTTCCCTTTTTCTCCAGTAAGTTGAAAATTACCCGGACGTGTGAGAAAATTATCAACCAACACGACTCGATATTATTACGGGTCAGCAATTACTTGCAATTTCCGATGAGCGTTAGCAAATGTGTGTTTCTCTCTTTCACCAAGTATCGTTTCTTCAATTTATATAGAAGACGATTTTTTTTCTTTCTTTCTTTTTTTTTATTTATTCGATTCTCGTCTCGTTTTATTTTCTCTCTATTTTTAGAATTCTCGCATCTAATGCAATAATTAACAAGTGAAATGTTGCACGTATAACGGTTCATCGATGAAATTAACTGGTTTTATTGGTTGTAATTAAATTTTTTTCTTCTCGTCTTCAATTTTATTGAGTAATTCCACTTTTTTCTTGGAAAAAAAGAATTATTACTATTATTAATATTTTATTTTTTTTTGTCTGTATTTTTTTATTGGTTCTCAGTATTTTTTCAGTATTTATTTATTTATTTCGTTTTTTATTTATTTATTTCGTTTTTTATTTATTTAACTTTTTATTTATTTCTTTGTCTCTTTATTTAGTCATTTATTTGTTTATTTATTTATACATATATTTCGATTTTTAGTTATTTTTCCGGCTGTTTATTAAATGTTTTATTTATTCGTCTATTTATTTATTTGTTTGTTTATTTATATATTTATTTAAGTTTTTAATTTATTTATCTCGCTATTTATTTAGATTTTTATTTATTGGCCTATTTATTTAGTGATTTATTGTTCCATTTGTTTTGTTATTTATTTATTTATTTTTCAATTTTTCCATTTATTTATTTCGTTTTTTATTAATTAATTAATTAATAGATGTATTAATTTACTTATTAATTTCTTTGTCTTTTTTATTTGTAAAAAAAAATTCACTCTTCAATATTGAGAAATATTCCTTTGATTCGAATTTCAATAACAATTTATTATTCTTGGCTTGGAAAATAATATTCTCTTCTTCTGCATTTTTGCGGAAAAATGCTCAATCATTTTTCAATATTCATTTTACTGTTTACATATGACTCATTTGTATTTATTTTTTTCATTTGCAATTGCCGTAAATGATTCACTTTTTTTTTCGCCTGCACATTTTTGATTACAATGCAATATTTGATATTGGCATATACATTGACATTCATTCTGAGAAAAATGCAAAACATAAAGAGCTAAAAATATAATTTTAAAATAAATATTAGTCGTAATTATTATTTTTTCGTAAGCCCGTTTAGTACAAAAATAAATAAATAAATAATAATCAAATTAAAAATTACAAAAGAGTGTAAAATTATTATAATAAAAATACCGTAAATATAATAGTTAAAGAATATTAAATTAATGATAATTAATTATAATTAATAATAATTAATTGTAATTTCTAAATAATTAAATAATTAAATAAAAATAAGTAAAATTTACTTAAAGAAATAAAATTTATTTAGGTATTTATTAAAATTACTACAATAATAATAATATTTATTTAATAATTTTTTTCGCGTGGAGAAATTTTATATTTTTCCGAAAAGAAGAAACGAAAAATTTGAGAGAATAAATATTTTCGTTTTCGATTTTTTTTACTGTTTTTTAAATTTTTGTCATGATTGATAGTGAGTACAAAGGTCATAAAACCAGATCCTGCAGTGTTGGTGTTTTTTTTTTACAGAAAACTAACAAGATGCAATTATTAATCATAATTGCTAATGTTCACGTGTAAAGGATCATCTTACGTTTTTTTTTCTTTGAATCGAAAACAATTGATTGGTTTTGAAGAAAAATAAAAATTTATCGACAACAAGACAATTGCTGAACGGTCAATATTTCTAATTTTAATTATTAGTAATTTACCTCGCAGTAATTAAATAATAATTTTTCTAATTCTTAATTATCAGTCATTTACTAAAACAATAATAAATAATTATTTAAAAATAATAAATAATTATTTAAATTTTCTTCAAGTATTCAAATAAATAATAATGCTAAAATAATAAATAATTGTTGAAATCTTTCTCAAGTATTTAAATAAATAATTGTGCTAAAATAATGGATAATTATTTAGATTTTTTTCAAGTATTTAAATAAATAATAATCTGTGTAATTTGATTGGGCAATAAAATAATGTTTCCATTTAAAATTATTAACAATTTGCTGCGATAGTTGAAAAATTATTTTTCTATTCTACAAATAATTCGATTTTGAGATTTTTTTTGTCAAATGTAATAGAAAAAATATTCGCTAAAAATGGACAAAAAGATAAATAATTTTTTCTTTTGAATAGAGATTATTATGAATTAATTATAATTATATTATTCTAAACTTATATTATTTCTTAATAAAATAAATATTATTATTGTTAATTAGTAAAATTAGTGATTATAAATTATTATTTCTAATTTTAGAAAATTGTTTAAAATTCGATGGTGTTTTTTTTAGAGAAAAAAAAACGTTATGTAAAAGATTATTTAAAGAGAAAAGCAAAGGAAAAAGAATCCTTCTATTCAAAGCGTGTGTTTGTCACTGATACAGAATGCAATTCTCGTGATCAAATATATCGACAAGTGCCAATAGAAAACTTTCGCTGATTTTGCTGAAAAGTTCTCTTATATTAAAGGAGCTCTGAATTTCACTCCAACATACTTGATTGTTACAATGCATTTTGTATCATAGATTCGAATGTCTGATTAAACTTTCCCTGATATGCAGAGAAAGTATAAATAATCAAGAATCCAAACGATAATGATGATGATCACGTTCATCACACAAATAATTTTCGCGCACCTCAAAACTTTTTTCTTCGCATTAATCAAAACGAAAATAAAAAAAAAATTCATCCACATTTTTCTCTTCACTTATTTTTGATTAAAAGTATTTATTCGCCTAATGAGAGTTTGGAATGATTTTTTTTTTGAGAAAATAAATTGAGAACTAATAACTAAATTAACTTTAAAAAATAAAATAAAAAAAATAAAATAAAAAAAATAAATAAAGAAAAAAATATTAAGAAAAAAAGATATTAGAAAACCATTTGAAAAAACATTCACAATTTATTAATTGTAATTCGTCTTCAAATTGTTTTCCAATATTTATTTTTCTTTTAACAATTTAATAATTATTATAAATTATTTTTCTTTTAACAATTTAATAATTATTATAAATTATTATTAATTTTAATAATTTAATAATTTAATTAATAAACTGAAAATGTTCTTCAAATTGTTTTCTCATATTTTTTTTTCTTTAGGAAAAGAATTTTCAATTTGATTAGAAATAAAATATGTTTAATTGTCTGGTAAAAATTATTATGGCTCAGAATGTATTTCTAGATTTTTTTCGCTATAGGAATTTTTATTTTCTGTATTTTTATTTCGTTTTGTGCTTTTTTGAGCTTTTCTTCGTTTAGTACTTGCTTTTTATTTTGAGCTTTTTTTCGTTTTGTACTTTTTATTTTTGTTTTGGATTTTTTTTTCGTTTTGTAATTTTTTTTTCCAAATGCAATAGAGAAAAAAAAATTCGCTAGAAATGGACAAAAATTAATGTGTAGAAAATGTAACTCACTGACCAACGTCGACTATGTGTTGAAGAGTGGGAAAACGTCTTTTAACTCGTAACGAAATCCTCTGCAGTGTTATGACATAGGCGAGAACTGCATATCTGACAATGTTCCTCCTCATTAAACGACCTCGTTCGTCCTTGAAGCAAGAAAACAAAAATGAGAATATATATATTTTTTTTAAATTATATTTTGTACAGAATATTTAAATAAAATATTTTATTTATTTATTCAGTACTTTTTTTATTTGATTAATAATTAGAAGAAAAATTTTTTATTAGAAGAAAAATTCGACTGGTTCAGATAATTTTTTCTTTTTTTTTGAATATTTTTTTCTTTAGTAAAATGACATCAAAATAAAAATTTGTCTGGGTGTTTAATTCTCGACAATAAAAAAAAATAATACAAACGGATTATTAATATTCAGTTTGACGATTGCGACTCGGTGACGCCGATAAATTGTTGATTTTTATCAAACATTACGATTCGTTTATAATTTGTATGTATACACAGTATGTAAATTTGTTCGATTACAAAACTTTGTGAAGACGCTCGTAACAAAATGCGCACATCTTGAAAAAAACTAACTATTGATTCGAAAACAGAGGAGGGAGAGAGAAAGAAACAAATAAAAAAAAACGAAAATAGAAAACAAAAAAAAAAGAAAAAAAATCGAAAAAAAGAAACAAAAATCGAAAATAATAAACGAAAAAAAATGTAAACGAAAATAGAAAACAAAAAGAGAGAAAAAAAAAAACAATAGAAAGCAAAACAAAATGAAAACGAAAATTGAAAACAAAAACAGAAAAATAGAAAACAATTAAAGAAAAAATTAATAAAAAATTGCTAACAAGTTAATTAAAAATTATAAACAAGTTAACAATAAATAATCTATTAGATGAAATTTTTTTTTCGTCTTTCTGGTGCCAAGTACACTTAATCAAAACTTGCATGGGGAAAGTGTCGAAACATGCATCAGCAGCAGCAGCAGGCGAAACGTGTTTAGAATGAAAAAATTGTCGCGTCTCGGAAACGAATTTTTGGCGCGAGCCAATTGCCCCTTTCGATAAAAAATTTATACATATATATATGTGTGTCTGTATAAACCACTCGAATCATTGGTCGTTTCATTGCACATTCTTCACGCGAGGAAGGTGAATGCCTTGAGAAAAATCATCCTTGGCGATGACTCGAGGACGTATTATTGCAGAAAATTTGAACCAAAATTGAGGGATTTTTTTTGGAGGGGAAAAAAATTAGCAAATTTAGCTAAGTAAATTAAATTTTACTCAAAAAGGAAAAAAATACTGGTAATTATTACTTTAGAGGAAAATAGTACTAATTATCCGCTAATTTATGGGGAATTAGTAGTTAATTTAGTCCACTAGGTGGGAAATTAGTAGCTAATTAATTTTACTTGACACTTAGTTAGTAGTTAATTAATTTTACTTGACAGTTAATTAGTAGCTAATTAATTCTACTTGACAGTTAATTAGCAGCTAATTAATTCTTCTTGACAGTTATTTAGTAGCTAATAAATTAAAATTGATAGTTAATTAGTTGCTAATAAATTAAAATTGATAGTTAATTAGTAGCTCATTAATTAAAATTGAAAGCTAATTAGTAATGAAATAAAATTGACAGCTAATTAGTAGCTAATGAAATGAAATTGACAGCTAATTAATAGCTAATTCATTCTACTTAGCAGTTAATTAGTAGCTAATTAATTCTACTTGACAGTTCATTGCCAGCTAATTAATTAAAATTGATAGTTAATTGTAGCTTAATCATTGAAATTGAAAGCTAATTAGTAGCTAATAAAATGAAATTTACAGCTAATTAATTGAAATGGACAGCTAATTAGTAGCTAATTAATTCTACTTGATAATAAAAAATTAATTCGGCTTGATAGTGAATTGGCAAATATTTAATTCAACTTAATAGATGAATTAGTAGCTTATTTTTTTTTAAATTGACAGCTAATTAATTCTGCTTGTTAGTAAACTGTCAGGTAATTAATTTTGCTTGATAGTAAATTACTGGCTAATTAATTCTGATTAATACTGATAAATAATTACTGTTTTGATAGTAAATTACTTGCTAATTATTTCTTTTTAATAAAAAAAATTACTAGCTAATTAATTCTACTTGATAATAAATTAGTTGTTAATTAATTACACTTAACAAGAAATTAGTAGAAAATTAATTCTGCTTGATAATCATTAGTGGCTAAATAATTCTACTTAATAGGAAATTAGCGGCTAATTAATTAAAATAATAACAAATTAGTGGCTAATTAATTCTGCCTGATAATTATAATCATTAGTTGCTAATTAATTACAATTAACAAAAAATTAATAGCTAATTAATTCTACCTGATAGTTATTTAGTTGCTAATAAATAAAAATTGATAACTAATTAGTGTCTAATTAATTCTACTTGATGGACAATTCTAATTATTAGCAGCTAATTAATTTTATTTTCTAGCAAATTAATTTTAATTACTGGCTAATTACTTCTATTTGCTAGCTAATTAATTTTAATCACTGGCTAATTAATTCTATTTGCTAGCTAATTAATTTTAATTACTGGTTAATTAATTCTATTTGCTAGCTAATTAATTTTAATTACTGGTTAATTAATTCTATTTGCCAGCTAATTAATTTTAATTACTGATTAATTAATTCTATTTGCTAGCTAATTAATTTTAATTACTGGTTAATTAATTCTATTTGCTAGCTAATTAATTCTATTTGGTAGCTAATTAATTTTAATTACTAGATAATTAATTATAATTACTAGCCAATTAATTCTGATTGCTACTTAATTTGTTCTAATTTCTAGCTAATTAGTCATAATTTTCAGTTAATTTTTAGCTACTGAATACTAATTAGTACCAAATTAATTAAACTCATTTGCTAATTAAAACTAATTACTAACTGAGTAAAAAATTATTATAGCAAATCCAGTAAATATTGAATCCTTGAAAAGATTCTTTTTCCCTTCTTCTTCTTTTTTTTTTTTTTTTTTGCTTCAATCGTGAAATAATTTTCGTGCATGGAATTCCGACTCCATGTAAGGCGAACGTGCACAAATGCCCGGGCTTTGAAGTTAGGATTGGAATAATCAACTTTCATGTTGAGGAGAGTGAGGGACGGTCATCATTGACACGGAGTTTGCATTTCAATCAGTTTTCAATGAAAGGCATTATAATATTTCTCGATACATCTGGCACTTGTTATCGACATTTCATTCATAAAATTGGATTCTCAGATATGATTTTATTTTGAAAAAAAAAAAATTTCTGAGAGGGAAAATAATTAATTTTTGCTGATTCAAAAAAGAAAAGTTTAAATTCGTTTTAAAATTCGAAATTTAAAATTAATATTCAGTTGTTCAATTGATTTATCAATTTTTTTTTCAAATTCAGTATTGTTTCCATGTAGTCGAATTTTTTTGGAAATTGTTTCTAATTTCGTCTTTAATTTATTTCGATTTTTTTTAATTCAGACGAATTCTTTCTAATTCAGTGGAATTTTTTCAAGTTTGTCTAAATTTTTTAATCGAGTCTAATTTTTATGTTTACTTCGTTAGACTTTTTTCTATTTTAAATTTTTGTTTATTATTTTATTATTGTTTTATTATTTTTATTTATTTTATTGCAAATTTTTGTTTTAATACTAATACTAATTCTATAATACAAGACAATACTAATTCTATAATTAGTTAATTTTTTTAGTTCATTAAATCAGTCAATTAAATTTTTTGAATCGAATTATTATTTAATTAAACTTTTTGTTTCGATTAAATTTAATTAAATTTTTCGATTCAATTCGTATGTTGAGTGTTCTGGAAAATATTCTTGTTGCTCCACATTAAAGGGAATTTTTTTCTCTCACACGAGTGTGAAAAATTTTTTTTTTCCAAACGTGAAAAGTGTCAATAGTTTTTTCCTCTTTCTTTCTTTCTTTCTAATTTTTTTTTTTAGTAGAGTAAATGTGAAGGACCGATTATACTGGATGATCGTTCCAATTTTTTGTTGGGTGTGGCATGTATACATGCACTAGACTGTACTCGTAGGTTAACGACATCGAAATATGTCATGGTGATTCATTAGCGTAATGATTTACGAGCAACAACTTGTATACCTTATGTTCGGATTTTAAAGGCTGCATCAATTATAACGACGTCTCTCTTCTCTAGATTCCGTCACTGTGTAATCAGTCGCAGTCGCAAAAAAAAAAGTGGAAAGTAAAAAAAAAATATTTTTTCGATATTTCTGGGGGAAAAATTTTTTCGAAAAAGAAAAAAAAGAAAAAAAAAGGAGAAAAGCAAAAGGGAAAATGGAAAAAAATTCGCCGAGTTGACAAAAAGCAGACGAGAAAATTAGGAAAAATTTGACGAGTTGAAAAACAAAAAATAAAATCAGAAAAAATTCGACGATTTGACGAAAAATAAAAGAGAAAATCAGGAAAAATTCTACGAAAATTGACGAAAATCAGACGAGAAAATTAGGAAAAAATTCGACGAATTAAAATAGAAAAGTAAAAAAAATTGCTGTCAATAAAATGAATTAAGAATTGAACCAAAAATAAAATTAAAAATACGAATATTTTTCTACAAGGCAAAATTTATTTTTTAACTGAAGGAAAGAATATGCAAATTCTCTTCGAAGTGAGACAGAGAAAAAAAGTACCTTTTCACAATGAAATATGAAAATTTTTCAATTACATTAGTATTTATATTTTCGACGATTAGGATTTATTTTTACGAGTTAATTAAATATTTGCATTCTCTTTGTGATTGTTATTAAAAAAGAAATAACTGTCAACAATAATGTACAAAATATTTATACGAATAAGAGTTATGTACTCGAGGTGTAAATCATATTTTAAATACTCGCACAAATGTCATGAAAACAAAATGACTTAATTTTCAATTATGCAATAAATAACAATGGAAAAAAGTGCGCCAATTTTTCGCAATTTTTTTGAAGAAATTATTCGCAGTCTTATTTGAAAATTTTTATTTCAGAAAAAAATTAACGTTCTCAATATTAAATATTTTATTCAATTAAAATTTGAAATTATTTTATTTAAATTAATATCAACTATTTAAAAAAATAGTTAACTATTTTATTTAATTAAAATTAGTAATTTTTTTATTTTATTTAAATTAATAATGAACTTGAATAAAAATTAATAAATATTTAAATAATTTTGTTAATTAATATTTGTATGAAAAATTGAGACTTACGTTTCCAGGAATGGCGGCACTTATAAAAAGTGCAAGATTGTCGGGCCATGGCAAAAGTTTGTATTGCTCCCACCATCTTTTGACAACGAGCGACACGTAAAATCCAAGAACAAAAGACATTGGAATTGAATCGCTCGAATTTGCGAAATAATACCGAATCTTCTCGAATACCCTTGAGAGAAAAATTAAATAGTCATTATTTATTAATTATTTTTAACAAGAAGGTAAATTTCGAGAAATAAAAAATAAATATATTAATTCATCAGTATGTAATATGGCAAAATAATTTGTTATTAAAAAACTTATTTAAAACAAATTACTAATAATAATCATTGATAGAAAAAAATTAGTTATAAAAAAATAATTTGTAAAAATTTATTATTAATAATAAATAACAATTATTCGTAATAATTGTAATAATTAAAATTTGAAATGTAATTATTCGTCGTAACTTACTAATGTAATATTATTATAAAATTTTTTATTGACAATAAATAATTTTTGAATGAATAATGAATAATAATAAATAATAACAATAATAAAAAAACAATGATAATACGAATAATATTAATAATACCTAAAAATTAATAAATAAATTAATTAATACATTGATAGTAAATTATTATTAAATAAATTTATTGGCAATAAATTGACAATTTTACAAAATTTATTTTACAAAAAACGCAACAACAAAAAAATACCTAAAAATTAATAAATAAATAAATTATTTAATAGTAAATAATAATAAACAAATTTATTGGCAATAAATTGACAATTTTACAAAAGGTATTTTACAAAAAAAAAAAAATTAAAAATTACGATTACACAAAAAAATTAAATTAGCTAGAAAATATTTGACAAGAACTAAAAAATTTCGCTCTGCTATGAATTACGTTCGTGGAATAAAATTCTCTCTGTGTGGATTAATTAAAAAAAAGACAATTTTTAATTTTTTAAATAAATGTTCTCCTTCTGGAGAAAACATAAAAATAAATTACTTACAAAATAATATTTAATATAGATTTTGAGAATAAAATTTTAATTTAAATTGACATTTTAGTCATTTCTAGGTATATAATTAAATATCTAGATAGAGAAAAAGAGAAGAAAAGAAAAAGAGAGAAAGATCGAGACACATAAAATTATATCAATTATTGTGACGCAATTTAAATGAATCTCTACTATATAGTCGACAAAACACAGGATTTTGTTGGGCATTATGTGGAACAAGGCTATATTAGGATATCGCTCTTCCATCATGCATTTATGGGACAAAAAAAATATATTTTTTAATTTTTCGAATAAAATTTAAAAAAAACGTTTTTTTAAAAGAAGAACTTCCATTCGAATTGCGTAATTCAATGACACATGATTGTCGAAAAAATTTATTAATACACCAACATTTCATAATCAAAGTGTCATTGAATTTTTCGTTAACAATGAATTTGCCTTTTTTTAAATATAGAACGTTTTTTTAAATTCAGTATTTTGATTATGTATCAAGAGAGTGTTCTATTTATATTTTTTATACAGAATTTAAATTTATTTTTTATCCACAAAAAAAATTTGACAAACAGAAAATTTTTAATTCCTTCAAAAGAATTGTTTATAAACAATTGTAATTGAATTAATTTTAGAAAATTGATAATTGAATTAGAAATTAAGAATTAAAAAAATAATTGTAGTATTTAAATTTATTTTTTATTCCCAAAAAATATTTGACAAAACAGAAAATTTTTAATTAGTACAAAAGAATTGTTTGTAAACAATTGTAATTGAATTAATTTTAGAAAATTAATAATTGAACGAGAAATTAAGAATTAAAAAAATAATTGTAGTACTTATTTGAATTTATTTTTTATTTCAAAAAAATATTGAACAAAACAGAAAATTTTTAATTAGTACAAAAGAATTGTTTACAAAAAAAATTGTAATTGAATTAATTTAAAAAAATTAATTATTGAATTAGAAAAATAAGAAAAAGAAAAAAAAATTGTAGTAGGTACTAATATATTTTTCTCATTTATGTTTTATTATTTTCAATTATAATTATCAATGAGAAAATAATTATTTATTAGTTAAAAATTTTCTCATTTGCAAAATATTTATTTTTGCCAAACAATAATTTTTGTTTTTGCCCTTAAAAAAACCATTAATAGTTGTGAAGACGAGACAAAATATTAGAATTAATTTTAAACAA
Organism: Leptopilina myrica (nomen nudum); assembly: GCA_032872475.1. Lineage (NCBI taxonomy): Eukaryota > Metazoa > Arthropoda > Insecta > Hymenoptera > Figitidae > Leptopilina > Leptopilina myrica (nomen nudum). Next base: position 32,722,239 of record CM065465.1, on the reverse strand, counting down.
AATTATTTATTAATTTAAAAAATTTTTTTTGTGTAAAATATTTTTTTTTTCTGCGAAACAGTAAATTTTTTTTCGCCCTCAAAAAACAGATAATTGCAAAGATGGGTTAAAATTTGAAGAAAAAAAAGTAAACGTGTTGAAATCAAAGTTAGGCCAAGGTTGAGAGCAATAAAATGCAATTTTATTAGCGCGCACTTGAAATACGATTGAATTTTTACGAGAATTTTTATTCGAGGTAAACGTACAAAAGCAACGCGCTTTGCTGCAAAATATATAAATTTAAAGGTGCATTTTTCGTTATTTTCTTTTTTCTGCCAATCAGTTATTGTCATTCTTGCAAAAATTGATAAGAAACATTATAAGTGTATGTTGTGTGTATAAATATTTTTTTTTAATTCTTAAAATCCATTTTTTTATGACAATCTCAAGGAAAAAGTTTAATTATAAGTTATAAGTTATAATTAGTAAAAATTAGTTTCTTTTAATCGTATTTCTTAAAATAATTTTTTTGTCAAAGTCAGGTTTTAATAAATGATTTTCTAATCAATCATTAATTATAAATAGTTTTATTTTACATGAGAGGCAAATTGCGAAAAGAAATTATTTAATTACTAATATTTTTGTTTACTAAAATTATATTTTTATTTACTACTATTTTTCTATTTTGATTGTAATTATTCCAATTATTATTTAAATTGTGATTATTTCAATTGTAATTATTACAATTATAATTATCACAATTTTAATTATTACAAATATAATTATTACAATTTTCATTATTACAAATATAATTAATACAATTTTAATGATTGAAAATTTAATTATAATTGTATGAATTACAATTATTTAATATTAGAATTAATTAATTAATCAATAATTGATTAATTAATTTAATAATTAATTAACGTTAGTACCAAAAAAACTTACCTTTGTTGTTCCTCGTTAAGAGCATATCTGTAGGTGAAATTAATGATGTAATAAACGAAAAGGTAAACGAGAAGTTCTCGCCATATGAGCTTATAAACTGAGCCTCGCCATCTGCAAAAAAATAAATAAAAGAGAAATAAGAAAAATTGCAAAAAGGTCAAAAAAATTATTTCTTCAATATTTTTATTATAGACATAAAAAAGAGGTCTTTTTAAAGGCTAATTTTTTTTTTTGACAATAGAGGAATTGGAGGGAAAAAATGAGTGGCGCCTCTTAGGAATTGAGCAATTCTTCATGTGTCTTAATTTACGACTATGGCACGTGCCAAAGTAATTACGTATGACAAAGGTGATTTCTCTTCATTCGATTAATGAGGTAATTTATTTTTCCCATATACATGTTATTTTACATCTGTTTCGGAATTTATTATTCACAAAAAAAAGAAAAAAGGAATTCTCATTATTCTCATCCAAAAATTTAAACAAAACTTTTTTTGTTATTTAAAACCCAAATAATTATTCTGAGGTAAATTTAACAATTTACCCCTAATAAGTAAATAAATAAAAAAGGTATTAATAATAATATTAATAATAATAATAATAATAATAATAAATGTATAGTAAATAATAATATTATAATAAATAATACATTTTTATTAATAATAAAAGTATAATAAATAATAAATTTTTAATAATAATAATAGTAGAAAATAATAAAAACACTAAATATACAAAGAAAAAAAAATATTCTCGTGAGAATGAATATTTATTTTATTTTTGTGATAAATTTTATTGTTGCTAAATAATTATCCGATTTGAATGGTAATAATAATTAGGTGATTAGTATGGTATTAAATTATTAATAATCAGGTGATTAGTAAGGTAACAGTTAATACGTGGTTAGTAATAAATATTGTTTATATGTAAATGAAAAAAAAAATGAACGATATGAATAATTTGATGACTAATAAGTCAATAATAATAATAAGCTTGTGATTTATCTATAAACAATAATTTAAAGAAAATTAAAAATTTTTTACTATCAGGAACTAGTTAGCTGTACTTAATTAAAAGTGTTTCTCGGATATTGTAAAAATAACTTAATTACAATAATTTCAATTTGTAACATTTTTTTTCTTATAAAATTTTTATTCAATTTTCACACTTGGGAATAAAGGAATATTATTTATTTTTATTAAATAATTTTTTTATCGATTTATTCTTTTGTTAACTAATTTAAATTAATTTTAATAACTTAAATAATTCTGTATTGTTTCTATATATTTTTTTACTTTTTATTTTATTTTAAATATTTTTACAGATTTTTCATTTTTTGTTATTTATATTGCCATAGATTTATATTTTGTTTTTCTTTATTTATTTTATCTATAAAATATATAATTAATAATAATAGTCAATAGTCTAAATTTAATTAATTAATAACGGTGAAAATTTTAATTAATTATTATTAATAATAGTCAATAGTCTAAATCTAATTAATTAATAACGGTAAAAATTTTAATTTATTTTTTTTAATATTAGTCAATAGTCTAAATCTAATTAATTAATTACGGTGAAAATTTGATAATTTTTCACTAAAGAAAGTGCTTTCGTATATTTATGGCTTTATTATTTAGAAAGAGAAATGTGTCATTAATCGATTAACGAGAGATTTAGAAAATCGAGAAAAAAATAAAATTCTGCGAGAATAAGTGAAAAGAAAAAAAATGACACATTGGCGCCGGATTTCCGGCGAGAGAAACAAGTGCAATAATAATTATGTAGAATATTTTGCACCGTAGTGAAAATTTAATTTTAATTAAGAGAAAAATTAAATTAAATTTTTAAAAATTATTAAAAAAAATAATTTATTTAAAAAAATCTAATTTAAAATAATTATTTATCGTTTAAAAAAAATTTAATTTAAAATAATTATTTAGCGTTTACAAAAAATTGGATTTAAAAAAATAAATTTTTTTTTTTATTAAAACAATTATTTAGCGTCTAGAGAAATTGGATTTTCGAATTAATTTGTTTATTATTTTATTCCTTGGGGCTATAAAATGAGTTCTCGATTAATTGTCAGTTCTTGTATCTTGTGTCTGACCACATAAAGTTTATTCTACTGTCAGGTTTGACTTCTCACAAGCGAGAGACTCGTCTAGTCAATGTTAGCTAATTTTTTTTTATTATTATTATTTTTGGTATAAAACATTTCGATTTATACTTTTTTTCCTAAATTATATTTATATTCATTTTAATTTTTTAAACAAAATTTCAGTGTAAGAAAATATTGAACGAATATTTTTTTTATTTAATTTTTAATAATTTTTAATAATATAATGAAGTGTCGAAAAATTTCAAATTAAGGGTTTTTATTATTAAACAATTTACATAATAGAAAACTTATTTTTAATAATATTCAATAATATAATGAAGTGTCGAAAAATTTTGATTCAAGGTTTTTTTATTATTAAACAATTGAAACAATTGAAAAATTAAACTATTATTATAATGTATGTAATTAATTTTTGTTGAAATTACCTATTGTTGATTTAAAATTTTAAAGAGTGAAAAAATATTCTAACAATTATAAATTTATAAATATTTTTTTATATTGTTCAATTTGATGGAAATAAATAAATAAATTAATTTGAATAACTAAACAAATAATTTATATAATTAATAAATTTGAATAATTATGTTAACAATATTTTTAAATAATTATTTTTTTAAATTATTTAATTAATTATTAACTAAATAAATTTATATTATTTTATTTTTTTCACGGTTTAATATTTCGATTAACAGTTCGTTAAAAAAATGATTAGGCAAATTAGTAAAAAGTAAAAACGGAAAAAAAGAAAATTTTGCTCGGAGAAAAGTATCGAAAAAAAATTGAGGGAAAATGAAAAATGATGATTGCTAATAGGTTGGAAAATAAGTTGTGAAAAATTCTATGAATACTGTAATATGGGCAGATTTCACCGCTACATTTATAAATGAGAAGGTATCAATTTGAATCAGCTTAACTATAAAATAGATCTTGAGAGATAAGATTATATTAGAAGTTCCGGTCCATAATGATAATATCTCGAGAGATATGCCAGATTCCTAATGCGATTTTAATTAAAATGCTCAGGGCACAGGCCTTCTCTTTTCACGAAGAACCGATTATAATGTGCAAAAAAAGGAGAAAAAAGTAAAAACAAAAAAAAATTCCTTCACTGAACATGATCAATTATTTTTTCCTCGCAATCTTCTTTTCTCTCTTTATGCCATGTCAAGTAAAGTACTTATATTTTCGAAGAATTTAAGTTTTCCTAAAAAAACAATTGTTTTGTATGAGGAAAAAAATTTCATTCATGCAGAAAATAGAATTTAATTTTTTCATAAAAGGAAATTTTTTTCCTATGGGAAAAGAATTTAATTGTTGCAGAAAATAGAATTTAATTTTACCTAAAAGGAATTCAATTCTTGCAGAAAATTTAATTTAATTTTACCCAAAAAAAAATTTTTTTCCTACGGGAAAAGAATTTAATTGTTGCAGAAAATAGAATTTAATTTTACCTAGAAGGCAATTTTTTTCTATGGGAAAAGAATTTAATAAAGTGGAATTTAATTTTTCCTACAAAACGAATATAATTTTTTAATTGAAATTTAGGGGAGAATTTAAATCTTTGCGGAAAATAGAATTTAATTTCTTCTATAAAGAGAATTTAATTTTTTCTCATGGGGAAAAAATAATTTAATTCTCGCAAACAGTAGAATTTAATTTTTGAATTGAAATCTAGCAAAATAAATGTAAAACTTGTCGATAATAGAATTTAATTTTTTCTAAAAAGAAAATTTAATTTTTTTTCCATGGCGAAAAAAATTAATTTAACAATAAAATTTTATTTTTGAATTGAAATTTAGTAGAAAAATTTTAGTATTGCAGAAAGAAGAATTTAATTTTTCCTGGGGAGAAAAAATTTAATTTTCGTAGAAAAGAAAATTTAATTTTTTTCTGGGGGAAAAATTAAATTCTCGTAGAAAAGAAAATTTAATTTTTTCTGGATGAAAAAATCCAATTCTTGTAAAAAAGAAAAATTAATTTTTTTCGAGGGGGAAAAATTCAATTCTCGTAGAAAAGAAAATGTAATTTTTTCTAGAAAAAGAATATTTATTCTTGAAGAAGAAAAATTTTTCGGTAATTTTTTTTTTTTTTTGAGTGTAAAAAACAAATTAATTTTTCTTATAACCAAAAATTAATTTTTGCAGAAACTACTTCATTAATTAATAATTAATATTAAAAATTTCAAAATTTGCAAACTGATATTTTTTAACAAAATTTACAAGAAAAAAAAAAGAAATTAATATCGTTCTTGGAAAAAAATTTCAAAATTTCTCTGGCATTTAGAATATTTTCCCATCGAACGTTAATAATAATAAAAACAAATAATACGAATGAATATAATAAATTGTAAAATAATGATGCTGATGAGAAATAAACAGAAATATTGAACGTAGTTCATCGTTTATAATAATTCATTCAAATGAGATTCGATTGAAATCATTTCCTCATGACGTCACTTTTCTTTCGTCATTGATGCCTGGCAAGATTCTTCTGGAATGAAGAATCGCATCGATGACATTGCGGTGAAAGTGTAGCGGTATTTATACGCATATTTTGTAATAATAAAAATTTTTTTTCTCAATGTTTTTTTTCATCAGAGAAATCCCAAAAAAGAGAAGAAAAAAATAGAAAGTAAAAGTCATTTATTGCTGTTCTTTTTTAAAAATTGTTCCTTTTAATTGTGAAGAAGAAAGGGAACTTTTTCTTCCAAAGAGTCACCGAAGTAAATGAATTTAACTAATTAAGGTTAATTGGGTAATTAGCCAATTAATTAAATTAATCAACTTTAATTACGTAATTAATTAATTACAGGGGAAATAATTAAATTAATTAACGATAATTACATAGTTTCATAGTTGTTTAATTAATTAAACTAATTAACGTTAATTACTTAATTGCTTTAATTAAACTAATTAACGTTAATTACTTAATTGCTTTAATTAAACTAATTAACGTTAATTACGTAACAGATTAATTGATTGAACTAATTAGCGTTAATTACGTAACTTATTAATTGATTAATTAGGAAAAAATAAGTAAATTAATTAATTATTTTTGAAACCACCAATTAATTGTTCAGTTATTTAAAAAAATTAAATAAATTCAATAGAATTGAACGAATAAAGTAAATTTATTAAGAAAACAATAAAAAGGTCAAGTGAGTTTTCTCCTAAAGTTTAAGGTTAAAAATGAATTTTCCACTTCAACAGTGTTCGAATTATATTATTTATATATACATTTGGGAAAAACCCTTTTTTTCTAATTCGATCTCAATGACAGGGAATTTAAATTAAAACATTGTTTTTAGCTTTACATATTGAGTGATTAATGTTACATTTTTTTTTTGTTTCTAAAAGGAAAAGGAATTGTTAACAAGTGAGTTATGTATCGCTCTATAGTATAGAAGAGACGTTTGGTGTGAACATTTGTATGCCAGTGGGTCACGGTAGAATATATATCGTCCAATGTTTTTCATGTAGAAAATACTAATACATATATATAGACAAACAAGTGTTCATCGTTCGTTTATATATATATTATTCTATTTTATAAACACACGTTACGAACCGATCGTCTATTTTTTCTCCTTTTCTTTTTTTCTTAAATTATATTCACTGCGTCATTATTTCTGAAAATGTAAATTTAAATATCTTTAACCTTTAACAACGAAAGAAAATTGTTTTCTTCTTTTAGTTGCCAGGTTTTTTTCTCTCTCTATCGAATTCTTTTTCTCTTTCGAATTTTTATTCGAATTATTTTTCATTATTTTCTTATTATTTTTATTTTTTATTATTTTTTAATTTTTTATAAAATTTATTTAATTTAGTTTAATTTAATTTTTTTTAACTTTATTGATTTAATTTCATTTAGAAAATCAGAGTAATTTTGATTAAGTAATTAAAAAATATTAATTGTTACGAATAATTAATTCCGTTTTCAATTTTTTTTTTATTCAAGTTGAATTATTCAGAAAATCAAACTTATTTTTATTAATTAATTATTATGAATTAGGAATAATTAATTCGGTTTTCAATTTTATAATTATTTGGATGAATTAAATTGTTATATTTTTACTTTTAAATATATTCTATTAATAAAATATTTTTAGACTTTAATTTTTGAATAATTGTAGAGAAGCAGATTGGAGTATTTTTTTCATTGGAAAATAAAATAATCGGAAAAATATTCAAAGTGAAAAAAAGTATTTTTAGGAATTCCAGGATTAGAAATTAGTAGAAGAAAAAAAGAAAAGTGGAAACATAAAGGACGAAAAGATAGAAAAAAAAGGAAAATGAAAAATAGAAAATAAAAACAAAATAAAAAATAAAACTTAGAAAATAGAAAATAAAATTTAATAAATAGAAAATAGAAAATAGAAAATGGGAAATAAAGTAAAAAAGTAAATAAAAATAGAAATTACAAAATAAATGTAAAATTAAAAAATTAAAAATAAGTAAAAATAGAAATTACAAAATAAATGTAAAATTAAAAAATCAAAAATAAATAAAAATAGAAATTAGAAAATAAAAATAAAAAATATAAATTAGAAAACAAAAATAAAATAAGCATTAAAAAAGTAGAAAAACGGGAAAATCTGAAAAATAAAAATTGGAAAAACAGAAGAAAAATAGAAAAGAAGAAAAATCACTTGAAAATTAGATTGAGCGCGTTTGTAATAAACACGAGTTTTGTCCTACTTTATTGAAAGTGGGATGACGCTCACGGGATTTTTTTCTATCGTTATATGTGCGTAAGACAATGTAATATGGGAACAATAGAATTTGGTGTTACGTATGTAACGTAGGTGTTCATACTACACTTTTATATATATACAGATATACAATACACATTGAATACATATGATCAATTGTGCAAGTTTTCGCCTTCAATCCGTAATTGCACTTCATGTGCTCAATGACAAGATTAAATAATCAAATGTATACAACGTTTTATCATAAATAAGATTTTCAAATTTCAAACGATTAGAAAGCTTAATCCCATGGCATTCTTGCTTTAAAAAAAAGAAAAAAAAAGAAAAAAAAATTTCGCTATTCAATATAGTGTTTTCCCTTTCACCTTTTAGATATATATACAAGCGCTCTTAAATGCAAATTAATTTCCAAGAAACCAAAAAAAATTCCCCATGAAAATAATATTTATAAAAAAAAATTGGCATAGAGACTCAAATTTTTTTCCCCTTTGTTTTTATTGTACAGAAAAAATTTTTTCTCTTAATTTTTATTGCTCAGAAATAATTTTTTCTCTTAATTTTTATTACTCAGAAATAATTTTTTCTCTTAATTTTTATTGCTCAGAAAAACTTTTTTCTTTTAATTTTTATTGTATAGAAAAAATTTTCCCCCTTAATTTTTATTGTAAAGAAAAAATTTCCCCTCCTAATTTTTATTGTACAGAAAAAATTTTGTCTCTACCTCTTTTTTATATAGAAACAATTTTTTTTCTCCACCTCTTTTTTATGTAGAAAAAATTTTTTTTCTCCACCTCTTTTTTATGTAGAAACAATTTTTTTTTCTCCACCTCTTTATTATAGAGAAATAATTTTTGTTTCTCTGCATTTTTATTTCAAAAAAAATTTTTTTTTCCTGAATTTTGATTACAAAAATTTTTTTTTTCCCCTGAATTTTGATTACAAAAAAAATGTTGTCTCTTTATTTTTATTATACAAACAGATTTTTTTTTCTCCATTTTTATAAGACAACAAAATTTTATATCATAAAAAAATTCTACTTATATACAATTTTATTCGGTTTGAAAAAAAATTATTTCTTTAAAAAAAAAGGCTGTAAGAAAATTATCTGTAATTTTATTTTATTAAAAAATAGCTTTAAATAAGTTCGGAAAAAAAATTCGTTAAGCAAATCATGTTTTTTGAGAAGGATAAATTTTTTTGGTGCTAAATAAAGTCTCAGTTTTTGCTCGTATTTATTAATTCAATTTTTATATTTTTGTTTCCTTAGAAAAAGAAAAAGAAATGGACGAATTGCCATGCTCTCTAATTAAATTTCAAAAAATAACTTTCTAATTTCTTACAATGGAAAAAATATTTTGTATTAAAATTACTAATGACTAATTAATTTTATTATTATTATTAATTACTAATTAATTAAAACTATTGATTACTAATTGTTTAGTACACTTAATTACTAAATTTGAATTAATTAAAACTATTCATTACTAATTATTTAGCACTCTTGGTTACTAATTAGTAAATAATTATTTCTATTAATATTAATTACTAATTACTATCTATTAATTAATTAGTACTATTAAATACTAATTACTAATTAATTAGCCTTATTAATTACTAATTACAATATTTTTCATTCTCATTATAATAAACTAATTAATCATTTTTTTTAAATATTTAATTATTCTCACTATCAAAAATTGTGATTTAATTTTCACCAAAGTGAAATTATCGAAATATTTAAATTTCCAGTTAGTTTTTGTGAAAATTGTAAATGAATCTGATAAGTTTTCACGTTCGTTTCAATGAGACTATCAATTTTTTTAAAAGTTAACTTAAAATTCAAGGCTTCCAAGTGTTTCAAGAATAAAACACTTGTGTCAACTGAGAAATGTCAATTTTTTTTGATAGAATGATCAAAACACGAAAAAGTGAATTAAGAATTAATGTTGAAAATTTTATTTCCTATTTCATGTATTTTATACTGATTTAAAATTTAAAAAAAACATTATTAACCAAAAAACATTTGCTTTAATCAAAATTATTTTTCTTTTCAAATAAGATTCTCTGAAATTAGAATATTTTTCGAAGACTTAATTACATTCTAATTGAATTAAGTTGTTTTTGTAATATTAAATTTATTTATAATATTTGCAAGTTTTCAATTAGTTTTTTTTCATTATTAATAATAATAATAATAATTTAATGATAACAAATGAATTTATAGTTAATTACGATGATTATTTTTACTGCAATATTATGTTTTTATAAATATTTTATTGTTCTTATTGTATTATTTTCGTTATAATAATTTATTTATTATGAATTTATTACTAAAATTAATTGTTAATTATTGTTTATCAACTAAATTTTTTTTTATTTTTGGGTCATTAATTTGAGATAAATATGAATAGGGTTAATTCGAAGATTTTTGTAATTAATATTATTATTGAAAATAACGTAAAATAAAAAACGGTTCTACAATAAAGTAATTAAAGATTATTATTATTTTTATTATTATTATTAATTTTAATATCAGTCAAATAAGTTAATTTAAATAGAGATTTTGTTACAATATTTTATTTTTAAATATTATAATATTATTATTAAAATAAAAAAATAAATAAAACCAAAAAATAATAATTAAATAAGAATTATTTATAAATAATAACAATTATTTTTACTATTATAATTTATTTTTTTATTACTAAATTATTATTTCAAATGAGTAGTTTAATTAATTTTGATTGACTGCTTTATTAAAAATTAAATTATTATAAATTATTATTAATTACATTTTTTATTTATTAATTTGTTGAATTTAATAATAAAAGAAAAGAAAAGAAAATTAAAATAAAATATATAAAAGTAAAATAATAAAATAATAAAATACCTAATAATTAATTACATTAATTCGATTATTGTTTTTGTTTTTGGTCACTAATTGAACATAAATAATTAAATTAAATAATAGTTAAAAACAAGTGATTCAATTAAAAAGGAAAAAAAATGTTATTTGATTTTAATGTGAAAAAAAATGTTTGCTAATTTTTTTTGTGGGAAATTTTTTGTTTATCGCCTTTTTGTTACGATTTGATGGGAAAAAACGTGTTTTCGTATAAAATTTGAATTTATTTTTTTGTTTCTTTTTTTGTTTTTCCTTTTTTTTATATCTCGCATTTTAAACCAAAGAACTCGATGTCCTCGAACCCTCCGCCGCACACACAGGCCCGAGTGAAATGAGGAAACTAGGGAAAGAACAAATCCACTTTGAGGTAGGTAATGCTCTCCCATATTACAAGCTTCCCATATGTGTGCAAAGAAATCTTTCAACCTGAATTAATATTACGACAATATTAATTTCCGACCTTCACTTTTGTAACCTCGGCGTTTGATACAAAACTCGTGTTGTGCGCGCCATGCTTTTGCAGTGAAAGAACGCACCAAACGATCATATATTTATTTATGATTTATTGAAAGTGTTTGAACCGGTTTTTTTTTATAACCGACAAAATGATTGGACAATTTGTTACAACTATATATATATATAGAAAAGCAGTAATCAATCGTTCCTCTTCAATAAGGAACTTGAGAAACAGAAGAGAAAAAAAATTTTTTTTTCTTATTCTTTACTCACTTTGTATGCAAACGGATAGGGAAAAAAAGGAAGAAAAAAAGATTACTCGTACGTCATAATATGGGAGTTAAAATTATAATTTTAATGAAGATTGCCATTTTGGTGGAATAGATGAATTTTTTTTTTGAATGGTTTCTTTGTGTACTGTAAAAATTAAAAATTAGTAGGAAACGTTTCTCTGGTTTTTTGGGGGAGATTTTTTTCTAATTTAATTGACTGAGAAAAATAATAAACACTGATAGTTGCCATTTTTATTTTTTTCTCTCTAATTTGATTTAAGAAATTGAAAATCTTAGGTTTAGGGTCCAATTAAATTTTCCAAATTTTAATTTTTAAATTTAGTATTTAATTAAATTTTCCATACCGTAAATTCTAACTCCAGTATTCAGTTAAATTTTGCAAATTTTAAATCTTAGATCCAGTGTTTAATTAAATTTTCTGCCTTAAAATTTTTAGATCTAGTATTTTATTAAATTTTTCAAATTTTAATTTTAAATTCAGTATTTAATTAAATTTTCGAGATTGAAAACGTTAGTTCAAAAATTTATTTAAATTTTCAAAATAAAATAAATAAATATTAATAAATTAACAATTATTTTTATCTAATTTAATTCGAGTAATTAAATTAAAAATCAATGTTTCAATAATTTTGTATGAATTTTCCAAATTTGAAATTTAAAATTCAGTATTTTGGTATATTTTTTGAATTTAAAATTTCAGATCGAGTATTTAACTAAATTTTCCTAGTTAAAAAAATTTAATTTAGCGTTTAATTAAATTTTCCAGATTAAAAACATTAAATCGATTGTTTGATTTAATTTTTCTAATTTTAAATTCAGTATTTTCTTAAATATTTTGAATTTATAACTAAATTTTCCGAGTTAAAAATTTTTGGTCTGGTGTTTATTTGAATTTTTCAGATTTAAAACACAAGATCGAGTATTTAATTAAATTTTCGAAATTAATAATTTTAAATTCAGTATTTTATTATATTTTTTGAAATATAAAATTTCAAATCGAGTATTTAATAAAATTTTCTGAGTTAAAAATTTTACATCCAGTGTTTAATTAAATTTTTCAGATTTAAATCACAAGATCGAGTATTTAATTAAATTTCCCAAATTTGTAATTTTAAATTCAGTACCAGATCGAGTATTTAAATAAATTTTTAGTGTTAACAAATTTCGATCCGGTGTTTAATGAAATTTTTTCAGATTTGCAACATAAGATCCAGTATTTAATTAAATTTTCCAAATTTGTAATTTAAAATTCAGAATTTTATTAAATTTTTTTAATTTCAAATTTCAGATCGAGTATTTAACTAAATTTTTCGAGTTAAAAAATTTTGATTCAGTGTTTTTGAAAATTTTCCAAATTTAAAACACAAAATCAAATATTTTTTAAATTTTTACATATAAAAATTTTTGATCCAGTCTTTAATTTAATTTTCCACATACGAAAAGTCATAACGATTATTTGATCGATTTTTCCAGTGTAAAAATGAGATTAAATATTTGATAAAAAATTTTCAAATTTAAAATATCAGATCGAGTTTTAGTTTAATTAATAATTTCTTCAAAAATAATAGTCAATATTTAATTAGATTTGAGAAGAAAAAACAACTATAGAAAAATTAATACACAAAGTCAAGAACAAGTGATGAAGAAAGAAGGAGAGAGAAAGAAAAAAGAATAAATTTATAAAAAGAGGATCCATCAAGTGAGTCTGTGTCTTGAAATAACGGTCCATTGGTCAAGGCTTACGAAGGATTTTTATCGATGTTTCATCGTTTCTTTATTGCCATATCCTGCACTTATGTGCTACTTTAATTTCTTTTCTTAGAATAGGCGCATTTAATTTACGCACACTTCTCTCTCTCTCTCTCTCTCTCTCTCTCTCTCTCCCTCAAGAAAACTGTGAAAATTTGCCAACACTTTTTTTCAATTTTTCCTGGAAAAATTAAGAAACATTTTTTTCTTAATGCCAAGGATTTCCCATGAGAAAGGACAATTTATTCGATTTTGCAAAAGAATCTAAAAAATTTAGTAATATTATAATAATTTAGTATTAAATTAATAAAATCTGTTTTGTAAAATAAATTATTAATTACAAAATTAATATTTTGTAATTTGTTTTTTTAATTAATTATTTATTTATTTATTTATTACAAAGCTTATTACAATTAATTATTATTAATTTAATTTGAATATTTATTTAATAAATTTAATAATCTCAGTCAAATAATAATAATAATAAAAATAAATTTGAAGCTTCATTAATTAATAATTACTTATTAATTAATAAATTTTTTAAAAGTTATTTTTATTTTATTCATAAAGTTTTATTGTCTTTCTTCATTTTCAAGTAAAAAATTATTTTTCTATTATTTATCAGACAATAATTATGAAATAATTAAATCGCAAATTTATTTCCACAAATTTCTGAATAAAAAATATTTCTATTATTAATCATAATAGGAAATTTCAAAGAAAAATTCCCGTTTTTTGATTTTTCGAGATAGAAAATTGTCTGTTTTGGAAAAAATTTACCAAAAACCCCGCCTATAGAAATGAATTTTGAAAAAAAAAAAATTTTTTCAATGTTATTTTCGAAAGTGCTTTTTGCACGCCCGCCTTTCACTCGTTACATCTCATTGTTCTGAAAATGTCAGCCGTTAATGCTGAACTCTCGCGAAGGTCGTCGAGGCCGAAGCAGTTGACATTTTTGCTCAACTTTTCTGACAATATTCACATCATATTACACACCACATACTTTTTATCTCAATTGATTTTATCAGATCAAAATTATTCATTTCATTAAGCGTTTCATTTATAATTCAATTTGAAATTTTTAGTGAAAGTTTTTCTTTATTATTATCATCATCATCATCATTGCAGAGGCAGTAACCCAGATAAGAATATAGAAACAATTTTTATATTTTACTGTCAGAAAATAAAAAAAATTTGTTTACAATTTTTTAGAATTAAAAAAAAATTATTTTTCGTATTGAGAATATTTAATTATTCACTTGCTGTAAATGTAGATTTTATTTGAAACAGATAAAATTTATTTGAACGAAATAGAATTTTTTTGGAGTTAAATAAAATTTATTTGAACGAAATAGAATTTTTTGGAGTTAAATAAAATTTATTTGAAGGCAATAGAATTTTTTGAAGTTAAATAAAATTTATTTGAACGAAATAGAATTTTTTGGAGTTAAATAAAATTTATTTGAAGGAAATAGAATTTTTTTGAGACGGGTAAAATTTATTTGAACGAAATAGAATCTTTTTGAGCCGGACAAAATTTATTTGAACGAAAGAAAATTTTTTTGAGCCAGATAAAATTTATTTGAACAAAAGAAAAATTTTTAGTATTGAATCTAATAAAATTAATTTGAAACGTAATATTTTTAATCGAAGTAAATAATGTATTTTATTTGTTTCATTTTATTTAAAACAAGAAAAAATGTTGTTAAATATTTTCACTTCTTTACTTTATGGGGTGTGATAAAAAAAACAAAATTTAAGTTTAACAAAAAATTTGAATTATTTAAATATTTTAAATTTAACAAATAAATATTTCACTACGAATAAAAATAAATTATTATAAGAACAAATAAATAAATAATCCACTGCATTTAAAAAATAAATTTTACATTGCAAATAGAAATTAAAACCTAAAAAATAAATTCCCATTCTAGTAGAAATTAATGAGTGATCAGAAAAAAAAATTGGAAAAATTCTAATTGTTCTGAAAAGTAGTGGAAATTGGAGAATAAATAAGTAATATTGAAAATGGAAGGTCAGACTAATAAAGTGTAAACGTAACGGACGAAAATTCCATATAAAGGGTTTGGAGAACAAACATGTCCTCATGAGGTTTGCTCCAGTGATCCAGTGGTTTCTGATCACTTGAGAGAGGTCTCCGACCTGTATTTTTCCGTATATTCCGTATTCGCAGCATCCGTATAAATAAACTTGACGATGATCGTGATAAACAGAATTCTCTACCCTTTTATTTTATTAGTGCACATTCTGACGATTCAACTTTATAAAAGGAGGCTCTCGTAACGGCTCTCTGATTGGACAAGTCATTGCTGAGAGTAAATATATATATTCCATTGACTTCCTTCTCAATTTCTCATGGTCATTCCTTCTCTATCGTGATGCGAAAATTTAATTTTTAATTTTAATATTGAAACAAAGAAAATTATTTTTTAATTTTAGCATTAAAAAAAGTTTATTTTTTTTATTTTAATATTGAAAAAAAGAAAAATATTTTTTAATTTAATTATATTAAAAAAAGACAATTATTTTTGAATTTTAATATTAAAAAAAAGTTTATTTTTTTATTTTAATATTGAAAAAAATTAATTTATTTAATTTAATTTTAATATTAAAAACAAAACTATCACCAATAAAATGATGGCAAATAAACTCTAATTTAATAATAAATTAACAATACTCACAATTATTGTAATTATATAAAATAAAATTGCAATATGTAATAATATTATTCACATTAATTTCATCTTTCACAAAAGTCATTCCATTTGCAATGAAGAAAAAAAACTCTCATCGATAATTTAATTGGTTTCGCATTTTTTTTTCTACTTAAGATAATATGATGCAATTGAGTTTTGATGAGATCAGAGTTTTTTTCTAGTTCAACTTTTTTTTCTCTCTTTAATTCAGATTTGGTTTCGGTTTTATTTTTTACCGCAATTATAATGCATTAATCCTTTTCGAGATAGTCATGCTTTAAATAATAATAATAATAATAACCATTGTATTCGTAGGTGAATGAAAAATAAAATGGTT
This sequence comes from Leptopilina myrica (nomen nudum), assembly GCA_032872475.1. NCBI lineage: Eukaryota > Metazoa > Arthropoda > Insecta > Hymenoptera > Figitidae > Leptopilina > Leptopilina myrica (nomen nudum). Next base: position 32,706,026 of record CM065465.1, on the reverse strand, counting down.
TTTTTGTTTTTGATTTACAATTATTGTTCAGGAATAATTTATTTGATTACTTATCTATTTATTTATTTAATTTTTATTTATGTATTTAATTTCTTGTTATTTTTGTGCTTATCAAATTTTTGCTTATTTATTCATCTATTTATTTAGTTTTTATTCAGACGAATTAATAAATAAATTGGTAAATAAATTAATAAATATTCTACTTAATAAGTTATTAAACAAAATAATAAATAAATTAGTATATAACCTGGTGAATAAGTAAATAAACAAATTAGCAAATAAATTAGTAAATAAATTAATAAATAAGTTAATAAATAAATTAGTAAATAAATTAATAAATAAGTTAATAATCAAAGTAGTAAATAAATTAGTAAATAAATTGGTGAATAAGTAAATAAACAAATTAGCAAATAAATTAGTAAATAAACCACGGAATAATTTAATAAATAAATTAGTAAATAAATTAATAAACAAGTTAATAAACAAAGTAGTAAATGAATTAATAAATAAAGTAGTAAATAAATTGATGAATAAGTAAATAAACAAATTAGCAAATAAATGAATAAGTAAATTGATAAACAAATTAGTGAAAAAAGTAGTAAGTAACTTAATAAATAAATTGATAAATAAATTCGTAAATAAATTCGTAAATAAATGAATAAATAAATTAGTAAATAAATTGGTGAATAAGTAAATAAACAAATTAGCAAATAAATGAATAAATAAAATTGATAAACAAATAAGTAAAAAAATTAGTGAGCAACTTAATAAATTCGTAAATAAATTAATAAATAACATTTAAATGTTTGCAGAGAAAAATTCCGCGGCGCAAATTTTATTACCTTAATTAACTTGAAATTCGCTGACATCAGATCTCATTTAATTCTCTTAATGAGGATCGAGGATTAAAAAAAAGCATTGTCCTTCGAAATATATACGATTCCGTCGGTATTAAATAAACGAAGAGCAAAGAAGATCGCTTGGGAACTATGTGATATAAAGAGAAGAAAAGACTACAACTGATCACCATTTACGTTACATACATTGAATTGGAGAGACAGAAAAATAAAGTCTTTCCATCTGACCATCAAGGAATTTTTAATGTTTCCTTTTGGAAAAAAATTGTTACTAATAAATTACAATTTCAATGGCAATCCAAATAGGGGAATTTTTGTTTTTATTGTTCTTATAATTATTATTATTACTACTTGCAATTTTGTTAAATTTTTGTTTTTATTTGTTTATATAGCGAAATTAGTTCATTTAAAATTATTATTAATTATTATAAAAATAATTTAAATAACAAAAATAATAATACTTTTTTGTATTTTTGTATAAAAAATAAAAAGTACTATTATTACTAAAATAATAGTATTATTTTTTATTTTAATTCTAATCGTATTATTGATAATAATGATAATAATATTAACAATAATGAGAAATAATAATAACTGTTTTTTCTTTTGTTTAAATAATTTTACGTCCGTAAATAATTGTAAATAATTAAATATTTTTAATTATTAAATAAATTGTAAATAATTATTTTTATATTAAAAATTTTGTTTAAATAATTTTACGTCCGCAAATAATTGTAAATAGTAAAATAATTGCAATTATTAAATAAATTGTAAACAATTATTTTATATAATAAAAATTGCAAATAACTGTTTTTATTTAGAATTATCATTTATTATTGTTATTACTATTTTACAAATACGATAAGGATAAATCCAAAAAATAAAACAAAATTAGTAACAATCGTAAAAAAAATTCGATTATAGAATGAATAATAAATTTTACAGCACAAATTGTAAAATTGAATAACTGAAAAATTCATTGTAATTAACACTTCCGTTTTCATTTTTTTTACAACCGAATGGAGAGGAAGCAACTTTTTTCGACTGGCCATTAAAAAAAAAATTTTTTGTATTTGCGCATTGAATTCTTCTTATGCTATTTACCGACTTTTTTGTAACATTGAATCGCGGAAGTGTCGGAACTACGTTTCCTTCGGAATTGTAAACGATTTATGTGGGTTGGAAAAAAGAATTATTTTTTTTTTCTTTTATATGATTAGATGAAACAATTCTTTTGCAAACGAATATTTCGCATTTGTTACTTGGAATATTGATGATTCGATGATTATTATTTTGAAATAAAAAATGAAACAATTTTTTCTTTCGCTATTCATCTCGCATCTAGAATGCGGATGATAATAAAATTGCAAAAGAAATTTCCACAGAATATTCCGAAGATGAAGATCAGAATTTTTTTTTTATTTCATAATAATTAACGATCAGATGAAAAAAAAAATTTTTTACGTTAAAAATAATTTTTTTTTTTAATTTTTAGTCAAAAATATTGTAAAGAATAACTTTTAATAAAAAATATTGGAAAAAATGATTTTTAACAAAAATTTGATCGAAAAAAATAATTTTTAATAAAAAATATTGTAAAAAATGATTTTTAACAAAAATTTGATCGAAAAAAATAATTTTTAATAAAAAATATTGTAAAAAATGATTTTTAACAAAAATTTGATCGAAAAATAGTTTAAGCAAATTTTTTTAGACAAAACATTGATGGAAAAATAGTGTAAGAAAATTTATGCAGACAAAAATTTAAATTACGCTTTAATATTTTTGGGGAAAAAAATGTTTCGAAAAATAAGGAAAAGAAGAAGAAATTAGATTGTAATTTTTGTAAGAAAAATAATTTTTTATTTGCTTTTTTTTATGGTGATGAGAAAAGGGGAGGGAGGGGGGAGAGAAACAATTGTTTTTTTAGGCGCAAAAAGACCGTGAAAATTTAATTAATTTGCTCAGGGCATATATAATGATTGGCGATTAGAAGAGCGTTACACATACTGATGAGTTTGATTGACAGTGACACAGTTACCAATTAACCTTGTCAAGTGGAAGATGTGAGAAAAAAAATGTGTGACCCATACGTGTACATATATTTTTGTTTTGTTTTGTGTGTGGGAAAATGCGGTCGCAATCACTTGTTTAGTACCTGAATATTTTGTCAAATCAGCATATTGTAATAAACCTAACAGGTGAATGCTCAATGGAAATGCAAATCAAAAAACTCAACATAAATAAATAAAGAATAAATAAACTTTATGATTATGTGAATTTGTTAATTAGACATTTAAAAAGAAATATTTTATTAGAAATTTGGAATATTGGGAAATTATTGTTAGGAATATTCTTTTGGAATATTTTGTACTACTTAATATTTTATTTACTATTTTGTTTAATATTTTAATTTATATTTATTGAATATTTATTTAATATTTATTTAATATTTATTAAATATTTATTTTTTATTTTTGTTCAATATTTATTTAGTATTTATTCAACATTTATTAGAATAATTAAATAATTTAATTTATTACACATACAATTTAATTTTATTAACTAATTTTAGTACATTTACTATTTAATTTTCTTTATTGATTTTACTAGTTAATTAAATTAATTACATTTAGTTATTAATTTGGTTTGGTAATTTTTCTAATTTATTAAATTAATTACATTTACTAATTAATTTAGTTAATTTAGTTATTATATTTTACTAATTAATTTAATTAATTACATTTAGTAATCAATTTAGTTTGCTAGTTTTTCTAATTTTATAAATTAATTAAATTTAGGTACTAATTAATTTAGTTATTTTATTTTACTAGTTGATTTAGTTAACTACATGTACTAATTGATTTAATTTGATGTTTTTAACTAGCAAATTAAATAGTAAATTAAATTAATTTAAAAAATTACCGAATTAAATTTATTATTATAGTAATATTATTTTTCTAGTTAAATTAATTAACTACAATCACTAATTACTTTGATTTGACTATTTTTCTAATTAACCAAATAAAATAGCAAATATTGTTAATATTTAATTCATTAGAAAAATTACCAAATTAACATAATTATTATTATGGTTCTTTTGATATTTTTGGGAATCCATATTTTTACTAATTTCTCGACTTTAATTAAATTATTTACATTTACTGAGAAAATAAATAAAAAATTTTGTCTACTTAACTAAATTAAGTAACAGTTTCTATTTAATAAAATTTAGTTAAGTAGACAAAATTTTGTATTTATTTTCTTAGTCAAGAATTTTGATTAGTAAATGTAGTTAATTAAATTAACTAGTAAAATAAATTAACTAAATAGATTTATTAATTATACAATTACTAATTACAAATTAATTTTTATTGACTAATTTAATTAATTTCTTAAATAGGTAATTAATAATAAATTAATAATAATAAATTAATTTATTATACTTTTATTAATTAATTATTGAATTAAAATCTAATTTTTGAATTTAGGAAAATATTTCAGTAAATAAAATAATAAATAAAAATTAAATACAGTCTAAAATATTCTAAATCGAATTTAATTTTTCGAAATCTTTTTTTCTCTCTTTCTCTCTCTTCTTCTAATGGAATTCAAATTGGCGATTAAAATTCCTTCAAAGTATTGGGAATGCTTTTCAAATCAAGGTCCAATGACCGTCCTTAAAAAAAAATAAAATCTTAGCCAAATCCTTACACATCTCGTATAAATGATTAATGATCAATGTTTCATTTTTATTTAATTTACGACACGAATTGCTCTCTTGAATCGCAAAATTTTATTGTTGTTCTTTTTTTATCGAAGGCTCCTCATCGTGGGTATTCTTTATAGTGTGTATTAACTTTTACAATCATTTAGGATTCACTTCCTGTTTGTTTACTTTTTTTTGTGGTTCTTAAACTTGTTATTTCATAATAATTATTGGGAAATTGTTTTTTTGTTTCGTAATTTTTCATTAACGGATTACAAAAATTTTAATTAACTTTGGGAGGGGCCGAGGGGGAAGAGTTTTTGGTTTTTTTTTTTGAACGAATTTCTACATTTATTCCGAGGTTTGTAATTTTTTTTTTCGAAAAATCAGAGAAAAAAACAATGATAATAAAGATGTTGGAAAAAAATAATTTTTTCGATTGTATATTTATTGCTTTTTGGAAATGAATAAATGGGAGGAATGAAGTAATCGGGTTTTTTAGAAAAGAAATTAAAAAAGTATCGATTTCGCAGAAGGAGAGATATTAATTTATCGCTCTTGGAACTGGATTTTTAGCGAGATTCTTAGACATCGTTTCTTTTTTCTTTCTTTTCTTATTTTTTTTCTTTTCTTCTATATTTCTTTCTCTCTTTTTCTTTATTTCTCTCTTTCTGTCTTTTTTCTTTCTCTCTTTTTTTCTGTCTTTATTTTTTCTTTCTCTCTTTCTTTTTCTCTCTCTTTCTTTCTTTCTTGTTTTCTTTTTTCTTTTTCCTTTTTTCTGTCTTTATTTCTCTCTCTCTCTCTCTTTTTTTCTCTTTCTTTTTTTCCTTCTTGTTTTCTTTTTTCTTTTTCCTTTTTTCTCTCTTTTCTGTCTTTATTTCTCTCTCACTCTTTCTTTTTTCTCTCTTTCTTTCTTTCCTTCTTTCTTGTTTTCTTTTTTCCTTTTTTCTTTTTTACTTTTTTTTTTCTTTTTCCTTTTTTTTGTGGGCAGAATCTTCCTTCATCAAGGCAACGAAATTGTAATCGATTCTCGGTTTCCAGACAAGATTATACGCGCGATCGTGATTGAACAAGGCCGCAAAGCAACAAAACGTTGCATAACTATCTTTGGACACGCTTCACGGATCGAAGTTTTGCTCATCATTCAGCATTTGTCTCAATTTTTAAATATGCTTCTCCTCTAGGACCAAATCTTTAACAAAAAAAGTAAAAAAAAAAACAAAAATAATTATTTGCCAAAAAAAAAACCGTTAAGTCTCAACCAAACGGAACTCGCACTGTAAAATAAATTATTGAATCAAAATTATCAAACTCGTTTATATTCAGTTTATATTCAGAAGTCACGATGAATAATTAAAAAAAAAATCATGCCTATAATCCAAAAGATTACAAATACCTAATCGAATTTTATTTCTGATAATAATTTATCGAAGTCTCTTCTAAATTAATTTTTATTTTATAATTCAGATATATATTTATAATTATATTTATTATATATAATTTTTTTAGTATTCAACTTCTGTTTGGGAACTTTAATATATTTCGCACCGTTAAGAATAATTAAGAATTCGAATTTTAATTTTTTTGTTTTGACATTTTGGTCAGTAAAATTATTTTATTATTATTATTATTCTTTAGAGATAAAATGTGTGAATCGTGTTTCTCGATTCTGGAGAAATGGAGAAAGTTGTGGAGATTGAGCTTTAAATTTTGTGATAGTAGAAAAATATTGCTGATGAAAAATTCCACTCTCGTGCAATCATACTATTGCGAAACGTAAAAGTAAATAATACCTAATTAATTTTTTATTTAAATCTTTGTAATTTTTTTGGGCGATTATAATACTATTTTTCTCAAAATTAATCGTTAATTGAAAAATTATTAAAGTAATTGAAAATTATTTAGTGAATGAAAAATTATTAAAGTAATTGAAGATTATTTAGTGAATGAAAAATTATTTAATTAATTGAAAATTATTCAGTGACTGAAAAATTAATTAATTAATTTAACATTATTCAGTGTATGAAAAATTATCCAACAAAAATTACTCACCAAGTTGAGAATCATTCATCTAATAAAAATTATTCCAAAAAAATAAGAATCATTCAACTAATTAAAATTGTTTCAAAAAATCAAAAATTATTCAACTAATTGAAAATAATTTCATCAAATCGAAAATTATTCAACTAATTGAAAATTAATAAACACAGTTAAAAATTAATTAAATGTATATAAAAGGAATAAAAGAAAATTTTCCAGAAAAATGAATTTTGTTATTATTTTTTTTTTTGTACATTTAGAACAATTTTTTTTCCTTCGAAACATTTAACGCCGCTCCACTTTTCCGAATGGACAGCGAGAATAAAAAATCGAATGACATAATAACGATAATAACAATTAAAAAACGAGCAATAATAGAAGAGTAAATAAATGCCACAGCAAAATACCGAGTGTGAGAACGAAAAAAAAACAGAAAAAATAAAAAGAATAATGGAATGTCATGGCCAAGCATCGAAAGAAATAAAAAAAACCGAAGAATTATTGAATTAATTTGAGAAAAAACGAGATTATTTAATAACAAAAAAAGAAAATACAAATAATTGAGATAATTATTATAAGAGTGATTTAATTTTCATCATTATTAAGAGCACGGAGATATTGGATTGGAAGTTGATACTCTATCAAAATAATAATAATAATATTAATAATAATAAAAAAATCATAATAATAAAAATAGCAATAATAAAAATAATAGCAACAGTAATAAAAATAGTAGCAATAGTAATAAAAATAATAGCAATAATAACAAAAATAATAGCAATAATAATAATAATAATAATAATAATAACAATAAAAATAAAAATAAGGACTGTGGATTTCATTTTCACTTGGAAACATTTTCGACAAAAAATCAAAGGCAAAAAGTGAAATGTACACTTGTTGGCACGTTCATCGGAAGCAATATTACATCGGGCATAATTAATGTCACGATTGTAAAAATAAAAAAAAATAAAAAAAAAATAAAAATACAGCGACCCTGTGAAAAATCATTTAATCCACAGAACACGATTTTAAATCAAGGACTGGGTGGAAAGTTTTGTCTATATTCAATTAAGAAAAGGACATTCGAAATCGTTCTCTTTAAACTGATAAAAAAAATATTTTATCAAAAAAAAAAAAATGTTTAACCTTCTCAGAAGAATTTTTTCTGTAAGAAAAATTTAACCTTCTCCAAAGAATTTTCTCCCCCCGAAAAAAAATGTTAACCTTCTCAAAAGTATTTTCTCCCTCCAGAAAAAAATGCTAAACTTATCAAAAGAATTTTCAACCAAAAAAAAATTTTTTCTAGAATCAAAAATTTGTTTTCTGATTTTTCTTTTCTTTTTATTCGATAAAATACTCTTTCATTTATTATATTTTATTTATTTATTTGATAAATTTTATCAATATAAATATAAATTCTTAATAATATTTATTTTATTTATTTTAGTTTAGAATTTTATTTATTTATCTTTTATGATTTTATTTTCTGTCTTGACTTCTTTAGTTAACATTTTTTTCTTACTTTGTCATTTTATTTTATTTTTCTTTTTTATTTTATTATTCTTGTTTTATTTTTGAAAATTTATTTTCTAGCATGCATTTTATAAACTTATTTTATTATAACTATTTAATTTCTTGTTTATACGATTATTTCTCACCAATGATAATAAGAAAATTTTTTCCTCTTTTGTTATAAATCTTTGGTTTTACAATTATTTATTTAATGCACGTGAAATCGAGAGACCTTAAAATGATTGTAAAACATTCGCAATGACTATTTAGTGGTTACGTGGAATACACAAAGTTGTAAATCATTGAAAAATGTTAAATAAAAATGAAGACCAATAAAATTATATGGAACATTAAATATAAATCAAAACCGCCATTGAAAATTCTATTTTAAAATAGAATTTTAAAAATATAATTTACTGTAGAATAACAACAATTTTTATTTAATTTAATAATTTTTCATTTTAATGTAATTTTTATTTAAATATTATTTATATTTTATTTAATTTATATTTAACTTTTATTTAATTTTTATTTAATTTTCATTTCATTTTTATTTTTTTTATTTAACTTTTATTTAACTTTTATAATTAATTTTTATTTAGTTTCTATTTAATTTGTATTTATTTTTTGTTTAATTCTTATTTAACTTTTATTTAACTTTTATAATTAATTTTCATTTAGTTTTTATTTAATTTTTATTTAATTTTTATTTTCAAAAATCGGTCTTTTTATCACTTTTTGAAAAATTGTTAATTTAAAATTACACGTGACAAAGATCTGTGAAGTCAAAGGAAAAAAAAGTGGGTCATGAAGTTGAACTTCATTTTCGAAAGTGAAAAATTAACTACAAAAAAAACTACAATCGCGCCTTTATTTATTCAATCTTCGTTCGAAATGTTCCAGTTGTGTAGTGTTACTAATTTTTTTCTTTGTATATTTCTAGAAAAAAAAATTTTTTTGTCCTACATGCGCGATAAACTCGACTTTCCGTGCATGTATAGCGGGCGGAAAGTAAGCTTTTCCCGCCCGACTACCAACAGCGGGCGGAAAAACTACTTTTCCGCCCGCCTACCAACAGCGGGCGGAAAAATCACTTTTCCGCCCGCCTCCATGGCCTTAGCGGGCGGAAAAACGACTTTTCCGCCCGCTGCTTTAAAAGTACGAAATAAATACTCCTAATTATTATTATATTATCACTTTCTATTACTCCAAATTAAAACGGAGTGAACGATTATTAACTAAATAACTAATTTAGTTACTAACGAACTTACTAATTAATTTTATCTGTATTTCAGAAGATGTCAAGTTTTTAAGTAAAATTTTATTGTTAAATTTGTCAAAAAATATTCGGATTCGCCTTAGGCTTAATAAAAATAATTCAAACAAATTTAATAATTAGTGCATATTCATTTTTGAATTTACGGATGCGTCTTGTTTATCGCGCAATTGGACAAAAAATATCGTGTGCAACTCGGGCGGAAATGTCAATTCTGACCTCGTACGATTGCCGCCCTCGCTTCGCTCGTGCGGCAATTTTCGAACTCGGTCAGGAATTGACAACTTTCCGCCCTTGCCACACAATATACTATTTCCTTCCATGTCTGATTGTTTTTTCTTTTAATTCAATTTTTTCCTTTTTTAATAAAATTTCCAGAAAAATATTTTTTTCCCCTTTAATTCAATTTTTTTGGCTTTAAATGAAAATTAGTTATAAATATATATTAGAGGTTAAAAATAAGATATTATGATGAATGATATAAGTGTTCTATTTTAATAGAAACAAGATTTCCGTTCGAGGTATAAATCTATATAGTGTCCGGTTAGATGAATTCTTGAGAATCTGCACAACTGATAATTATGGCGGCAATTTAATTACCACTTCCGGGATAGACGCTTTCTTTATACGTATTTATATATATATGTATACATATAAATAAATAAATAAATAAATGCGGATGGAAAAGCGATATAGGTGCATATAATAACCAGACAAGATATTTTCTATTCCTGGACTTTGAAAAGTATATTTATAGATCAAAATTTTTCTCGTTTTATTTCCTTCTTTATTAATTTTTTTCGTATTAATCAATTTCTTATTAATAATTTTGTATTGCAGTCAACAAATTATTTTTTGGACTGAATTAATATTTAATTAATTTCCGAGTGTAAGAGAAATTAATTTAAGTATTTTCATAAACAATGATTAGTAATAAATCTCGTAATAAATAAATAATTGTTAGTAATAAATAAATAATTATTAGTAATAAATAAATAATTATTAGCAATAAATAAATAAATAATTGTTAAAAATAAATAAATAACTATTAGTAATAAATAAATAATTATTAGCAATAGATAAATAAATAATTGTTAAAAGTAAATAACTGTTAAAATAAATAAATAAATATTAGTAATAAATAAATAATTATTAGCAATAAATAGATAATTATTAATAGCAAATAATAATAACTATGTCTCTAAAGTTTTGAACATTGTATTAAATTTTGAAAATATTCAAGAAAAGAAAAAATTTTTTTCGTTTACAATAAATTTGTTTTCAAAATAAAAAATATTTTCTCCAAAAATGAAGTTTGGTTAAAAAAATCTAAAAAAAATACAATACTAAATATTTTTCCAATCAAATTCATCTGATAAATTTTCGTTAATGAAAATAATAAAAATCGAATGAATTTTAAAAGAAAGAAATAAAAAATTTCTTTGCTAGTCGTTCAAAATTTTAAAAAGAAAACGAAGAACAGGTTATATGGCGAATTCTTCATCCCTGTTGGTTTGAAAATAAAAATAAAAAAATTCCAACGTAGTGACCTTATTTTTAAAGGAACAAGGAAAAGAAGAAAACGAAAAGTGACAGTCCATAAATTAAAATTAAAAGGAGACGTTTCACGAACAAAGAATGGATTCAAAATTCTACTCTCAGGTATATTAAGGATTTTTGTTGTTGTAGTCTTCAAACTCACGCATTCAACATTTCGGTTTCAATTTAAGGGTTTTCAGAATATTTCTTTTTTTTGACCTTCCACAACATGTCTCGTTTCTTCTTCTTCTTTTCGATATTCAGAGACCGAAAAAAATTTATTCTCGTCTCATTCAATCTTTTTTAAATTTGTTTATTATTTTTTTTCCTACTTATATTTTATTTATAAAAAAAATTAAAATTAGTAATTTATTCTCGTCTCATTCAATTTTTTTTATTTCGTTTATTATTTTTTTTCCTACTTATATTTTATTAGTATATTTATTTTGTTTATAAAAAAAAATAAAATTAGAAATTTATTCTCGTCTCATTCAATTTTTTTTATTTCGTTTATTATTTTTTTTACTATTTGTATTTTATTTATTTGTATATTTATTTTTTTTATTATTTACTTTATCAAAAATTTAAAAAATACAAAACTCACCAGGATTTTTAAACTCATAAATAAAAAATAAAACAATTAAACAAAATATTAAAATTGAAAATTTAAAAAAATCGTTTAAATTATCAAAAAAAAAAAATTTCCATTGACTATGTAAATAGAAATAATTTTCCCCAGGATTATTTACAATCTCTCGTTCGAATATTCAATTTAGAAACATTGTCACATCATTACACAGTCATTGTCGAAAAATTAATTTTTTTTTCTCCAAACGTAGTAAATCATTTATCGGCTCAAAAACGATAAAATATAATGAATTATTAACTATGGAAGTAAATAATTCAGGATAAAATATTAAATCGTATTTTATACTCTCGAGAGTTATAACAAAAAAAAAAGAAGGCGGACAGAGTGATTTACTTGGAAGAATGCAAAAGAATGAAGCATGAAGGTAATATTAAGTCGAAGAAATCATTATTCTATATATATGTATGCATATTTGAGGGAGAGAGAGAGAGAAATCGTCAACTTCGCATAAACAAAACGACAATATACCAAACATGTGGTTAAACTTATTAATACTAAAGTAACTATAAAAACTAAAGGAAGTCGAGTGTACGTTGATCATAAGGTGAATGATAAGATGTCACATTAATGTGTTCCTATCATCAAGTCGACTGCAGTATTGCACTTTATGGCACGTATGTAACGACAGCCACTTCGACACTGCGTTTTAATTTTTATTTAGTTGTTAATTTATTATTTTATTTTTTTTATTTTCACTCTTCCATTTTTTTATTTTTCTTTCTTTTTTCCCTCAATCTTTCTTTTTTACTTTCCTTCTTTCTTTCTTCTTTTCTTTTTACCTTCCTTTATTCTTGCTTTCTTCAGAAAGAAAAAAAAAAGAAAAACCATCAGTTTTTTTCTTACCTTTTAATTATTTTCCTGTTCCATATTAATTCTATTTTATTTTTTAGCCAGAAAGGACTTTTATTACAAATTAAAATAATTAATTAAATAAATAAATAATACTAATTAACTAAAATTAATAAAAAAAATTAATTAATTAATAATAATTATAATTATAATTAACAATTGAATTATAGTAATTAATTATAATTGTAATGACAATAATAATTCCATACAATAATAAAAAAATGCAGTAAATAACAAATTTTATTATTATTTAATTATTAATTAATGTGTTTTTTTTTGGTAAGGAAAAAATATTTTTTTACTAACAATTTTTTTAAAGTAATAAAGAAATATTTCTTTGTTACGAAAAAATATTTTTTAGTAACAATATTCATGTAGTAATAAAGATTTACTACATGAATAAAATTGTTTTACATGATAAAATTGTTTTTTAGTAACAATATTCTTGTAGTAATAAAGAAATATTTTCTTGTTACGAAAAATAATTTTTTTAGTAACAATATTCTTGTAGTAATAATGAAATATTTTCTTGTTCCAAAAAAATATTTTTTTTGTAACAATATTTTTGTAGTAATAAAGAAATATTTTGTAACAAAAAAATATTTTTTTAGTAACAATATTTTTGTATTTATAAAGAAATAGTTGTTTGTTACGAAAAAATATATTTTAATAACAAAACATTTTTGTAGTAAGAAAAAAGTATTTCTTAGTAATAAAGAAATATTTTTAAATATAAAAAAAATTGCAGTAACGAAAAAATCATTTTAGTAATAAAAAGAAATTAATTTTATGGTAACAAAAAATAATTTATATTAACAAAAAAAATTGTAGTAATGAAAAATAATTTTAGTAATAAAAAGAAATTAATTTTATGGTAACAAAAAATAATTTTTATTAAAAAAAAATTGTAGTAACGAAAAATAATTTTAGTTACGAAAAAGAAATTAATTTTAGTAACAAAAAATAATTTTTATTAACAAACAAAAAATTGCAGTAACGAAAAATAATTTCAGTAACGAAAAAGAAATTAATTTTAGTAACAAAAAAAATTGTAGTAATAAAAAATAATTTTAGTAACGAAAAAATATTTATTTACCAGCAAAAAGAAATTTTTTTTTGCCTCAAATAATTAAATACGCTTTCACAGTAAAATATAGTGCGTTTAGAATTAGAGAGGGGAAAAGTGTAATTTATAATGGAGCTTCGATAATGAAAAATAATTCGGCGAGAGGATTCAAGCTCATTAGCTTTCAATAAATTGTGGTTTGATTTGCGGTTAAATCGGCAAATAAACTATAAATCGTCAACTTATATAGACACTTTCTAAATGAAGCAGGCGAGTGCCGTAATAACGAATCACGCCTCGATGCAATCCAGCTTTTGATTAAGGACACACGATGATGCAAAGTTTCAAGATAAAAATTCCAAATTTCTTTTCTTTTTCGCTCGTATTTCAAAATTCTTTTACTGCCCTCTATTTTTTTTAAATTTTTTATTCATTGTTTTTTTTTATAAATAAAATAATTCACAATATCAATAATAATATCTTTAACAAAAAAAAGTATTTTTTATTTTATTTATTGTTCTGTTATTTATATTTTTTTTATTACTTTAATTATTTTTTTAATTTGACTATTTTGTACTTTTATTTTATAATTTGAATATTTTGTACTTTTATTTTATAATTTGACTATTTTGTATTTTGATTATTTTTTAATTTTACTATTTTGTACTTTTACTATTTTTTAATTTTAATATTTTGTACTTTTACTATTTTTTAATGTTACTATTTTGTACATTTATTATTTTTTAATTTTACTATTTATTATTTTTATTAATTGTATTATTTTTATTTTTACTATTTTTAATTTTAATCATTTTATTTATTTTATAATAGCAAAAAGAAAAAAAATTTACAAAAATGGAAACACTTTTTTTTTTATATTTGAAACTTTAGGTATAATTTTAGTTTTTCAATTTCGAAGAAAAAACACTTTAGAGCGGATTTTTTTAAAAATAAAATTCTTTTTGAGAGGCACAATGGGTTTTCTATTTAAAAAAAAAGATAAAAATATAAATAATTGTTTTCGCCGAAAGAATTTCATGAATAGCAATCACACCGTTGAATCATCAACGTCAATTATTATCGTCACCTGACGGCCACTAAACATTTTTTTAATGCGATTAAAAAAATCATTTCGAAATTTTCACACCTAAATGCGGATATAATTTTTGAATTTCCCAATCGGTCGGAGTGTTTTTTTTATGTTAATTGCTCTGAACTTTAATTAATCACTGCCTCAATGGAAAATTTAACTTCTTTTCATTATTACCATAAAACTTCATTATTCACTCTCTATTATTATTATTATTATTAATATTAATAAAAAATAAGTTTTTTCATAATTTACAAAGTGTGAAGTTCTTGTAAATAATAATTTTATTCGTAATTATCATTTAGTAAAAAATTTATTAGAAATTATTATTTCTAATTATTTTAATTTTAATTAAAAATTAAAAATTAAATTAAAAAAAGTTAAATTAAAATTAAAATTAAATTTTAAATTATTTGAAATTATTATTTTTAATAAGGAATATTAAGCAGAAAATTTTTCGTAAATGATAATTTTGAGTGACAATTTTTTTTTCGTTTCTAAATTTTTAGTCTGAAACGAAGGCCTCGGAGTAAGTTTAGAAACAAAAACAATGTATCGAATGTTGTAAACTATTTTCAGAATAATTGTAAATAGTCGCACTGGATTTATTTCTAAATAATGACTATGGTTTTGTTTGTGAATAAAAAAACCATTTGTGCACTAAAAAGAAAATTTAAATTTAACATTTTTTGAATAATAAAAAAGTCGTTGCGGGAGAAAATTAATTTCTCCACCTGAGAACGCCAAGGTCACCACCAGGTGGCGAGAGAAATTCCAAGAAATTCAGCTGCCATCTAGCGGTGGCCTTGGCGTTCTCAGGTGGAGAATAGCGTCTCTATATTGATAATTTATTATAAATAGATAAATAAATAAATAAAATAATAAGTAAATATATAAATAAAATAATAAATAAAATAATAAGTAAACTAATAAATAAAATAATAAGTAAAGACTAAGTAAAATACTAAGTAAAATAATAAATAAAATAATAATAAAATTCATAAATGTTTTTAAGTTAATTTTAATTTTTCTTTAAAAATATATTTTATTATTTTCTAAACTATTCTAAATTATTTATATTATTTATTCATTTATTTATTTCGCAGTGTCTTCTCAAAAAAATTTTTTTGGCATTTCTTTTTTTTTGCAAGCGTCCTCAGGAGGTATTCGCGGAATCCTTTCTCAAGGACTTGAATGCACCTTCGTTTGAAAACGAAAAAAAAATTTAAAAAAAGATATATAGGAAACGCGTATGGGAGCTTTGGCCATATATTATATGTATATGTATATATATATATAGTTGTGAACGCGTGCGACTCTTTGAGTCGAAAGTTAAAATCGTTGCACAACAATTTTACCTCTATACCGAGCTACTGGTTGCAATATCGCAATATCCTTGTCTCTACTATAATGTGCTATACTGTTTTAAACACGAGGTGCTTGTACTCGAGAGCACTCTCGTTTACTAAACGCGGTCGACATTCGAATCCATAAAAGTTTGTTTTTTTTTCTCTCTCACACACTCCACTGTCTACTATGTATAAAGAAAATAGGTTCGATCGTGTCTACTCAACGAACAACGGAAATAAAAAAATTAATTTTTCATTATAAATTTATCAACTTTTTTTTTTATTCTCCACTGATCTTAATGGGAAATCCTGAATTTTATGGTTTTTAATTTTTTTTTTGTATTTAAATTCGCATTTTTCTGTTTAGCAATATTGTTAATAATTGTACTCTTTCTTTATTTTCTTTTAATTTTCGTACTTTTTTTATTCTTTTTTATTTTTCTTTCTTTTTTGCTTTTTTTATTTTCTAAAGTATTTTTTAAATTAGTTCCGATAAAGTTGATAATATTCTGATTATTGTAATTGGTGTAAAAGAAATTCAAGAACACTGATAAAATTCGAAATAGAGTAAAAATTGTCTCGCGTGTAAAAAAGTAAAAAATACCAAACATTTCAATTTTTGATTCTTTTTGCTTAAAACTAAATATTATTACTATTTACTAATTTTATTACTAATAAAAAATGGTTCCTATTTATTAATTAACTTATTAATAAGAAATGGTTCAAATTTATTAATTTATTTATTAATAAAGAATGGCTTCGATTTATTAATTTATTTATTAATAAGAAATGGTTCTAATTTATTAATTTATTTATTAATAAAGAATGGCTTCGATTTATTAATTTATTTATTAATAAAAAATGATTTCCTATTTATTAATTTATTTATTTATTAATAAAAAAGAATTCCTATTTAATAATTTTCTATTACTATCTAAAAAGTAAATAAATTAAAATGAATTTAAATTTAAAAATTAAAAAAAATTTTTTTTTCTAAATTAAAATGTACCAAATGTAGAAACAACTGGAGAAGATAATTAAAAACTAATTCAATAATTATAATTACGTTAAAAATTTAATAGCCGCGAAAAAATAAATAATTAATATTAATGAAGCATTTTGTGCGAGTAATTTTTAATTTTTTCTAGTCTTATCAAAACAAGAGTATAAAAGTTGATATACATTTTCGCATGTATGTATTTATAAAAAGTGGAAAAAATTAATTGAAAATCAAATTGCAAAAAATGGAAATTGCTCTACTCGACTGTTGCCAAGGCCTCATTCTTCACTTGAAACTATCCTCTCGTATACACAATCAAATGTGCACCTTAAGAGTGTCAAGTTAAGTTTATAAATTGAGGGAAAAAATGTCAATTGTTGAAAAATGAAAAAATTTATTATTTTTGTCGAAAGAATTAGTAACTTTATCGTCGGTAATTAATTATTGTAATAATTATGTTAATTTTCTATAACTTAGAAAAATTTATTGGCAAATTATCAAAATTTGCTAAACAAAAAATTACAAAATAATTGTTATAAAAAAGTTAGACAATTTACTAAAAAATATTCCGTTCGAATTATTTAAATATTAGCAAGAAAAAAATTTAGTAATTTAGTAAGAATGAAAATTATAATAAAAAATTTTAGTAAAAAGTAAAATGATAACCAAAATTTTTAGTAAAAAGTAAAATGATAACCAAAAATTTTAGTAAAAAGTAAAATTATAACAAAAACGTTTAGTAAAAAGTAAAATTCTAACCAAAAATTTTAATAAAAAGTAAAATTATAACAAAAAATTCTAGCAAAAGTACAATAATAAAAAAAAATTTTGTAAAAAGTAAAATTATAACAAAAGATTTTAGTAAAAAAATAAAACACTAAATTTAAAAGTAAAAAAAAGACAACAAAATAATTAAATTCTCTTTTCAAAACTAAGCGAAAAATATTTTATAAATCAAATTTTCGATACTTTCGCCACGAGAGAAAGAAAAATAATAACCAATTTTCTTATCTTTTCAATATTATTATTTATGAAGGAAGTAATAAACGGGTAAGAAAAATTTTTACTTGTCCATTGAGCTGTAGACGATTAATAAAAATAAATTTTGTTTTTTTTTCGTCAAGGACAAGAAAAGGAAACTTATGCAAGATACATATATTTATATAAAAATAAATGTTTGGTGCTTTATCAAAAAATTGATTGCTTCTCGCTTTCTTCTTTGGTCGCACTTTTTTGTTTCACACACGTTTTACAGAAACAAAAATAATAAAAAATTTCCACTTTTGCTAACAAAAATAAAATTTACTTCTTTTTTGATTTTTTTTTTTTTAAATACCTACATTATACAAAGTTGGAATACTTTTGTCCATTTTTATTATGTTTCGATAGACAAACACACATTTATAAATATGTAGGGAAAAAAAAACGTTTTATGATGTATGAGAAATCACGATTTCATGCAGTGAAAAAAATTCTTTTTTAAAAATATTTTATTGTTTCTTTTTTTATATTTATTACGTTAAAAGACGTTTATACAATATTTTTCTTTTCTTTTTGTCGAATCGAAATAATCAACTTTGGACAAAGAATTTTTCTGAGAATTATGTAAAATTTATATAAGTTAAATAATATGTAATATAATTTATATTTTTTCTGCTTTTATTTATTGTAATTGGAAATAATTTTTTTCTGTCGAATAATAGAAGAAGGAAAAATGAAAAAAATTATTTACAATAATAATAATACAAAAATATTTTTTGCTAACACTTATTATTATAAATTTTAACTAAAAAAATTATTTATTTTTTGTTTATTAATAAGCAATTATTTGTCGCACAAAAAAACTGTAATACTATTTTTCAAAGTTCATTTTGTGTTAACAATCAGTGGGAAGTTTTTTATTTTAAAAACGATTTTGCAAATTATCAAAAAAATTATTTGACCTTACAACATTTTTCGTTGCTCGATTTTTTTTTGTTTCTTAACTCTTTACTGTGGAAGAAATAATCGTTGCAAAAAAATAAATGTTATAATTTTAGTTTAAATTTTTTTTATTCAACTTGAATTAATTAATTTTGATTGGTAAATAATTCTTTTTTGCAAAAAAATGACTTTTATGAGTTTAGTTAAAATTTTTTTTATTTATTAACTAGAATTAATTACATAATTTATTAATTTTGATTATGATGAATGGTAAATAATTTACTAAATTAATTTTGAAATGAATAGATAAGAAAAAAATGAAAACCAAATATTTTTTTCAATGACAAATAGAAATGTAGTTGTGTCAACTACATTAAAATTCATTTTCTTTGCGCAACAAAAATTTCAGTTGTTTTCATCGAACGTTGAAAAGGGCATTGAAAACGTTGTTTTTGAAATAATTAAATTAATTGTTAATTTTTTTTATCGCAACAATTTTGTTGACGAAATTAATTTTTTCTTGTGGTTTTTACTGGTTGATTATAAAAATTTTTAGCTTAAAATAATTTGGGTTAAAACACGAAATAATTTCGTTGAAATACAAATCATTTCGTTTGAAATACAAATAATTTCATTTCAAATACAAATAATTTCGTCTAAAATACAAATAATTTCGTATGAAATATAAATAATTTCGTTTGAAATACAAATAATTTTGTTTGAAATACAAAAAATATCGTTTGAAATACAAATTATTTCGTATATGAAATACAAATTATTTCATTGGCATCTTCTTATTCTCGTCGGAATATTTATTTTACAAACAAAATTTTTGTTGCAGTCAAAAAAATGTTTCCGAAAGTAATTTTTGTTTGAAAAAACCGAAAAATTTCTTGAAAAGTTCAAATAATTTCGGTAAAAATCTAAATTCGTTAAAAAATAAAAAAAAATCGTTAAAAATCTAAAAAATTTCGTTAAAAAATCAGAATAATTTCGTTGAAAGAACAAAATAATTTTTCTCCACCAAAAACAAATGGTTTCAAACAATTTTCTTTTTCATCGTCGTCGGAAAATTTATCTCTACAAACAAAATTTTCTCTTGTTTATTTTGCCCCAAAAAAAAACTTTTTTGCATATCTATTAATAAAATTTTTGTTTTCATTTTCTTTTCTTTTTCCTTTTCGAATTAATTTTCATTTTCAGATTTTCGCTTTTTCGAATTTCGTGTCCAGATGACAAAAAAAAAAAATGAGTGGAGAACTCACTTTATCAGGATCCTCCAGAAGCAGCCAAAGCTGGAGCCATTTGGCACTTCGCTGGCGTACGATATAGTCATTTCCGGTCCGACCGGGAAATTAGAGCACACCTAGTTTCCTTTTGCCCTCCCCCCCCCAAAAAAAATTTCAGAGGTACCACCGAAACTTCCGGTCACCTCTTCACAAATATTTCCGTTTATTTATTTATTTTTTTTCTAAACGGAAAACGAAAAAAAATTTTTTTTTTCTTTTGAGCACTCGCGCACAAAGCGGCGCGCGAGCCGCGCTCAAATTTTCAATTTAATTCCGTCGTTTAGAGGGTGAGTTTCTTTTGTACGGAATTTTTTATTCCTGCAAAAATTTTTTTTTTTAATCCTAAAAATATCGCGTCAATGGGGTTCTAACATTGGGACTAGACTGTTATTTTTTTTTGTTTTTTTTTTTTGAAATTGGTGGACAGAACCAGCTGACCGAAGTGACGACCGAATGTCTACTGTTTAAGTTTACCTGGCGAACGTCAGGACTTAGCGGAGAACGGGCCCGAGTGTGCCACCACTACCTGGGGACCAGGTGCGTGTCATTTAGGTGGGAAAAACCCGATTCAAAAGTTGTTTTATTAATTTTTTTTTGTTTTTTCTCTCTCATTTAAAGAAGTTTAAATATAATTTTTCCTTGCGCGCAAAAAATCGAGAGTGTATTTTTTTATTTACTGAAGGAATAATTTTTTTATATACATTTTGAGGAAGTATTTTTAGAGCGTGGGATTTAGCGTGTGGACGGACCTTAAGAGGGTGGGCGACACCCTTAAGACTGAAGGTTAAGTGGATAAAATTCCAGTCACAATAATTTTCGATTTTTCTACAAATTTAACAATTATTATTTTTTTTTTATTAACTAAATTATTTATTATTAAAAAACGAATTTTTACGAATTTTTACCAACTAATTGTTTTGCTTTTAATAATTTTAATAATAGGAAAAAAATTAAATTAAATTAATTAATTGAAATTTAATTCACAAGTCGGTGGTAATTATAAAACACTGTTGAATTAAATTTCTGAGGCCTCGCAAAATAATCTAATTTATCAATAATAGTTCATTATTCTAATTATAGTAATAGATAAAATTACTATTATTATTCATTATTATTAATTAATAATTAATATTTTAAAATTTATTTAATATAATTAATATTTTTAGTAATTAATTATTTAAGTAATTATTTTTCGTTATTATCAATTACTATAATTATTAATTATTATGAATTACTGAAAATATTAATTAATAATAACGAATAATTACAGTAATTGATAATAATTAATTATTTCAGTAATTAATAATAAATACTAATTTTACTAATAAATAATAATTAATAACTATAGTAATTACTGTGGTTAGTAATAATTGTTATTAATATAATTAATTAAAATTGTAGTTAATGTAATTAATTAAAATTGTAATTAATATGTTTAATTAAAATTGTAATTAATAAGATTAATTAAAATTGTAATTAATATAATTTAATTAAAATTGTAATTAACGTAATTAAATAAAATTGTAATTAATATTGTAATTATCATAATTAATAATTTTTTTAATTAATAATAATAATTAGGGGAATTCTCATAGAAATATGAATGAATAAAAAGCACTACGGCACTGGATTTGGTTTGCAGATTGCATACCTAATCGCTTGGGAATGAAAAAAAAGCGTTTTTGATGTTAAATTCTCGATTTAACGAAGTGACATCTGGCAACGGATTTTAAAGGCTTCGATTCACCTTCGTTGTGGCCTAGCCTCGGGCAAAAATTACAATGTCCTTCCTGGGTACCATCATCATCAATCTCTACCATCTCTGTACCTTTCCCCAAAGGTCACTTATAACATTTCCCTCATTCTTCTCCTTATTATAATAAAATAAAAATATATAACGTATAAAATATCAATTTCTCATCTACCGTAATAGAAAATTCACTTCTTTTCCCTTTTCTTTTGAATTTTAGTCATTTTCGATTTTTATTTTTTTGTTATTTTTATTTTTTTTTAATTATTAATTACAATTATTACCAAAGAAAGAAAGTAACATTTTAAAAGCATTTAGTTAGAAAAATTAAATTAAAATTAAATTTCTTTTTTATTTTTTTCTTACTTTAGTTTTGGGAAAATTAAAATTTGGTTTTCGCTTTTTTTAAAATTTTTTCTACTTTTGCAGTTTTTTTGTGTGAAAAATTTTTTCTACAAATTTTTATTGGAATATATTTGAATTAATTTATTTGAATTAATTAATTTGTACTGTTTTTGAATATTTTGGATAAAATTAATGATTCTTCATTGATTGGTGATTGGATTTTAAATTCATACATTTTTATGGAATATTTTTTTTTTGTTGCAAAATTCCAAGAGAATATTTCATTTTAATATTTGAGAAATTGTAATTTTAAATATTTTTCATTGAAAAAACGAATAAAATATTTAACTTACTTAACAAAAATTAGTTTTAGTATTTAATAATATTTAGAAATTAATAACAATTCATAAATAATAATTTACATTAACTAAATAATAAATAACTTTTAATTAATTAAAGTAAATTAAAAATTATTTTAATTAGTTTCATTTTATTTAATTATTTTTATTTCATTTATAATTATTTTAATTATTTTAATTTTAATTATTTTTATTTTATTTACAGTTATTTTAATTATTTTTATTTTATTTATAATTTTTTTTATTATTTATTCCTACTTGAGTAATAATAATTTTTTATTACCTACTAATTATTATTTACTCATTGTCAACTATTATTATAAATTTTCTAAATAAACAAATTATCAATAACTAATTTTTTTTTAATTAAATAATTACAATTATAGTTTCTAAATTCTGACACAATTGATGAATAGATTTCTATATTTTTTTAACTAGAAATATTAATAATAAATTAATTTTGTTTATTATTATTTAGTTGTTTATTATAATTATTAATTATTATTAATACAAATTTTTATATTTCTAAAGACTGATGGAATATGTAAATAATTTTTTTTCTGAATAAGTAATATTTATTTCTAATTATTAATTATTATTGATTATTGTCAATTATTATTTACGAATTGTTATTAATTTTCAATTATTATTAAATCCTAAAACTAATCATCGTTAATTATTGTAAAAAATTTTATTCTTTAAAAATATTGCGGAAGAATTGTTTTCTAAATAAGTAATATTAATTATTAATCCCTATCAATTACTATTATTTATTGTTATTATTATTTACTAATTAAATATTATTAGTGGTTATATTATAAATTTTAATAGTTTTTAATTTATACTAGAATAAAACAAATATTTCTCATTAATTAAATAGTAATAATTATTATTAATAATGATTAATTACTGATTTTTAGTAAAAACAAATTCTAGTATTTTTAATTAAATATTGTTGAAATAAATAAAAATAATATATCCATACTTTCAAGTCTGACATTTATTGCAAACAGTGTTAAAGAAAATTTTTAATTCTTTTTATAAATATTATATTTTATTTATATTGTATAATATTTTTTTTATTTTATATTAAATTTTATTATAATTATTTACATTTTCAGAATAAATTTTCTTTTTAAATTTCAAAAAATCGCGGGTGATAGTTTCTTGGAAATTCCTGATACTACGTGAGACATGTGCGTGACATGCGCAAAAATCAGCTGATCAGCGTTGTTGTGTCATGTCAATTTCGTCAGTTTACTTTTGATTGTCAAAATGGTAAGTGGCGTGATGTGTGACTATTTTAATCCAAAAACATCGCAAATATTTTAATTAATTTTCAATCAATAATTACGTAAATAGGGAGAAATTAATTTCCCATTTTCAATTAATATTGTATTTTTGTTCATAGGGTATTGATATTAATCATAAGCATGATCGCAAGGTGCGACGAGTCGAGCCAAAGTCACAAGATGTTTATTTACGTCTTCTTGTCAAGGTATTGTTTCTTTTTTAAATTTCTCTCATTTTTTCAATTATTCGATTTCAATTGTTTTTAATACGAGAGTTTTCTTTTTAATCGTGATTCTTATTTGGAGGAGTTTGTTTTCTTTTCTCCTTCAGGTAACATAACCTCAAAGGCTGGATTTGAGGTTAGATTCTAGCATCCTAGTGTATATTTTTCCTATGAGTGAAAAAAGTTTTCTTTAAATTTTCACTTTTGCGTTTCTCTTTTGGTTTTTTTTATTTGAATTGCATTTTTTAGTCTGTTTTTTTATTTATTTTCTACAAGTTTTGTAACTTTTTGTATTTTATATTATTTTATTTTTAAATTAGGAATTTAATTCAATTTTTAGCAATAAATTATTTAATTATTTAATTAGCGAACTGCACTCTGTGTCAATCTGATTAATTGAGAGATTGATCCAATTTGAAGGTTCGCTACAGAAAATTGTCAACTTTCCTATTCTGGCTTTTGTTTTTTCCTTCAAAAGTCAATTATACTAGTTGATACAAAATTTTGAAAGTTTAAATTAAACTCCAACTGATTTTAGATGAAATTTAAATTTTAATTCAGTTCTTGTTTAATTTCCACTAAATTTAAATTAAATTCATACTAAATTTTAATTTTAATTCAGTTCATGTTTAATTTCCACTAAATATAAATTAAATTCAAACTAAATTTAAATTGAATTCCCATTAAAATTAAATTAAATTGACACTAAATTTAAATTACATTCACACTAAATTTAAATTGAATTCAAACTAAATTTTAATTAAATTCCAGCTGAATTTAAAGTAAATATTTATTTATTTTAGAATAAATTTTAATTTTAATTCACTTTAAATTCAATTTCCACTAAATTTAAATTAAATTCCTACTAAAATTAAATTAAAATGACACTAAATTTAAATTGAATTCAAACTAAATTTAATTTAAATTCCAATTGAATTTAAATTAAATATTTGTTTTTAAGTCATTAAATTTTTGTAAATCGTCAATTAAATTAAATTTTGTCAACATAATCGAAACGTTTGAATTTATTTTCAGCTCTACCGCTTTTTGGCTAGACGAACAAACTCGAAATTCAATAAAATAATTCTCAAGCGTCTATTCATGAGTAAAATTAATCGTCCACCGATTTCCTTGGCTCGCGTTGTTCGATTCATGAAGAAACCAGGCAGGGAAAATTGCATCGCCGTTATTGTCGGTACCATCACTGACGATTCTCGAATTTTCGATGTTCCAAAACTAACGGTACTGGCAAAATTTTTTTAAACACTTTATATTTTTAAAAAATCCGTTTACAAAATTTATAAATGTAAATTTTATTCACAAGAAAAAGAATTTTACTTCTGAAATAATTCCAAATAAATTAAAGAATAATTTGCTGAAAAAAGAAAATTGGGGAAAATTCTTTTACAAATTGTTTGTATAAAATGAATTTTGTTCCTACCGAACAGAATTTTATTTATACTCGAAACAAAAAAAAATAATCAAAGAGAATTGGTTTCGCAAAGAACAATTTTCTTTTTTCCGAAGAAAAATTGGAGGAATTTCTTGTACAAAATTTCCGTGTGTATAAATTTTGTTTTTAACAGAAAGAATTCTTTTCTACTCTAATAATTCTAATTAAATAATTAAAGAATAGTTTTCTGAAAGAAAATTGTTCTTTTTTCAAGAGAGAAATTGGAGAAAATTATTTTTTCCTTTTCGTCGTTCATTTGAACGTTGAAAACTTCGGGGACTGTTTGTAATTGCTTGGAATTGTTTGCAATTGTTTATTAATTTTTCTATCAACTTTTAGGTGTGCGCTCTTCGCGTGACGGAAAAAGCGAGAGGCAGGATCCTTAAGGCCGGCGGTGAAATAATAACGTTCGATCAATTGGCATTGCGAGCACCAACTGGACGAAAGACAGTTTTAATGCAGGGTCGCCGTAATGCTCGCGAGGCAGTGAAACACTTTGGACCAGCTCCTGGTGTTCCTCGTTCGCACACGAAACCACTCGTTCGTTCAAAGGGACGTAAATTCGAACGCGCCAGAGGCAGAAGAAAGAGTTGCGGCTACAAGAAGTAAACGGATCGTCAAGAAAAAGAAAGAAAATATTAATAACAATAATAACAACCGAAAGAAAATTGAACAATATTACGTATGTATAAGGTTTTCTATTGTTGTCAACGCATACACAGAGGAAATAAATATTAATACCCATTGTAAATGCAAAGTGCGCTTTTTTGCATTCTCGCATTTTTATCTTTTCTTAGATTTTTCACCAAATTTTTCTTTAAGAAAAAAAGTTCTTTAAATTGTTTTTTCTTCTCTAAAACAAAAAGTTCTTTAAATTGTTTTTCTTTTTTAAGAAAAAAAGTTCTTTCAATTGTTTTTTCTTCTCTAAGAAAAAAGAGTTTCTCTACATTTTTGTTTCTTCTCTGAGAAAAAAATATGTTCTTTAAATTCTTTGTTTCTGCTCTAAAAGGAAAGAAATTTGTTCAAATTCTTTTTTTCTTCTCTTAGAAGAAAAAAATTTCTCTAAAATATTTTTTTCTTCTCTAAAAAGAAAGAAATTTGTTCAAATTCTTTTTTTCTTCTCTAAGAAGAAAAAAAATTGTCTGAAATATTTGTTCATATTCTTTTTTTCTCTAAAAAGAAGAATTTCTCAGAGGAGAATTTTTTTTCTTCGCTATTTATAATTGTTCCTTCCTTAAAAACTGTAATTTCTTCAAATAGAGATTTTTTCTTCCCTATTATTTTTCTTCTCTCATTTAAAAAAAAAGGAAAATTCCGTTAAAAATATAATTTTTATTCGAAATAAAATTAAACCCCTCGTTTTGTTGGTTGGAAAATATTTTCCCCCGGGGGGAAATATTTCTCGATTTATTGAAACGAAGGGACAACTTTCTTTTTACAGAAAAGCAAAATTTAAAATTCGATGAGACAGTGAATAATTAGAGTTTTATATTCTTTTGTATGTTTTGTACAACGTTCGCGGAAGTTTGAAATAATTTTCTCTCTAATTCCGTCATTCGTTGACGGACAACGTGTGTTATGCCATTTTCCCCGACGACACAGGGAATCGAGAGAAATAACTCGTGACAAATGTCATAGTGACCCTGTAAAATTTTTACTAAATTAGTCAAAAAATTTTTAATTAAAACCTTAGTCAATTTAAAATGAAAGGAATAAAATTTAATCTTTTATTTTCTTACAAAAAAATAAGAGAATTCATTTTATTAAACTAAATTTATTCTTCTATTGAATAAAACTGATTCTTGTGTTGTAGAATTTATTCTTTTTCTTTAATACATTATTTTATCAATTGAATTTTATTCTTTTACTTAATGAACAAATTTAGTTTTATCGAATAAAATCGAATCGTTTAGTTAATTATAAGTTTTCTTTTATTTAATAAAATGTTTTCTTTTATTAAATGAAATTTCATCTTCTATTCACAATTGTCTTGTATTCTTTGTGTTCTCAATTTAATTTTTCAAAAATTTAGTCTAATTAATAAAATAAAAGATTGAATTTTATTTCTTGCGATTTAGTCGGCAAATTTTTCGATTGAAAATAAATTTACCTGCATGAGGGTGGAAATTGTCTTCACTTCGAGAGTATTCCGAAGAATTGCACTCGTTATGTCAGCGACCGCAAGGCCAACGGCTGTATTTGAATATCCTTTCAAGCATCTGACTGTCGGTCCACTGGAAATTAATTACTAGAATTTAGAACTGTTTCCATTTTTTAATTTTCTGTTTATTGACTTTCATTTTAATTTTATTTCTTTAATTTTCTAAATTTCTCATTTTTACCATTTTACAACATCACTGAAGACGTCTTTCCAATTTTCTTCGTCCGTTTCTAATCCGATGTTTGGCAAAATATCGCGAAATTGTACTCCGGCGATATTCACTCCAGACCACAAGGGAACTGATTTGATTTTTAAAAACAATTTTTTTCAAATCAATTAAAATTATGTTCTCATTTAAAAAAGTTAATTAATTTATTGAAATCGAATTAAATTTAAATTCTAATTTAAAAAAAAAACTAATTAATTTGTTTGAAAACGAATTTTAAATTTTTATTTTTTTTAAATTTGATTTTTCTTAATTTGTTAATTTTTTCAAAGTTGGAAATAAATTTTTTCTGAATGTAATTTAGTAATTTCTCTGCTAAAGTATTTAAAAAATTAAGATTTAATTAATTTTTCGAAATATTTACATAATTAGGAATACCTTGACTGTCTCCATGTTCGCCAACAATATGTCCATGAACTGAGGAGGGAGCAACGCCAATTCTATCGGCAATCATGTAACGAAACCTGGCGCTATCGAGGTGCGTTCCACTGCCAATTACTTGGTTAATTGGCAGACCACTCACCTTCCATGTTACCCACGATAAAATGTCAACTATCATTCACAATTTTTTTTTCAATTTTCCAAAAAAAACAACAACATTACAATTTGTGGAAATAAATTTATTTCTACAAATTGTAATATTGATTTTTTTTGGAAAATTAATAAAATATTAAAATTGTAAATTAGAAAAAAAGTAATTAATATAATTTTAATAACTAATAAATTAGTAAATTTAAAAAAATAATACAATTTTATTAAATAGGAAATTGTACTGAACAAAATTTCTTTGACTCAAATACCCGATTGACTGTTAAAAATTAAATATTTACTTGAATCAAATAAGAAATTAAAATCGGTTATTTGAATCAAATAATTTTTTTCCAGTGTAATAATAAATTAGTAAATAAAAAAAGGAATTATTTTTCTATTTAGTAAAATTTAACCTGGATTTGTAACGACAAGGAAAACAGCATTCGGACTGTATTGAACTAAAGGTGGTATTATATTTTTGAGAATGTCCGCATTTTTCTGCACCAAATCTAATCGACTTTCCTTCTTTTTTTGACGTGCACCGGCCGTTATTATTATCACCTTCGAATTACTCGTTACACAAAAATCTTAAGGAAGAGAAAAATTAAATTTTCTTTTTAATACTATTTCCGAGAATTAAAAATGGAATTTTTTCCGCTTTCAGTTTCTCGAGTAATTTAATCATGAATTTTCTATTATTAAAATGTTATTATTTCGTAGTTTTAATTTTCGTATTTAATTAATTAATAGTTCATAATTTCAAGTTTTGTAAATAATTAATATTCCATGGTTTTTAATTTTCATAAACTAATTATTTCTAATTTTCGATTTTTGTTAATTATTATTCTATATTTTTATTTTTCGTCAATTAATTATTATTCCATATTTTTATTTTTCGTCAATTAATTATTGAATCCATTTTTATTTTTCGTCAATTAATTATTGAATCCAAATTAAAAATTTTTATAATTAAATTATCCCGAAGGGAAAAAAATAAAAATTCACCTGTATCGTAATCAATTCGTGGATTGTCGAGAAAAATTGAACCCTGACAATAGTCCATTCCCTCGCCTTCTAATTTTTTCGGAAAAGCGTCCACAATCGCTAAATGATTCGTTATTCTCTGATAATTTTACAGATGCAAATTAATATTAATTTTTTTTAAAATAAATTTTGCAATTATTTTTTTTAAAACCTGAAAAAGAAGAGCATTGGCGCAAGCAATTCCCACCATTCCTGATCCAACGATTGTAACTTTATTTCGTGCATCGCGCACAGTTTCTGAGACATTGCAAACGAGTTCTTCCTTCAAACAAGGTTGAGGTCTGTTAGAAAAAAATTATTATTATTATTTTTATCATGTAAATAAAATTATACGAATAAAAAAAAGTAATAATTATAATTTATAATTTAATAATTAATAATTTACAATTTATTGTTTATTCTTTTTTTTATTATTTATTTATTATTTTTTTACTATTTTTTCTAGAAATAAATTTTTAAGGAATGAGAGAAGAAGATAAATTAATTTAATTCCAATTTTTTTCTATTTATCATTTTTTTTAATTATTTATTTATTAATAAAATTCAATCTTACGCTAAATTTAATTTCTGAACTTCTTGCTTGGAATCATTTTGTCCATCACACGCTTTCGATGTGGAATTTCGTTTTTTAACAGCAGCACCACCGAACACGTCGCTTAATATTGTTGCTGGATGTAAACGACTGAGGCAGCATGTTGTTGAAGAAAAATATTTTATTGATGAGGAATTTTTTTTTATCAACTCTTCGGAAATTCGAAGTGCGGCAAGAAATAACATAATTTTTTATTTATGCCAATTTACTCAATATAATTTTGTCGTGTACAAGTGCTTTCATTGTACACATTGCTTTCGAGAAGAAAATTCTTTTTTCTCTCTTGTAAAAATTTATTTCATGAAAAAACAACATTTATGAATTTATTTCCTGTCAAAAAAAGAAGAAAAAAATTGTTAAAGTCACTGACTTCAGTTTTGATCTCGCTTTTCTGACAAATATCATTTGTTATACGAATCCATGGTTACTGGAAGTAGGGAATATTTTTAAATGCAGGAAATATTTTTTTCTCAAAATAGTTTTTGTAATTTATTGTAATTTATTATTATTTATTATTTAGTATATTTTTTTTTATTTGTTTTTAATTATTTTCTATTTTCAATCTTTGCAAAATTGAATTATTTGAATCAAAATTACTTACACTGCTATTTAAATATTAAAAGTCAAAAAAAAAATTTCTGTTTACTTTGAAATAAACAAAAAATATGAATTTAAAATATTTAAATTGAAATAAAATACTTTGCATTAAAATTAAAATTATTCACTACTTTCTTTGCTTTCTTGCTTTCTTTTCAAAAAATAATTTTTAATATAGAAACGAAATTTAAACTAAAAGCAGTATTTATGAAAATTATTAAATAAAATTAATTTTAATTATTTATTTTATTCATTTTATTAATTTTTATTCATTTTCATTTATTTATTTTTTTTTTACCTATTTTATTCATTTATTTGGCTAATTTTACTGAAAGTAATAAATAAACGAAAGAAGTACTTTTTTCGAGGTTGAAATAAAATACAAGTCGAATTTTGTACACAACGGATAATTTATTTCGAATACGAAGTATTCAAAAATAGATGAAACTCAAACAATATTATTTTTCCTGTCACAGTGAAAAGTAGAAATATTGATTTAGTAGTTTTTGTTTTTCTGTACAAATATGTAGATTAATATCAACGGAGACACAATAATAATTTATTTAATACTGCACCACTGGCCAATCGTAAATACAATTTTTTTTTCTCTCTATTCATTTATTTTTCTCTTCATACAATAATACTGTATTTTTGGAAAATATCACTGAAAATACTCTTCTGCATTGAAAACGTTCATATATCGAAAAATTAATTTCTCTTGCTATTGAATTAATAAAAAATTGTTTCATTAGAAAAAAAAAATTAATTTCTTTTAGTTTCGAATTGAAGAAATTTTCAAATCGAAAAAAGTTCATTAGAAAAAAATTCCTTTTAGTTTCAAATTAATAAATTTTCAATTTTGAAAAAATTAATTCCGTTTTGGTTTTAAAACAGCAAAATTGTTAATTCGAAAAAATTAATTTCTACTAGTTTTAAAATTACAAAATTGTCTAGTACGACAATTGACGATATTTTTATAAAAAATGGCTTTTTTAAATTTTCGGTTCAATAGTAAAATTGAATTTTGTAAATTATTAATTCAATTTATTAATTATTCAATTGGGGGGAAAATGCAGTATACGAACATTTGTCTGATTTGTAAATAAAATGAAAAAAATTTACAGAGAAGACGTGGGGAGGCGACAAATAAATAAAAAAAAATGAAATGATTTAAAAAAAAATGCGACGATTACATATTAGGAACTTGGTTTTTTTTTCAGAGATCCTGCTCTTTGTTATACAATATTATTTTTATACTTTCATTTAATAAGTCTTATAAATAAAGTCAGTGGATTTTTTTGGTAATAAATATTAAAGATTTCTTTTTTTTAATTGAAAATGCTAGCATGCAATAATTATTTAAGTGAAATAATTTTTGTTATAATGTTAATATATTAAAATTTTAAATCCTTTTGAACGTCGTTCATTGTTTTTGAGGATTTATGAAGAAGTTCAGTTTCTTCGGCTGTTAATTTTTGTTTTACCACATAAGTGACGCCGTCCTCGCCCAGGGAACAGGGAAGCGAGAGAAACACCTCGTCCTTGACTCCATGAAGTCCCTGGAAATTTTTTGCAATTTTTAATTTTATTTATATTTTTATTAAAATTTTTATTCTATTATATTCTTATTTCCTTTTATCCGTTTTTTCCTACAAAATTATCATTTTTATTTTTTACAGAATTTGCATTTTTTTCCTTCAAAATTAATTATTTCTTTTTTTTCAAAATTTACATTTTTTTCCTTCAAAATTTTAATTTTTGTATAAATATATTTAAACAAATAAAAAATTTATTTTTAATTAATATAGAAAAACTATTTGAATTTAATTGAAAAGAGAAAAATTATTCTAATTGAGAATAGAAAAATAATTTGAATGAAAAATTGCAAAAATTATTTGAATTAAAAATAGAAAACATATTTGAATAAAAGTAGAGACATTTTTTGAATGAAAATTAGAAAAATTACTTGAATGAAAAATAGAAAAATTGATTTGTATTAAAAATAGGAAAATTATTTGAATTAAAAATGGAAAAATTATTTGAATTTGAAATTGAAAAAGAAAAATTACTTTGATCATGGTGGACACGGCGTGAACTTGATTTGTATTTCTAAGCATGGCAGCGGCTAAATTTGAAACACTGAGACCAATCGCCCAGGAAGTGTATCCTTTGAGTTTTATCACTTCGTATGCACTTTGCACCACTTGCTTATGGAGTTCGTTAAATTTTTCCTCATCCTTATCTGTGCCAATTCTCTCGTTCAATTCGCGAAGTCTCACCCCAGCGACATTAACGCCAGACCAAACTGGAACTGTGGAAAAAAAATAATTTCTTTAATTTTTACAGTAAAAAATTATTTTCTTAATTTTTACAGTATATTTTTTTTAATTTTTATAGTAAAAAAATTATTTGTTTAATTTTTACAGTAAGAAAACTATTCTTTTAATTTTGACATTAAAAAACATTATTTTCTTCTTTAATTTTTTTCAGAAAAAAAATTATTTTCTTCCTTAATTTTCACAGTAAAAAAATTATTTCCTTCTTAAAAATACACTAACGAGACAATTTTTATTTCGACTTTTAATATTTTTTTAATTTAATATTAATAAAGATCTTTTTTCTAACTGATTTTTTATTTTTTGTTTCAGATCTGGAAATGAAAAAGACAAATAAAAATTGGTGAGTAGAGAATATTTTTTTTTAATTAAGCAAAATTTAATTGTTCCCTAAATTTTCGTTTGTAATAATTTATTTGACAAAAAAATGGTTCTAACGTTGCATATAAATTTAAAATTAATTGTCTTTTTAATTTTTGTTTGTAATTTGTTTGCTCCTTTAATTTCCGTCTGTAATTCCGTTTATAATAAAATTTTGTAACAAAAAAAATTATTTTTTAACTTACAATTTGTAACTTCAATTTTCAAATTG
Organism: Leptopilina myrica (nomen nudum); assembly: GCA_032872475.1. Taxonomy (NCBI): domain Eukaryota; kingdom Metazoa; phylum Arthropoda; class Insecta; order Hymenoptera; family Figitidae; genus Leptopilina; species Leptopilina myrica (nomen nudum). Next base: position 32,672,373 of record CM065465.1, on the reverse strand, counting down.
AATAAAATAACAGAAAATAAATAAAAACAGAGCCAAAAAAATACACGAAAAGAAAATAAAGAGATAATAATAAAATAGAGAAATAGAAAATAAAAATAACTAAAAATATAAACAGTTATTATAAATAAAATAGGTAAATAAATAAAAAAGGCAAATAACACTATAAATATTTAAAATAAATAAAGAAAAGTAAATAAATAGAACTAAAAATATGAATAGTAAATGAATAAAAATATAAAGAGGAATAGAATTAAAAATATAATTGTAGTTTTTGTTAATTATAAAAATATAATTATTAAATAAATAATAATAATATAAAAAATAAAAATTTTAAATAAGTAAAAATTAATAAAATAAAAAAAAGAAAAGGAAGAAATAAATCAATAATAAAAAGTAAAAAATAAATACTAAAAGTAAAAACGACTGAAATAGAAATAAATAAAAAATATTTTCGAACTTTAATTTCCAATTTCTAACTCAAAACATTAAAATTACAAAAAAAAAAATGATTTGAGCTTGAAAATTTTCCAATTACCACTGGTATCGCCGTGCTCGCCGATGATCCATCCGTGACACGATGTGGGCGCAACGTTCAATTTTTGCGACAATAAAAATCGAAATCGCGCCGAATCCAAATTCGTGCCACTGCCAATGACGCTATTCTTCGGCAAACCGGACAATTTCCATGCGACATAAGTGAGAATGTCGACGGGATTCGAGACAATCAGGAGAATTGTATTTGGACTGTATTTCACTAATTGTGGAATAATTCCCTTGAAAATGTCCGTATTACGTTGCACCAAACTCAAACGTGTTTCGCCCTCGTGTTGACGTGCACCGGCCGTCACAATGCACAACACTGAATTTGCACTCGCCGCATAATCAGTGCTGGCATTTATTTTGGCATTTTTCAAAAACGAACTGCCATGCTGGAGGTCCATCATTTCGCCCTTTAATTTATCGGCCATCACATCGACGAGGACAATTTCATTTGACACGTGCTGCATGAGAGAGAGAGAAAAAAAGAAATTAATTTTGTATTTCTTTGCAAAATATTTATTTTTAATTTTTTCTATGGATAAAATATTTATTTTGAATATCTTTCTATGGACAAAATATTTATTTTGGATTTTTTTCTATTGTCAAAATATTTATTTTGAATTATTTTCTATAGACTAAATTTTCACTCTAAAACAATTTTTTCCAGGAAACAAAAATTTAAGGAATGAGGGAAGAAAAGAAATTAATTTACTTCCAAGTTTTTCCTCTTTTTTTATAATATTAGTTTCTAAATTTTTTTGCAAAGAAAATTTTTATTATAAAAATAAATTTTTCCAGAAAATAAAAATTTAAGTAATGAGGGAAGAAAATAAATTAATTAACTTCCAATTTTTTTCTCCTTTTCACAATATTAATTTTTAATTTTTTTCTAGAAACAAATTTTTGAAAATGAATTAATTTACTTCCAAGTTTTTCCTCTTTTTTCACAATGTTAGTTTTTAATTTTTTTCCAAAGAAATTTTTTGTTCTAAACCAATTTTTTCTAGAAATAAATTTTCAAGAAATGAGAGAAGAAGATATAAATTAATGTAATTACAATTTTTCTTCTCTTTTTCAAAATATTAATTTTGAATTTTTTTCTAGACAATATGTTTATTGGAAAACAATTTTTTCCAGAAACAAATTTTCAAGAAATGAGGAAAGAAGATAAATTAATATAATTCCAAGTTTTTTTCCAACAATATTAATTTTTAATTTTTTTCTAGACAAAATTTTTATTCTAAAACAATTTTTCCGGGAAACAAATCATCAAGGAATAGGAGAAGTAGATGAATTAATTTAATTCCAATTTTAATTCTTCTTTTTCCAATATTAATTTTTAATTTTTTTCTAGAAACAAATTTTTAAGAAGTGAGAGAAGAAAATAATATAAAATTCTAATAAAATAGTAAATATTTTAAATTCGTATAGAAAATATTTTCTGACAAAAGTATTTCTGAATTTTTTTCCAAAAAAAAATAAAATAACTTTAATTTATCTATAAAAAATGAAGAAAATAATATAAAATTCTAATAAAATAGTAAATATTTTACATTCGTATAGAAAATATTTTCTGACAAAAGTATTTCTGAATTTTTTTCCAAAAAAATAAAATAACTTTAATTTATCTATAAAAAATGAAGAAAATAAAATAAAATTCTAATAAAATAGTAAATATTTTAAATTCGTATAAAAAATATTTTTCGACAAAAGTATTTCTGAATTTTTTTCCGAAAAAATAAAATAATCTGAATTTTTCTTTTAAAAATGAAGAAAAGAAAATAAAATTCTAATAAAATAGTAAATATTTTACATTCGCGTGTAAAATATTTTTTGACAAAATTGTTTCTGAATTTTTTTCTACAAAAGTGAGAAAAAGAAAAAAAATTAAGAAAATATTTTCTCACAATATTAATTTTTGATTTTTTTTTTACTTTTTTAAACTTACATGGGACAGAATGCTGAAAGCACAGGCCATTCCAACTTGTCCAACTCCGACAATTGTTATTTTATTTTTACCAGTTGCAACTGGTTCTGTTACCGTGCTCAATAATTGCTCCTTTACTGACGCCATGATTCTGTAATTAAAAAAATTTTTTTTTATAGCATTACGTCAAAATTTACTATGTATTTTTTAAATTAAAAAAAATGAACAGCGAATGAGTCATAAACCTGAAATTTCTTCAAATCACTGCAAAAAAAATGGAAATTATTACTACAATGCTTTATTTATTTCTTTAGAAAATTTATTTTTAACTATCAAACAAATGAAAATGAAACAAAGTTGATTAACTAATTATTTTATTTGTTAATTTATTAATTTGACAATTTATTTATTTGTTAATTTATTAATTTGCCAATTTATTAATTTGCCAATTTATTAATTTGTCAATTTATTGATTTGTCAATTAATTAATTTGTCAATTTATTAATTTGTCAATTTATTAATTTGTCAATTTATTAATTTGTTAAATTACTAATTTGTTAATTTACTAATAAAATAAATTACGAAAAAAATGAATTCCCCTTGACTAGAATTTCAATAATCGATTATTTATTTCAATTATTATTTGCATAAGATGGCATTTAAAAAAGTTAACAATTATTTTTGCCGCCAAAATTGGAAACTCCACCCCATGAATGACCTTCCGTAGGTTGCAAGGTCGAATATTGGTGCGCACGCGTCACCTTCAAAAGGTCGAAGGAGGTCGATATATTCCCCATGGGAAAATTATTCATTTCCTTATTAATTGAATAAATCAAGAAAAAATAGTATCAGAAATGTTAGTAAATAATTATGTAAATTATTATTATTTAAAATAAAATTATTACAATTAATAATAAAATTTATTTTCTCCGTTTAGTATAATAGAAATAAGAATTTATTAAAACAGAACCATAATTTACAGAAAACAGTAATAAAATATTAAAAAATGAATTTAGTACTATTGTCAATAATAGAAATATTTATTATAATAAATTACAATATTGTAGTTAAAATAAATTACTTTTACAAAGTAAAAATAAAAATGCAGAGTAATGATAGCCAAAGATAAAATTATATTTTGCATTAACATCAGACTGACAGTATTAATTCAAAATAATTTTATTCTCTAAATTTTATTATTTCGTTACAATTTTATTTAATGAAAATATTTTAAATGTTGAGTTTAAAATTCATATACGAATTTCATTTAAAAAATTTTTATCTTAAATTTCTCATTTATTTTGCAATTTTAAGTAATATTATTATTAAATTATTAAATAATAAATTAATAAACTGAATAAAAAAAATAATTATTAAAATAATAAAATAAAATAATAAAATAAAATGAATAAAATAAAATAATAAAAATAAAGTAAATAAAATGAATACTATTTGTACTCATAAATAAATATATAATGTACCATCAAGAAATAAGTAAATAATTAACGAAAGAAAAAAAAGAAAAAATCTTAATAGAAAAAATAAAAATATAATAGAAATCAAAATAGTAAAAGGTATAAGAATAATAGATAATAGTTACTAATAATAATTATTATAAAGTTAAAGAAATGACTAAAGTTGAAAATAAAAATACAAATTAAAAAATGTAACAAAAAATAAAATTAAAAAAAAATAAAAAGGGAAAAAAGACATTTAGTTAATTAATTTTTTTTCGAGTGAGAGAAAAATAATAATGAAATACCTCAAAGAAAATTTTTCCCTATCACTTCTAAACAGTTAAGCAGTAACCAAACGACTGAATAGATTTCGAAAAGACGATTCTTTATTTAGATCCCGAAAATCCCCCCTTGACTTGATTCAGTATACAAAATGCTTAAAATGATTCAAATAAAACGTGCGCGTAAACGCGTTTTTCCTATTGGAAAAATAAATGTTTTCCTTCTTCAACAACAATTTTCCCCGCCAGAGTGTATACTGAAATTATAGTTATCGTTTGAGAATATTATTATTGACGAGAATACGAAATGAAAATTGTGATTTTTCCAAATAGTTTCGAGGATTTAGTGAGAGATGACGCCACTTGTATGAAAAACTCGGTTTCTTACAATGATAAAAAAAGAAAAGAAAAAGAAAAAATAAAATAACGTAGGTAAAGGGGAAGCACGTGTGTTTTAACAAATGTCAATTGTCAATTTTGTTCGAGTTCAACGTTCGCCGACCTGACATACATGCCGCTAATTAATCAAATTGAACGCGACATTTATGTACGTTAGTCAATTTATTTAAATCTCTTACACTTTTTTTTGTTCAGATTCTTTTTTTGGTTCATTGATAATTATTTGATAATTCATTAATTTTTGTAATATTTGATATTTTATGATATTTTGTGACATTTTGCAATTATCATTGATTTTTAATTATCTAATGTCATTAGTGATGTAATTTTAATGATTCGATGGTAACTATAATAGACGTAATGATTTTTTGCAATTTTTCGTAACTTTTATTTTATTTAGTTACTTTTTTTAGTTATTAATTTATTTATAACTTTTATTTTATTTTGCTACTTTTTTTGTTATTAATTTCTTTTTAAATTTATTTTATTTTATTACTTTTTTGTTATTAATTTTTTGTACAACTATTTCTTTCCTTATTATTAATTTTTTACTACTACTAATTTTTTATTATTTGTTTTATTTATTCATTTATTTTATTTATTTTGTTATTAATTTTTTATATTACTATTTATTTTTTTATTTCTTATTTTATTTATTTAGAACTTTTCTTTTATTTTGTTACTACTTTTTTTGTTATTAAATTTTTACATTACTGTTTATTTTTATTATCAATTTTTTACTACTATTTTTTTATTATAAATTTTTTTAATACTATTTTTTCATTATAAATTTTTTTAATACTATTTTTTCATTATTAATTTTTTTTACTACTATCTATTTGTTGTTTTTTTACTTATTTTTCATTATTATTTATCTTTTATTATTAATTTTCTATTATTGTCTACTTTTTCGTTATAATTTTTTTACTATAATTATAATTAAATTAAATTGTTTTAATTCTATTCCAAGTAGAAACAAGAAAGAAGGTATTTTAAAATTGAATTCGCTACAGAAAATTAAATATGTTTTTGAAATTAGAGAAAGTCGATAAGAAATTACTGTCGAGTAAAAATGATAATGAAACAAACTTATATGGAGGAAGTTAGACTCGAATTTGGAAATTTAATCAATGAAAAAGAAATTTTTCTGCACGTGGATACAAAAGAAAATTTTTACAAATCGACCGAAAGAGGGAAGTTTTATTATTAATTTTGGCAATTTATTGTTAAATAATTTAAATTATACGATATTTAAAAAAATATTGATCATTACTTAAAAAAAAATAAGTTGATGTAATTTGACGCAATATTAAATTATTAGGGGAAAATGATGCAATAGTATGATAATAATAATAATTAATAGTATTTTATTTCTTTTCTTTTTGGAAAAACATTTTATTACAAATAATTAAATCGAAATTAATTATAAACAAATTATTTTAACATTATCGAAAGACAAATTTTTGTCGTAAATAAAAAATTCAAGACAAAAATTATTGCGATAATAGTAATAATGATGATGATAAAAAAATAATAACAGGTAATAATACTGATAATAATAAATAAAAATAAATAATAATTAATAAATAAAAATATTTTTTTCCTATTATTATCATTATTATTACTATTATAAATAATTTTTTTTATGTTATTTTTATTATAATTACTAATTTATTACTATTCAGTAACTATTTTTTGGTAATTATAATTTTAGTTATTTATTAGTATTTATTGATTTTAGTAAATAATTTAGTTATTATTAATTAGTATAAACAGTGCGTTAGTTATTTTAAATAAGTAAATGTTAATTTAATAATTACTAATTAGTAAATAGTAAATTAATTTTAGTAATTATAAAGTAGTAGTTATTGATTAGTGAAAATAATTTTAGTTACTGTTAATTAGTGATTATTAATTTAGTCATCAATAATTTAATAATTATTAACTTAGTGATCAATAATTTAGTAATTATTAATTTATTACTTAACAATTTAGTAGTTATTAATTCAGTGTTTAATACTTTAGTAATTATTAATTTATTACTGAACAATTTAATAGTTATTAACTCAGTGATTAATAATTTAGTAATTATTATTTACCAAACTGTTAGTTAAAAATTAGTAATTAGTAATTATAGAGTTAGTAATTATAAATTATCAATTATTAGGTTAGTAATGATTTATTTAACAATTTTTTATTTAGTAATTATTATTTACAATTGATAATAAATATAAAGTTAGTAACTATTAACTATTAATTACAGAATATTAAGTTAGTAATTATTAATGATTAATTATTTATTATAAACAACAAATTTTAAGTAAAAAATTATTAGTTTTAAAATTAAAAAAAATAATTAGCAAAAAGAAAGTAAAAGTCCACATTGCCGGCTTTATGCAAAATTCCTTCCCCTGTTGCAACAATAGAGGAGAAAACTACACACGACGTGAAAAATCGAATTTTAAAAAGAATTAATAAATGAAATGTTGGTGAATTTGAATTTATTATCAAGAAAAATAATTAATTGGTGACAAATTTTTTGTACCTTGCTCGTCTATCTGGAGGTTATATCGGTAAAATATTTGGACAATTTTTTCTCTAGATTATATTTGCTTATCGCCGAAAGCACACTTCACCTGTTAAACGTGAACTCACAACTGAACTGCTTTGCTCGCAACGGTTTGTGGAGGGTTAAGGTGACCTTGCTCGCTCTTGCTTCTACTTTTATATAAATTGTCGAAGCGACCTCTTTGGCGGGCGAAAATCCCATTGAAACTTGCGTATTCAAATCTTTAAAATTCAAAAATATTTTTTTCTCTCCTTCGAAAAGAATTTTGCAATTTCTTTCAATGAAAAAACGAAAATAATTTCGAATTAATTTTTTCAATTATTAAAAATTCCAAAGGAGAAAAATTCCATTGAGGAAAAATTGTATTTAAAAAAATTATAGTAATAGGGAATATTTTCGGGATATTTTTTTGTAAGAGAGCGCTTGCGCGAAATAATGATGCAACTTTGTCGTCATTCATGTTTGAACCGTGTTGTGTGGCCATTGATCGAGTGCCGGTTTCCCATTACTATGATATTTATTTTTTTACGAATACAATTTTCCTGGAAGAAAAATATTATTTTGGTATTTTTTGATTTTATTATTTTTTTAATGGAAAAATCTATAAGGGAGAATTTTTTTTTTAAATTTTCGATTTTGGAATAAGGAAATAATTCTAGGGGATCTAAATTTAATTTATCAGGGGAATTTATTTGGTAGGTCACTGTCAAAGGTGTAGCCATTAGTTTAGACATGAAAGTCACGCGCTCTTGACAGAGGACGCCGATTTCTAAATTAAACTTTTATCGAAAATTTTTAAGTATAGTAACGAGATGTTCTTCGAAAGCTTCAAGAGTGGTGCTTTCGTAGAATTTAAATATTGAAATTTTATCGTCAAACAGATGAAAAGTATTTTTTTTTTAATATAAAAATTAAATTTTTTTTTTTGAAAATATGGAGAAACAGAAAAAATACATTTTTTACTGAAGACAAACTGAATTTTTTATTTCTTTCAAATTTTATTTGGTTAGAAACAATTTTTTTGTTTTTAATAAATTTTATTTGGTTAGAATAAATTTTATTTGTCTCAAAATAAATTTAATTTAGTTCGAATCAATTGAATTTATTTTTAAAAAAGTTTTATTTGGTTTTAATCAACTTTACTTGTTTTAAATAAATTTTATTTGGTTAGAATAAATTTTATTTGTCTCAAAATAAATTTAATTTAGTTCGAATCAATTGAATTTATTTTTAAAAAAGTTTTATTTGGTTTTAATCAACTTTACTTGTTTTAAATAAATTTTATTTGGTTCGAATCGATTTTATTTGTTTTAAATTAATTTTATTTGTTTCGAATAAATTTGTTGGAATTAAATAAATTTTACTTGGTTCGAATCGATTTTATTCATTTCAAAAAAATTTTATTTGGTTCGAATCAATTTGTTTGATTCAAATTTTTTTTTTTTGGTTCAAAACTATTTTATTTGATTCAAAAAAATTTTCTTTGGTTCCAATAAATTTTATTTGTTTCAAAATAAATTTTTATTTTGTTCGAATCGATTTTATTTGTTTGAAATAAATTTTATTTAGTGCAATATTAAAAATTATGTTTGTGAGCAAATAAAAATATTCTGATTTGAAAATATACAGAAACTATTTTTGTTTGAAAGAATATTTAAAAATATTTGTAAAAATTTTCATTGTCGAAAAAATTAGATATTATTTAGATGATGGAAATTTCAAATTTTTCTGATGCGACCTCAAGTTTAAATTTTCGTTTAAATAAAATTTTCTGTTAAAATAAAAATTTATTTTTTGAAAACAAAATTTTTGTTTTAGTAAATATTCTATTTTTGAAATAAAAATAGTTTTTCCCTAAATAAAAACTATTTCTCTAAATAAAAACTCTTTTTCCCTAAATAAAAACTATTTTTCTCTAAAATAAAATTTTTTTCTCCCAATAAAAGCTGTTTTTCTTTAAAAAAAACATTTTTACTCCGATTAAAAACTATTTTTCTCTAAAAGAAATTTTTTTCTCCGAATAAAAAGTCTTTTTTTTCTCTCTTATAATTTTTCAAGAGAAATAGAAATTTTTTACCACATTCTGTTTCATTTATTTCATAAATAATAGAAGGTTACTGGATTTGCCTTGAACTGTTTTCAATTTTTTTTCGCCAAAAACTGCAATTCTTTCCGATTTCGAAATTTATAAATATTTTTATTACCAAAAAGTTATTTTACTTCAAAGATATTATTTTAAGTATTTTTTACCTTCATTATCATAAGTTAAAATTATTATTTTTAGATTTTTCTTTATATTTATTTACAAATTATTTACAAATAAAGATTCAATTTATTCTGAAATTAAAAATAAAACCTTGACACCTATTCTGGAATATTTTATTACAATTTAATCTGAAATGCAAGTAAAAACCTACTAAAAAATACTAATAAAAAAAAATTTAGAAAATAAATCTAGAAAATTTATTAAAGAACAATTTTTATTATTGTAAATTCACACCTCTCTTTATTCGATTTTAGAGCTAAGAAAGTCTGGAAAATTTATTACAGAATAATATTTTACTATATTAAAAATTCCCACCTTATTTCTATTTAATGAAAATGCAAATAGAATCAATAGGGAAATTTTTCCCTCGCAATTTAAATAAAAAAGGAATGAAAAAAAATTAAAAATATTTCCCTAAATCGTGATTTCACACTGTTTACATAAAAGACTTATCTATCATCTATAATATATAAAGTTTTTGTATATATACACCTAATAACGTAATTCAATTTCTAAAAAGAAATAATTCTCAGTGAATATCCTGCAAGGAATGAGTCACATTGGGTAATAGAAAGTGATGCAAAATGCAAAATAAATTTTGCACGACTTGATGAAATATAATGATGCAATGTGGATATAATAGTGGTATAGTGTAGCTTTTCAGGAAGAGTGAGCACGTGGTTCAATAAAGGAGAGTCTACGTGCCGTCTGTCACTTTTCGAATTTTTGGATTTCTTCCTTTTTTCTAAAATATATATATAACTTTCCCACAAAAACTTACTTTTATTGCATTTTCACGTATATTTTATTATCAAACTTTTTATAAGTGAGTTTCAAGAGAAACTTTTGTTTGTTATTTTTATTAAATTAGCGTTTTTGTTGTTTTTTTTGTATTATACGAATTTACAGAGAAATTTTCTTTTTTTTTTATTTTACCATTCTATGTATTTATTTTTTTCTATTTAATTTTTTTTTTGCATTAAAAAGACGAAGAAAAAAGCAAAAAAAATTAAGGAGACTAAAGAATAAGCAAATAATAAGAATAAAAAGAGAAAGCAAAAGAAAAAGGAGAAAAGAAAGAAAGAAAAAAAGGAAAATGAAAATGAGAAAAATAAAAGGACGAAAAATAAGAAAGAAGAGGAGAAAAAAGGAAAAGAAGAAAAGTAATAAGAGGAAAAAAAGAGAAAAGAAGAAAAAAAACGAAAAATTAGAGAGAAAAGAAGAAAAATAGAAAGAAGACAAAACAGAAAGAAGAATGAAAAATAAAAAAGGGAAGAAAGAAAGAAAAGGAGAAAAAAGAAATAGAAAAAAATAAAAAGAGGGAAAAAAGAGAAAAAAAACAGGAAAAATGAGAAAGAAAATAAGAAAAAATAAAAAGAGAACAAAACAGAAAGAAGAATAAAAAATAAAAAGAGAAAAAAGAAGAAAAGAAGATGAAAAGAAAAAAAAATGATAAGAAAAACTTCGATAAAGTTTTTTCCAATTACGGTCCAAATAATATGAGCACCTAGGATAATTTTCAGACCCAGTGTGCGCACAGATAGGTTGGGAAAATCTCGAAACACAGATAGAAGAGGAGTCGGATGGCTGATTTATTGCCAACTCCAGGATTACCGATAAAACACGCCTTGGACCCCGTATTACCATCATTGGTAAAACCGATTGACCTGAACTAAAGCAAGGTCTCTCTCTCTCCTTTTTCTCCTCACGTGGTTATATATTTTGCACTAAAAGAAAGGACAGAGAATTATAAGAGATCGTATAGAGCAAAAAAAAAAAAAAAAAATCCAAAAAAAGAGAGAGAAGATGAAGAAGGGTGATGTAGAATCCGCCAGTCGCCTTGATCCGCGCGCGAGATTCTCAGATTGGTCGCCGATTATGCCCGGTTCTTGAGATTTACGGTCGTTCGTAAGATGTGGCGGGTCCGCGATTTATTTATAGGTCTCTCGCATGGAATCACTTATTTTTCCCTGCATCCGAAATTTTTTCCCAACATTTGGCCTAAAAGTGTCACTTCATCCTTCCTAAATATTCAATTTAGTGGAAATAATTATCGGAATGATGATAATAATAATAATTATCCTGGGAAAAAAACCAACAGTGGGCTAATCTTGATTTTCCTGACAAGAGAAAACGATTTTTTTTTTGGTTAGAAGAATTTTCGTCGCGAAAAAGCTAGCGATAAATTAATTTACGAACGAGCAACTCTTTCGCCATCTGGCGGAAGCGTCATGGAACTAAAACGCCGCGAAATTCAAACTCAAGTAACTGAAAACTAATTTTTCGTACGAAAATAAAAAGACAAGAATAATTCTGCTGTAAATTATGTAGTTACTATGACTCTTTGCTTGGAATTAAAGAAAAGGAGTTAATTAAAAAATACCAATAAATAAACAATCGTAAAGATCCTGAAGAAAAAAAATGTTATTTCGATCGATACATTAATAAGCATTTAACTAACGGCGCAAAGCTCAAATTCAAGACAATTTCACGCAATTTTACTCAAGAGAAATAAGAAACTATTTCGCCATCTGTCGGAAGCGTCACTGAACTACAAAGAAACGCCCGCGAAATTCAAATTCAAGGCGAATTTCCGGATCTACTTAAGCCATCCTTTCGCCACCTGTCGGAAGCGTCACTGAACTAAACTCCCGGGAAATTTAAATTCAAACCAATTTTATTTTCTATTAATAAAATTTTTTATTTAAACATAAACGGATCACTAAACTAAACTCCCGGCAAATTTAAATTCAAATCAATTTTATTTTCTATAAATAAAATTTATTTATTTGAACATAAACGGGTTTTAAATTCACCCTTTCCTAAAAAAAATAATTTAGACAAAGAAAAAGAAAAGAAAATTGCGGATAAAATCTAAATGTAAAGACTGTGTAAAGTTATATTATGATAATTAGTTGCAATCTACAATAAATACTGTCTGCAAAAAAAAATGTAAATTTTTGCAGTAAAAGTTTAGAAATCAAGTGCAAAATTGTGATCTCCATTTCGTGAGCTTTGGTCGTTACTCTTCTTCTCCATACGGAAACCGGCTGAACAGCAGCAACGCCACAGTGGTTATAAAAGAATTCTACCTGGATATGCGGCTATTAATTACAATCAACGCTATCTCGTGCGATGTGCAATCTCACGTTGAATCCCAGCCGAAATCGAGCAGTGAATTCCATTAAATAATTCTCAATACTTCAAAAAGTTGAAAAAAAAAATTATTTCTCATACTTTGTATCACGCGCCTTTGTCTCCTTTTCTTTTTTTCTCTCTCTTTGTCTTTGTTTCTTCGGTAACGCCCTGAAATAGTTCACTGGGTTCCCAACTCCAACGAGAGATGTCTCGTTAATTCAGTATTTTACGAATTGGATTTTATTTCTCCTACTTCTTGTATTTTGTAGGAAATCTTTAGTACCATTGTTTATTAGTTACTATACTTCTCTATTTTTTAATATTACTTATTTTTATTATTAATTTATTATTATAATAATGATTGATTTTTAATACATTTAGCACTATTTTGCTTCCTCATAGACGAAGTATTATTATCTTTACTATTATTAAATATAATATTAATTATTAGTAAATATGCAAAACAAAATATAAATGAAATAAAATAGAAATAAAATACAAAATAAAATATTCGTATTAATATTTTTTATTGTCAATTGGCTAATTATGACTTTCCTGACAAGAGAAAACATTTTTTTTTATAAAAAAAAATTGTCAGCGAGAAAATGCTAACGATAAATTAATTTACGAACAAGCAACTCTTTCGACATCTGGCGGAAGCGTCATGCAACTAAAACGCCGCGAATATTGTATTTTGTTTTAATTATATTAATGAAAATTATTAAATTAATTTGTTGAGTAATGAGAAGGCCTAGATACGTTATTACTCAACAAATTAATTAATACGGTCAAATAAAAAACAAAACTTACAAATTAAATTAATATTGTTTTACTTAGTTAAAGAATATTTTATTTTAAATAAAGTTTTCGAGGGAGAAAATTTCTTGCGCGTGAAACGAGCAACTCTTTCGCCCTCTGTCGGAAGCGTCATGCAACTAAAATGCCGCGAAATTCAAATGCAGACGAAATAAAAAATATTGGATAAAGATTTTTTAATCGTATTTTTTTTAATTCAAGAATTAATTTTTATTTTCTTAATTTCAAAGCAAATGAAAAAATAAATAACAATTCTATTATTTTTTATGTTAAATAAATAAAAATAAAATAATTCACTATAACAATTCTATTATTTTTTATGTTAAAGTAGAAATAAAAATAAATAAAATAAAAGAATTAAAAATTATCGTTGGTTTGAATTTCGCGGCATTTTAGTTCAATGACGCTTCCGGTAGATGGCGATAAAGTTGCTTCTTCTAAAGAAACAAATTGCAAATATTTGCCGAAATACCAAATTTCTTTTCTCAAAAGGCTTATTATATCACAAAAAACACGTTTCCCGATGGTGTGCGAAACGAAAATTATGATTTAATTTCAAAGTACGTGTATACACTGATATAAATATAAAAATGTCTGTCTCATAAAAAATTGGATTAAATGCGTTAATTATCATGTAAATGACTTAATTTTTGAGCGCAGAGCGAGAGCCTAAGAAATATCTTTAAGCGCAAAAGAAGAAGAAGAAGAAGCAGCAGCAGCAATGGCCCATAACTTTTGTAATCCTCTCTATTCCCAGCCCTGCAAAGTTCCGAAATGGTCGCTCATAAAATGCAATATATATGTTCGTGTGTATGTATATATATGTATAAAAAACGTTTTTGGTAAGTCGACTTGAGCTCTGATTGAGTTACGATTTAATTAGACCACGCGGCCAATCAGTAATTAAGATATCCGCTAATCAACGCGCGCGCTCTCTGCCTTTTAATTCTCCTTTAACCATATCATATTCGGTCACCATTTTTCATTTTAATTTGTTTATTATTTTTTTCAGTTACTGTTAAAAATAACAATTTTTTACAATTTGCTAATAAATAATAATTATTTTTTTAAATTACTGGTAATTTAAATAGTTTATTAAATAACTAACTTTAAAGAAAAGATTTACTATTAATGTATTTTCGTATTTTTGTATTTCTCCTTTTTTTAGATTTAATTTTATTGTTTACATTTTATTTTATTATTTATTTTCTATTCTATTCACATATTTTAATGTATTTTATTATTTATTTTATATTACCAATTGCTATTTATTTTAATAATTGAAACAAAATTATTTTGTATTTTTGTTCAATTATTTCTTTATTAGTTTTAATATTGTTTTCTTCATTCAAAAGGTAATAGTCATAATATAATTAGTAACATACGAATAAATTCTTGTTCGGATTTTTTTTCCTTTTGTTTTCTTTGTCAAAAAATTTTTTTTCTATACAGATAAAATATTTTTGGGTCTAAATTTGAATTTCGCGGTATTTTAGTTCATTGACGCTTCCGACAGGTGGCGAAAGTGTTGCTCTAGAATTTGTGAGAATTTAGGAAAATTATTTTATAATAAATAATTGTTAATTTCTAGAAAAATATTAATAAAAAAAAATTTTCATTTAGTGAAAAACAACCTTTTTAATATTTATAATAAAAAAAATTGAAATTAGATAAGAATTTTATAGAAATAAAAATATATTTATTAAATATTTAAATATATTTCTGCTTTTTTATTTTTTAATTAATTTTTTCTCTCTTTTTCCTATTGTACAGTTAAAAATTAAAATTTGTTTTATTTAAAATTATTATTAACAATATTTAATTAAGATTAAATTTAGAATAACTTTTTTTGTTATAAATGTATATACGTAATATCGTGTAAACGATTATTGATATTTTAAAAAAATTTAATGAGAACATAAAACTAAACGTTCGTACTTACGATCCTTAATAATTGTTTAATTAAAATCCAAACGAGCGTAATTATTAATAAACGAAGAAATAGGTTTTAAAATATTGTTAAATATGGATAATTTGTTAAAATAAGCCGCGCAGCACAAGTTAAATATTGAAAATAATTTGTATACTAAGAAAATGTTGTCAGAAAGAAAAACGTCGGTAATTAAAAAAAATATGATTATAAACGCTCAGTGATTTGTTTATATAATTAGACAAGAAAAGCTCATAGAATTATTGTTTATTATTATTTTACAAAATATAATTGCAGCTAAAGGCGTATTATTACAATATATAAATTTTGTGCATATATTTAGTCGCGTTGAAATATATTGTCTGTTTATGTGAATATATATAGAGGAAAGAGAAAAAGAGAGAAAGGGAAAAAGAGAGAAAGAGAACAAGAGGGAAAAAGAGAGAAAGAGAGTTCATTAAAGTGATAAACGTTACATTCTAATTTTAATAGCAAAACAGAAACATATAAAAACGGCAAATAAACGTCAGAGCAAGATTATAAAAATGGTAAAATCGTGCTGTAAATCTGTTACACGTACAATTAATAAACAATAATTATTGTACATTTATAGATTATAAAATAGATTTACCTTTCTGTGCGTTCTTGTTTTGAGTTTAATTTCTAGAAACATCCCCCGTGCAATCTCGCTGGGATAATTATTAACATTAATTTATTAATCAATTTCCTTAATTTACAATTTTTGATGAGGGAAAAAAATTTTTCAATTAAAACACTTTTGATATTGTCGTTAATTCTAAACGTGACTTAATTGCTTATTTTCCACGATTCAATTGTTTATAGTTCAAGTTGTATACTAGGAAATTAATCATTATATTTAATTAATAAATTAAAAAACATTTTATTGTATTAGTAAGTAGGAGTATTATAAGTTTTATCATTAGTAAGTAGGAAAAAAAGTAAAAAGTTTTTAGTATTGTTGAGTAATTTTTGGACTCAAATTTTATTAAAAAAAAATTATTTCAACTACGAATAGAAATAAAATAGTAAAATTACTGTAAAATTTAGTAAAAGTTTTGACTAATTCAAAGTAGAGAACGAGGCTAAAATAATCATTAACAAATTATTTTTAATGATTATTTAAAAAAATTATTTTAAAAAAATTATTTTTAATGATTATTTTAAAAAATTATTTAAAAAGAATTATTTTTAATAATTATTTTAGCCTCGTTCTCTACTAGAAATAAAAAAATAATTAAAGAAAATAAAAAATAATATTAAAAATAATCATTTACAAAGAATTATTGAAAAAGAATAATTATTTACAAATAACGATTAAAAAATAACTATTGTTTTTACAAATATTTGTAGGAAAAAAATGATTAACAATAAATAGTGAGAAAGAACTATTATTATCTATAAAAAATAAGTTAAAAATAATAAAAAACAAACATTTAGTTGAAAGTAATTTGTTATTTAAAAATATATAGTTGAAAGGAACTATTATTTGTAAACAATTAGTTAAAAATAAACATTACCAAAAATTATTTAAAAAAGAATGATTATTTACAAATAATAATTAAAAGAAGAATTATTTACAAATAAAAAAAAAATTATTCACCAATAATTAGTTCAAAATCATTATTATTTAAAAATTCATCGTTAGAAAGAATTTTTATTTTCAAACAACTAGTTAATAATAATCAAATGTGAGAAAAAATTGAGTAATTAATAATTGATGAAAAATTATTATTTACAATTGACTGCTTGAAAATAATTATTATTTTAAAATAAATAATTAAAAGAATTATTATTTGAGAATAAATATAAAAAGAATTATTGATTAAAAATAAATAATTAAAAGAATTACTATTCAAAAATAAATAATTAACGGAATTACTACTTGAAAATAAATATATAAAAGAATTATTATTTGAAAATAAATAATTAACCGAATTACGACTTGAAAATAAATATAATTAAAAGAATTACTATTTGAAAATAAATAATTAAAAGAATTATTATTTAAAAATAAATAATTAAGAGAATTATTTTTTCAGAACAATTAGTCTAAACAAATTTTTCTACAAATAATTATTGTTTTAAAAAAATATTATTTACCAATAAATTAGTAAAATATAATCCAAACGAATTGAAAAGATAATTTAAATATTATTCTTGTTAAGGGTATTTGAACCATTATTTCGTAACAATAATAAAATACATGCTTTGGCCAAATTGTGACGTCATAATGGTTCAAATGCCCTTAATAAATAGAAAAAAAATAAGAAACATTACTAAGAAATTTAACATTTATTTAATTTTCATCTAAGTTACCTAATTATTTTTTTAATTTAAAATTTATTTAACTTTTATTTAAGTTATTTAATTATTCATTTAATTTAACATTTATTTACAAACAGTTTTAAAAAAATTTTGTTAAATAAAATAAAAAAACGAATAAAATAAAAAAAATAAAACAAAAATAAAACAAAAATATTTAAAAAAAACATGCAATTTAATAAAAATTTGAAAAATGATCTTAACATTATTGGCGTTGAACAAATTTTTCCATTATACACATTGAATAAATTAAAACATCAAATAATTAAAATTCCCATGAAGGGCCGATAAGAGATTTAACATTAAAAAAAAAAATTAACCCGAAAAAGATAAAATCCATTCTTTTTAAATACAATGCATAATTTTGTCATATTCGTATAAAACAGTTAATGAATATTAAAAAAAACTACATTATCATAATTCATAATTTTAAATATCCAAAAAAGAGTGCATAAATTTATTTTCTTCTTTAATTTTTTTTTTCTTTTTGCTATACACAATATTTTCCCGTGCGTGTGTTCGCGAAGGCTGCATTTTGTTAACTTCTTGAACTGGAATTATGTCATTACCCACAATCGAGATCCGACATATAAATTATGGACTTAAGACGTGTCATCGAGATAATATAGAAAAATGGCTCTACCTCGGAAGCCATGTAGGTACCAAGTACGTACATATAAATCGAGGGGGTGGGGGAGGGAGAAGGAGGACTTTGCGTGGTACCCGAATAAAGTTGTACGTATATATTTATATATATATAGTTATGGTGTGAGGTCCAAAAATTAAAAAAAAAAAAAAAAAAAAAAGAAATGAACTCATGGGGGCCTGTATGATTTACCAGGAACACATTCGTTATTAGTGCGAATAATGAATCATTATTGGCTTACGAAAAAAAAATTATTTCCTCGGACTGTAATTTATTTATTCCGATCATTGTATAAAGTAGTTTATTAACTTGTTTTTTTGTACTCGTATTTATTTTGATTTGGGATTTTGAATTATTCTTTTATTAGATTGTAATTCTATTGTTCTATTGGTATTCCAAATATTCCATTCGGAATATTTCAAAAACAAAATATTCCATTTGCTGTATTTCAAAAACAAAATATTCCATTTGGAATATTTCGAAAACAAAATATTCCATTTGGAATGTCTTGATTTGGAAATATTCAATTAGGAATATTTTATTTAAGAGATAATATTCCTGATTGAATATTTTCAATACTAAAAGGTATTCTAAAGGTATTTAATCAGGAATATTTTTTTTAAAGGTAATATTCCTAATTGAATATTTTCAAAATCAAATATTCCTAATTGAATATTTTCAAAATTAAATGTTCCTGATTGAATATTTTCATAATCAAATATTCTAAATTCAATACCTTTAAGAATAAAAATTCAATTTTGATTATTGCACCATTTGGAATATTGTATTCTGTAAATATTCTATTTTGAGATTTTCGCTGTTTTGAAAGTATTCAATTTGGAATATTTTGTTTCGAAAAATATTTAGTTTGGCAACAATTCAACTTGAAATATTTTTCTTTTAGAAATATTCAATTAGAAATCATTTACTTGGGAAGTATATTCAATTTGGAATATTGGGAATATTTTATTTTGGAAATATTCTATTTAGGTTTTTTTTGTTCTAAACGTATTCAATTTGGAATATTTGCTTTTGAAAATATTCAATTAGGAATATTTTTTGTTTGAATTATTCAATTTAGAATATTGCACCATTTGAAATATATTCTTTTGGAAATATTCTATTTGTGATATTTTGTTTTGGAAATATTCCAATTTGGAATATTTCACTTTGAAAGGATTCAATTTTGAATACAAAAATTGTTATTCTAATATTTAGTTTTGAATATTTTTTATTGGAAATATTCAGTTTTTAATATTTTATTTTGTAAATAGTCAATTTTGAATATTTTATTTTGTAAATAGTCAATTTTGAATATTTTATTTCGGAAATTTTTTAATTTAGAAAATTCTTTTCTCGAAGTATTCGAAATATTCTATTTTAATAATTCTTCTTTCAAATATTCCCATTTTAATACTTATTGTGTTTGAAAATATTTCATTGGGAATATTTTGCTTTTAAAAATATTTCATTTGAAATACTTAAATTTTTTAATATTGAATATTTAGAATACAGTATTTTTGGAATATTCTATTTTTATAACTTCGTTTTTCGAATATTCCACTTGGAATATTTTCTTTATGAAGCTTTTCGTTTGGAATTCATTTTTATGTCGAATATTCCATTAAGAATATTTTTTTCTTTTAGTATTTAATTAGAAATTTTGTTTTGTTTTTGGAATATTCTATTTTTTGCAAAGTTATACTTTTTCTAACGTTTGGCTTGGAATATTTTGCTTAGGAATATTATTGGAAGGTTTTTTTTATTTAGAATACATTATTATTGAAATATTCCAGTCGAAATTTATAATACATCGTTTTTGGAAAATCCCAATTAGAATTTTTTGATTTTGGAATATTTCAGTATAAATACTTTCTTCTTGGAATATCCCCGATGGAATACTTTTTCCTTGAATATTTCCATTGAAATATTTCTTTTTTCAAAATATTCCCTTTGAAATATTTCTATTTGAAATATTCCCTTTGAAATATTTCTTTTTTGAAATATTCCTTTTGGAATAATTCTTTTTTGAAATATTCCCATTGGGATATTTTTTAAAAGAAATATTTCTTTTGGAATACTTTCTTTGTAGAACCTCCCCGTTGGAATATTTTCCTGATGGAATATTCCCCTTGGAATACTTTATCTTCGGAATACTTTTTTCCAGGAATTTTTTTTTGCATTTTTTAGAAACAAAAAAATATTTTTTTGTGTGTTTTTCACTGTAATATGCGGAAGAGATATAATATTATGCTCTTTTGGTGGAGGAGGGGAAGAAAAAAGTGCCATGGCAGCGGCAAATAACGATGTGTCTTACTTAAAATGGAATAAGACCTCATTCGCATAAGACTGATTAATGCAGTTCTCACCTAATCTCAAGCCTTTTCGATTTATGTCTTCCTGTGACACTCAATTCAACGTTTTACAAACATTCTCAAGAATTCAGGAAGGCGTGAGTTGAATTTATTTTAATCAACCCGCATTCTCAATTAAGACGCTCATCTCTATACTTGTTGTGTTTTCTTATAAGACTATATGTAGCTTTCAGTTCAACTGGTTTTCCTTTTCCCGATAAAGAAAGGTGTTTATATGCGGAAAAACTGTAACCTCACTGATGCTGCAGTATTATTTCTTTTCTGAGATAAAGTGACAATAATATTATTGTATTTTTTTTTATTTATTAAACAAATTATTTTATTTATTTATTTTTTGCTACTTTTACTGTTTTTACTATTTTGACTTTTTTTTTTACTATTTTTACTGTGTTTACTATTTTTTCCCTTTTTTACTATTTTTACCATTTTTACTACTATTGCTATTTTTTCTTTTGTTTATTATTTTTACTATTTTACTATTTTGTTATTTTTATTACTCTACTATTTTACTATTTTTTATTATTTTTACTCCTTTTACTATTTTATTATTTTTATTACTTTACTATTTTTATTATTTTCACTCCTTTTACTATTTTATTATTTTTATTACTTTACTATTTTACTATTTTTATTATTTGTACTTCTTTTACTATTTTATTAATTTTATTACTTTACTACTTTACTATTTTTATTATTTTTATTACATTACTATTTTTACTACTTTTACTATTTTGTTATTTTCAAATTTGTTTAATATTTTTTGTAACAACTCATTAATTTAATTTTTCTTGTTTGTATTTTTGTACAATTTGTATTTGAATTTGTGTTTTAAGCATTTTTTTTATTTTATATTTTTTTATTCACTAGATATTTCATAAATATTTTTTATTTATGTTTTATTTTGATTCAAGATTTTTTTATTTACATTTTATTTATCTTTATATTTTTTTTATTTATATTTTACTTGGCTTTAAATTTTTTTTATTTACATTTTATTTGACTACATATATTTTTATTTATATTTCAAGTTTATTTTTACAAATTTTTCTGTTTCTTTATGTTTTGATTATTTTCTTGCTAATTTTACTTAAAAATATCTTTCTAAAAAATTATTTTCTTTCTCTTTCTCTTTAATTTTCACAGTTGCTGAATTTTTTGTTTAGAAAAAAAATTTATTTGAAACAAATTTTTGGTATAGAAAAAAAATGTATTAGAAATAATTTGTTGTGTAGAATAAAAATATATTTGAAATAATTTTTTGTATAGAAAAGAAATTTATTTGAAATTATTTGTAGCATATAAAAAAAATTTATTTGAAATAATGTTTGGTATAGAAAAAAAATTAATTTGAAATCATTTTTTGTATAGAAAAAAGATTCATTTGAAATCATTTTTTTCTTTTGAATTCGGAAATAAATTATTTTAATTAATTTTGATTGGGAATTAAAAATCTTCACTTTATTCGAGTTTTTCCATTATTTGCTTTTGGGCCTCGTAAATTGAACGACAAGATTTTGTCATAAGTTCCTGTTCCTCTGAACTGTAATTTTGCCGAATGAAAGATTGAATTCCGTTTCTGCCAACCACACAGGGCAGGGATGTGAAAATATCTTTCTCGAATCCATGACGACAACCCTTTAAAGAAAAAAAATATTTTAATTTTTACTATCATTATTTTTATTATAAATTAAATTAAATTAATAATAATTATTTTTATTATTACTTTATTATTATTTTTGTATTATTATTATTCTTATTTTATGTATTTAATAAATTAAATTAAATTAATTAAATTTCTGAGGCCTTTTTAAATTTATTAAATTTTTTTTAAATTACTTATTATTATTATTATTATTATTATTATTATTATCTTTATTTTTATTATTATTTTATTATTTTTATTTTTATTATTATTTTATTTTTTTTTATTATTATTATTATTATTATTATTATTATTATTATTATTATTATTATAGGTAAAAAAATTATTTTCTTTTTTTGTTTTTGCTTTTTTTTACTTTTTTACTGAGAGACATTTTTGTAAAATTAAAGTTTTGCTGCGAGGAAGGTGCTTATTAACCTTTACGAATGCCGACACCGTGATGCAGATGCAAGTGTTTCGTACAATGGCGTCGACAATTTCACCAACGCAAATTCCAACACCCCAATTGGAATAACCCTTTTTTGCCAACAATTGGTCATTGCAGCCAATCACTTTTTCGTGAATCTTGTTCCAGGCTTCGGGATCCTGCGCCGTTCCAATTTCTTTATTGATGTCTTTCAATTTGACTCCCATTACGGAAACCGCTGACCAGACGGGCACTATATATATATATATGTGTGTGTGTGTATGCGAATTCAAAGTGAAGGTTTCAATTACAAACATTTTTTATTTTTTATTTTCTTAAATTTTTTACTGTAGAATATATTTCAGTGAAAATTAGTTCCACGTAACGGTGATTAAATGTAATTGTAGTTAAAAAGGAAAAAGTGTAATTGTATTGAAAAAGAATGAATGTTCAACAAGAAAAAAATATTTAAAAAGAAAAACGTATTAAAAAAAAATTGAAAAAGAAAAAATATTTTTAAAAAATATTTAAAAAGCAAAAAGTAGTAAAAAGAAAAAATTAAAAAAGAATATTGAAAATGAAAAAATATTTAAAAAGAAAAATGTATTAAAAAGAAAAAAGAAAAAAAAATATTGAATAAGAAAAAATTACTTAAAGAGAAAAAAATATTAAGAAGAAAAAAAAATATATTGAAAAAGAAAAAATTATTTAAAGAGAAAAAATATTGAAAAGAAAATTTAAAAAAAAATATATTTAAAAAGAAGTATAACGATGTAAATAAGAATAATTAGCGTAAATTATAATATTTATATTTTTAAAGAGAAGAAATTATTTAAATGCCCGCAGTAATAAAAAAAAACCCAAAAGAATTTTTACTTTTTCCAATGTTTAATTTTTTTTTTAGCAAAAATTGTATTTTTTTTTGTTTGTAATATTTTGAAATTTTGAAAAAAATAATCTATACGTACCACAAGTGGGACTATTTTCGCCGATAATTAACGCCTGAACAGAATTCATCGAAATTTTCAATTCTTGAGCAATGAAATATTGAAATCGGCAACTCTCCAAAAATGTCCCGAGACCGATTACACGATTTGGTTGGAATCCGGAAAATTTCATTGCAGCGAAGGACAAAATGTCGACTGCAATTAATAAAGAGTTTTTCCAGAAGCATAATTAATATTATTTTTTATTTTTATTTACTGCTCTTTTATTATTCGTTAATTTATTAGTAATTATTTTTATTTTTATTTTTATTTTTAAATTTGTTTTTTAATTAATGTTCTGTAATTCTTTTTCTTAATTTATTTTTATTCACTGTTTTTATATTATTTATTTTATTTCTATTAATTGTTTTTAGATTTATTAAAATTAATGTTTATTTTTTGTATTTTTATTCTTTTACTTAATTTATTTTCAATTAAAATAAATAAATAAATAATAAAACAGTCGCACCCCTTGCCAAACTGAAATCTATTCAATTTTTCCGTGAAGAGAAAATTCAAAAAATTTAATCACTAAATATTTTTTATTCTTTTACTTAATTTATTTTTAATTAAAATGTATTTTTATTTCTTGTTTTTTTATTCTTTTACTTGATTTATATTAAATTAATGTTCTTTACTGAATTTATTTTTATTTACTGTTTTTTTATTATTTAAATTTTTTTTTTTTTTCTTTTTAATTTATTTTTAATTATTATTTTTTTATTATTCAAATTTTTTTAATAAGAATTTTTTTTAATTTTCTTCTTAATTTTTGTTTAATTATTGTTTATTAATTCTGTTACTAAATTTATTTCCATTCACAATTTTTTCATTATTCTCTTAATCATTTTTCCTAGTTGTTTTTCCCAATTTTTTTTTAATTAGTGACTTTTTTTTAACTTTTTTCTAAAATTTATTTTTAATTAATATTTTTTTATTTTACTCTAACCTGGACTAGTGACAATAACGAGTACACAATTCGGTGCAAATTTACAGACATTTGGTATTAAGGACTTGAAAATTTCAAAATTTTCCTTCAACAATTCATTGGGGTCCTGACCATTTTCCTTTCTTTTTCCCGCAGTTATCACGCAAACAGTCGCATCTCTTGCCAAACTGAAATCTACTCAATTTTCCATGAGGAGAAAATTTAAAAAAAAATTAATTACTAAATATTTATTGGATAAATAATAAAATTAAAAAAAAATACAATTTACTGAATATTTAGTAGATAAATAATCAAATTAACTCCACGGAAAAGAAGGAAAAAAACTAATGTTAGAAATGTGAAAAAAAATATTCAAAAAAATAAAATTGCACTGAGAAAATAATATTTTCGAAGAAAAAAAATTTGTTTTTCCACATTGTACCTTTAGTGCCAATAATTTTTGGATTGCCAATAAAAGTTCCAGCATGTGACAAATCTTCAGCTTCCGCTTTCGCTAAATCTTCATTCACGTCAATGAGCACTAATTCCGAGGCAAGTCTCTGAAAAAATGAACAAAAATTAGAAAATTGGAAAATAATTGTGAAACTTACTTTATAATTGCATATATTTATTTCTTTTGTAAAAAAAATTACTATTTCTTAATTCGAACTTTTGAAACACAATTTTTTTACTAGGAAAAATTAATTTCTTAGTCGTTATTGTAAAGTTTTATTTCTAAGTTTTATTCTAAATAATTTTTTTCTGTTTCTAACTTTCGTCTCTAAATTTGGAAAGCAAAAATTATTATTTAGAATAAAATTTGGAAATATAGAAAAAAATTTGTACGTTTATTTGTATTAAATAATCTTTATCTAAGTTAATTTCCACTTTTGATACTATTTTCCATTTCTAAATTTAGACCATGATCTGGAAAAATAATAAAATAATAAAAATAATAGTAATAATAATAATAATAGGGAAAGTAATGAAAATATTGATAATAGTAAAAATAATGATGATTAAAATAATAGGGAAAATAATAAAAATATTGATAATAGTAAAAATAATGATAATTAGAATAATAGGGAAAATAATAAAGATATTGATAATAGTAAAAATAATTTAAATTTTCCCAGAATTTTTCACGAGACAATTGTCAACAATTGTCCATTTTTTCATAGCTTTAAATTTTTTTTTCAAGTAAAAATAATTATAATTAAAATAATAAGGAAAATAATAAAAATAATGATAATTAAAATAATAGGGAAAATAATAAAAATATTGATAATAGTGAAAATAATAATACAATAATAATAATAATAATAATAAAAAGAGAAAAAATTCCACCAGTCATAATTTCAGCTACCGAATGATTGGACACGCTCATTAGCAATTTCGCAATGAATGAAACTCATCGCGTTGAAAAATACAAAAGAAAATTTCGTCTCGAGCAAAATTTGTTGACCAGAGAGAAAAGAAAAATTCAGAGTTAAAAAAATTTAACCCACAGGGGTTCCAAAAAATACAAACACAAAAAATAAAAATAAAAAAGCACACACACATATATATGAATCGCGCGACCAACTGAGATAATGGTCGGACGTGTAATTATTCAAGAATGAATTATCGTATACACCATAAAGTTCATATGGGGCTGGTATTCGTAGTCATCGTCGCCATATGCCGACAAAGTGTATAAATATTATATACATTGTATATATATAAGTCTCGCACACAAATGAATGAACTAAAACTATTCCTTTTTTTAAATACCTTTTTTAATATATCATATTTTCTGAATTTATTTTTTTTTTCATTTCCTAAAGTGTGTGTCTTGATTTGAGAAGTCGTTTGAGTGAAGAAAAAAAAAAGAAGGAAACTTAACGATCGTGGGCATTAAAACAATGCGGATATGTATAGGTATATACGAAGTAGCAAAATGTTGAAGTGCACCGATCAATCGCTGATCTCACATTAAAGTTGAATTACAAGTAATGCGCGCATCTATTGCGTATATAGCACAAATTATCGATAATAACCCTCGGCAAGAAGGATCGTAACAATAAAAATTTTCTGATGGGAAATTTTCTATTATTTTATATCCTCATGATTATTTGACAACAAATGTTCTCTTCTGGTTTCTTTTTTGTCTTGCATTTTTCTTTTTCTATTCATTATTATCATTATTATTTTTCAATTATTTCTTTTATTTTTTTTACTTATTTTATTTCTTTTTACTTATTTTATATTTTTACATATTCTATTTCTTTTTACTTATTCTATTTTTTTACTTATTCTATTTTTTTTACTTCTTCTATTTTTTTACTTATTCTATTTGTTTTAATTATTCTATTTTTTTACTTATTCTACTTCTTTTTACTAATTTTATTTTTTTAACTTATTCTATTTTTTTACTTATTATATTTCTTTTTACTTATTTTAATTTAGTTTTATTTATTTTCCTTTTTCCCTTCATTATTTTTATTCATTTTTAGTATACAAAAATTGCGAAAAAATCAATTATGAAACAAAATTTCTATTTAATTCTTCTCAATAATTCAAATACTTTCACTGATAAAAACATTTTTCATAGAAATTTAATTGTTAAAAAAAATTTTTGATATTATTCTAAGCATGAATTTAATTATTTTCATAAACAGTAAAACTTATTGAAGAATTTCAATTAGTTTTAATACTATTTTTAATTAATTAATTTAAAAATGTAATTATTTTGACAAATAAAGTTTGAAATGAAATTCTTCCTCAAAGTTCAATTCTTTACATATAAATAATTCTTCAAAACAATTTCATTATGTCGATAAATAACGAAATTATTCCTGAAAAATAATTTATTTTCAGTCATTTTAATAAAATTCATGGCAAAATATATAAAATTCAATTATTTTCATAAATAACAATAATAATCAGGAGAATTAAATTATTTTCAAACGATAATAAATTTCTTCTTAGAAAATGCAATTATATCGAAATATTGTAATAAAATCGTTCTTAAGAATTCAATTATTTTCAAAAATAACAATTTTTTTTTACTGAAATTCAGTTCTTTTAAAACATTCAAATAAAATTTTTCTTAATTAATTATTTTTGTATAAATAATAAAATTCTTTTCAGGAATTCAATTATTTTTGAAAATTTTAATAAAATTCTTAGTAATTATTCTAATATTTTTATAAATAATGAAATTCATCGAAGGATTTCAATTACTTTTAATCCAATTTTACAGGAATTGGTAAAAAAATGTCATTATTCTTAAAAAATTTAATTTTCATTTCTGAAAAAAGTGAATCATTTAAAAAAAATCATTTTTTAAACTTCTTTGGAAAAATTAAATTATTTACGAAAATGTTAGAATTTTTTCACAGGAATTAAATTAGTTTCAAACGCTTTAAGAAAACTGTTTGAAAGAAACCAATTGTTTTAAATACAATTTTAATTCAATTTTTCTGAAATTATTAAATTAATCTTTTAGATTTAAATAAAATTCTTTTCAAAAATTCAATTATTTACATAAATAATTCTTCGATGTAATTCAATTATGGCGCAATAAATAATGACATTATTCCTGAAAATTTAATTATTTTGAGGCATTTTAACAAAATTCTTTGCAAAATAAATAAAATTCGATTATTTTCATAAATAACAATATTCATCACAAGAATTAAATTATTTTCAAACAGTAATAAATTTCTCCTTCAAAATTCAATTATTTAAAAAAAAAATTCTAACAAAATCGTTTCTACAAAATTCTTCCCAAGAATAAATATATTTTTATAAATATTCAAATTCTTTAACGAATAATAAAATTCGTTACATACATTAATTCAATTTATTAGCAATAAGATGAGAAAAAAGTAAATATTTTTTAAGAAAATTAGGAAAATGACAGAAAAATAAAATTTAGAATGTATAACTTTTGTCTGTTTTGGAAAGTGTATGAAATTATTTTTTTTTTGGCAAGATTAATTTTTCAATAGCTACTTTTTTACTACTATTTTTTTACTTTTTGTTAGTATTTTAATTTTAAATATTTTTGGCAATTAATTACCACATTTTTACTTATAGTATTTTTTATTTTCGGCGTCATTAGTGATATAATTATTAAATAATATAATTTTATTTATATATTTACTGGGAAATTTTCATTAATAGTTTACTATTTTTTTACTTAGTATTTTTATTTTCATTATTAGTGACACAATTATTAATTATTATTTGTTATTATTATTATTATTATTGTTATTTATTAGTGATAACAATATTAGTAATAATTAATATTAGTAAAATTTATATTAGTAATAATAATATTAGTAACAGTTAATATTATTAATAACAATATTAGTAATAGGTAATATTAGTAAAATTTATATTGGTAATAATAATATTTGTAACAGTTAATATTAGTGAAATAAATATTTGTAATATTAATATTAGTAACAGTTAACTATTAACCAAAAATTCTAATTATTAATTATTAATTATTAATATTAATAATAATATTCTTAGCTTCCCCTGTAAATATTCCCATTGAGGAAATAAAAAAAAAATTTTTGCCAATTAAAACGAAAAGCAAAAAAATAATCGAAAGATTAAAAAATTAAATTATTATGTAATTAAATTATTATAATACCTCTATATACAAATATATATGTATATATTCATATATTCGTTTGATATATAATTTTATAATTATATCATTATCCTCGCTCATATTATCGAAAATCGAGATAAAAACGTAATTTTACTTATATTTTTCAAAGTGAAAAGGAAGAAAAAGAAGAAGAAGAAGAAGAAGAAGAAGAAGAAGAAGACGAAAGATGTAAATAAAATAATATCATTTCGCGTCTTGAAAAATATTCTTCTAATCATTCTGTGGCAATATGGCAGGATCACAGCTGCAGTTTTCAATCCGGATAAACCGGCTCTTAAACTCGCTCTCCAAATTTTTCGACGAAAAAGGTGGCTCGTCGTCGTGCCGCCACGGCGGTATTTCTCCTCCTCCTCCTCCTCCTTTTTCTCGTCTTTTTCGTTTTCTTCTTCTTCTTCTACTCTGGCGTTTCCTGCAACATGTCGACACAGGCATCGTCAGGTCGGAACAGATTTCACGACAGGTGCCTACAGGTAGAATCCGGAAGTTACTTTTCCCTCGACCGGTTCGTAAGGTCGTGCACGTGCTCCGAATATTATTCCTATGACATTTGTCACTTGCGCCACTAGACGATTTTCTTTGCATTGTTGTGGAACGAGAAACTGCCTTCCTGTATTGCATTTTACGGAAAGGAAATAAAAACGAAATGATTTAATATATTTTCTGAAGTATGGAGAAGGGAAATATTTTTTTTCTTTTTGCTTATTCTGTTTTGCACACCGAAGAAAATATTTTTTTCGTTCTATTTTGTTTCTGTTGTAAATTGTGTTTCATTTTTTAATTGCTTTTTATTTTTATTCCTTTCTAAACGGGTTTTATTATTTATTTTATTTTTTAGTAGAAAGTGATTTTATTTTTTGTTCTATTTTTAATCGTACTTGGTTTTTCTGTTTCTTTTATTATCAATTATTAATTATTGCAAATTAATTTTTTTTGCTTCTACTTTTTATGGTAATTGCGTTTTACTGTTTGATTATTTAATTGTAAATTGCTTTTATTTTAGTTCTATTTTGTATTGAAAATTATTTTTTATTTTTATTCTTTTCTAAATGAGTATTTTATTACTTATTTTATTTTTTATTAGAAATTCATTTTTTTTGTTCTATTTTTAATCGTACTTCGCTTTTTTGTATGGTTTTTTTTATTGTAAATTATTAATCATTGCAAATTGATTTTATTTTAGTTCTATTTTGTATTAAAAATTGTTTTTTATTTATTGTTTTATTTTTAATCGTACTTGGTTTTTTGGGATTTTTGTTTTTGTAAATTATGGTTTTTAATTAGTTTTATATTTTATTTTATAGTTTCTAAATGGGTTTCATTATTTATTTTATTTTTCATTAGAAATTTATTTTTTGTTCCGTTTTTAATCGTTCTTGGATTTTTTTTGGTTTTCTTATTGTAAATTATTAATTATTGCAAATTGGTTTTATTTTTTGTTCTATTTTTGATCGTAACTAGTTTTCATTTTGGTTTAATGCGAGTATTATTTTGGTTCTATTTTGTATTTATTATTATTTATTTGAATTGGGTTTTATTCTAGTTTTATTTTTCATTCTAATAGGATTTTTTTTCGTTTTTTATTGTAGGTGAATAGGTTTTCTTTGTGGTTTAATTTTTTATCGCAATTGAATTTCTTTAGTGGTTTTTTTTTATTAATTATTATTGCAATTTGGTTTTTGTTTCTATTTTCTAGTCGTAATTGAATTTCTTAAGTGGTTTTTTTTTATTAATTTTTATCGCAATTTGGTTTTTATTTTTGTTCCTATTTTCTAGTCGTAATTGTGTTTTATTTTTATTTCTTTTTTCATTTGAAAAAGGGTTTTTTTTGTTTTGTTTTGTTTTGTATTGTAAATTTGTAATTTGGTTTAATATTATTTATTTATTATTTTTATTTTTTTCTTAATGGATTTTATCTTTGGTTCTATTTTCTATTGGTGACTGCGTTTATAGCTTTTAGTTTATTTTACTGTTAAATAGGTTCTAATTTTGTTTCTATTCAATAATTGAAAATTAGTTTTTACTTTGGTTTTAGTTTAATATTGTGATTATGTTTTATTTTTTATTATAAATTTTATTTTATGTTTTATTTTTTTATTGTAAATTGGGTTTTATTTTACTTTTTACTAGAAATTGATTTTTTGATTCAATTTTTTACTAGAAATTAGGTTGCACACGGAGAAAAATACTTTTCGTGTCTATTTTCTTGTTATTGTAAATTGGATTTTATTTTATTTATTAAAAATTGCTTTTTATTTTAATTTTTCTTAATGGGTTTTATTTTTTATCGTCATTGTGTTATGCTTTTCATTTTTTTAATTGTAAAAAGTTTTTATTTTTGTTTCTGTTTGATTAAAAACTGCTTTTTATTTTAATTTTTGTTAATGAATTTTATTTTTTATCATCATTGCGTTTTGCTTTTAGTTTTATTTTTTAATTGTCAATAGGTTTTATTTTTGTTTCTTTTTAATCGAAAATGGGTTTTATTTTGGTTTCATTTTTTATTGTAATTGTGATTTATTTTATTTTTGATTAAAGATTATTGATTTTTCCAATTTGGTTTTTATTTTTATTTCTATTTTCTATCGTAATTAGGTTGTATTTTTGAACTTTTTTCACTGTAAATGGGTTTTTTTTTGGTTTCATTTTGTATTGTAATTGTGCTTTATTTCATTTTTAATTAGAAATTTTTTTACGTTGGTTTTATTTTGTATACTGCAATTGGGTTTAATTTTTTAATTTTTATTACACTTTTATTAAATTGGTTTTATTATTGGTTCTATTTTCATTTTGTTATTGTTGTAAATTAGGGTTCATTTTATTTTTTTCTTGAAATCGGTTTTATTTTTGGTTTTTTATTATTAATCATTCATTATTACAAATTGGTTTTATTAGTCATCCTAAATATTTATTTTATTATTTATGGTTTATTAATTATTATCTGTTATTATTTATTATTTAGGCATTTATTATTATTAATATTATTATTAATATTATTATTAATATTATTATTAATATTATTATTAATATTATAATTATAATAATAATAATAATTATTATTATTATTATTTCCATTTATTATTCCCATATTATCGTTATTATTCTTTCTATTATTATTATTATTATTCCTATTATTATTTAAATAACTAAATAATTAATTTCCATTTTTTATTATTTAATTTTACTATTATATTTGATGATTGTTTAATTATATAGCAATTTGAAATTATCTTGTTAGAAAAATATTTTCCTCGGTGGTAATTGAAAAATAAAAAAAAGCGTCACTCACAGTCGATTATTTTTCAGAGACTTAGAGGCGAGATAACGTTTGAGATTTGGTCCAGGAGGAATGAACGGCAAGAAAGGTGGTGCTTGAATAGTAGTAGTAGTAGTAGTTGTTTTCGTTTTTGTTGTTGTTGTTGTTGTTGGTGGTGATTGTGGTGATGATGAGGAAGGCTCGAAGCGGTGGTGAATTGAGAATGCTTGTAGACGAGACGATGTTGGGTTGGATAGTAGTTTCATTGACGAGGGCTCGAGGCTACGAATTCCATGGGGTTTGTTGTTGTTGGTGGCGGACGACAACGACAACGACGACGAGCACGTCAGTGGCAAAAGAGAAGGACACACAGTGGTTTTGCTCCGAGGTGCTGGTAATGAGGGTATGATTGGTCGGGAACAACTTTCAGGGCACTCGTATTTTGCAATTATCTCGTTGATGTGCTCCGACAAACTTCCCCGCGAACAACGGCACTTGAACTTTATCATAATATTCTATACACTGTATAATATTTATCTTCGCTTTTTTTATTTTTTTTTTATTATTTTTTTTTGTTTTTTTTTTTTGTTATTAAACACTCGTCATGATTTATTCATCACGCGTTCAAACATTTTTACTGTCGATCTTATTGTACTGAATTTTATTTTTCGGGGCATTTTTTTATTTTTGTTTTCTTTTACTAATTTTCTTTTCCTTCTTCAATTGTATTTAATTTTATTTTTTGTTCTTTTTCACTTTTTTCTTTTTGTTTTCCTTTATTATTTTTTATTCCTTTTTTCAATTTTATTTAATTTTAATTTTGTTCTTTTTGACTTATTTTGTTTTTATTTTCCTTTTTTATTTTTATTTCACTTTTTAATTTTTTCCTCTTCTTAATTTTACCGTTTTTTGTGTTTTTTCTATTCTTTGTAAAACTTAAAGTCGAATTTAATTTAATTTTAATTTATTCGACTTTTATTTTTTTTTCGTATTTATCGTATTTGTTATACTTTCATGTTGTTTTATCCTCTTTCTAATTTCTGTATTTCTGGTAATTTTAAAATTGTTGTACTTTTTATATTCTTCTTTGTTTTCGCATTTTTTTGTCCTTTTTGTATTATTTTTTATTTATTTTTTGTATTTTCTATAAATTTTTTCCAATGTCTTTCCAAATTTTGTATTTTTAATGTCTATATCCAAAAAATGTAAATAATTTAATAAAAAATTTTGCATCGAGGTTAATTTCCTAATGACAAATTCATATCTAAAATGGAAATTACCTCTTGTTTTTGTTTTTTTTTTAATTTGGAAATTTTTATCGAAAAAATGTTCTGTAAAACTTTGAATTCAATAAATTTAATGAATTTATTTTCAAGAAAATGAAATAATACAAAATAAAATAAAATATGGAATCAAATAATACGAAAAATACAGTAAAATATATAGAAAATACAAAAATACAGTAAAATAAATACAAAACTACAAGGATGCAGTTTATTATAAAAATAGAGAAAATGCATAAAATACAAAAAGCAAAAAATACAAAGGATAAAAAAAATATAAAAATACAATAAATATAAAAATACAAAAAATTCGAAGAAGCTAAAAATACAAAAATACAGTAAAATAAATACAAAAATATAAAAAATGCAAAAGTACAAAAATGCAGTTAAATATAAAAATAGGGAAAATGCATAAAATACAAAAAGCAAAAAATACAATAAAGGATACAAAAATATAAAAATACAATAAATTTAAAAATACAAAAAATTCAGAGAATCTGAAAATACAGTAAAATAAATACAAAAATATTTTAAAATACAAAAATGCAGTAAATACAAAAATACAGTGAGTACAAAAATACAATAAAATGAGAAATACAGTAAATACAATGACACAGTAAGTAAAAAAATTGAAAAAACACAGTAAGCACAAAAAAAGAAAAAAAAACTACAAAAATATTAACTAAAATTAAATTCCTCGTAGAAATTTTCGACGATCTATTTTCCGCCACGGTCTTTAAGGACACTAATTAAATGTCAAACGAAACCCGCTCTGTTATTATAAAATACACAGAAAATTCTAAACCGTTGTCATTTGTGTCTTTTCTAAAAGTCCTTTTGTTCTCGAGAACGCCGAAGTAAATAAAAAAAAGGCGGGGGAGGAGAAAAAGAGCAGAAAGAGACGATTATTATTTGAGAGAAAATAAGAAAAATGAGCAAAAAGCTTTAATGAAACACCTGAGTCTCGATTTCCTGAAGAAATATTATTGAAGGGAAGAAAAAAAAATTATCACCATTATGGTTATATATATATATATAGTGGAGGCTCGTGTTCACTGTCAGGTGGAAAATGAAAGCTTATTTTTGTTCGCAAAATGCTGTTGTCCTCCTCGTTTATAGCGTGACATTGTTTTGCCTAAGGGGGCGAGTAGAAAATATAACCTTTTCGAACGAATTATAATGACGAACGCCCTGTCACGTCCGGCTTCTATTGTTGTGAATATATTCGACTTTGTATATAACGATTTGCGGAAATCTTACTCTGAAATTAGCGAAACCTGCATTTATTATTTCTGCCAAATGTGGATTTTTATTATACGTAACGTAACGTCCGCTTTTTTTGCACTTTCTCGAGACGAATTCTTCTTTTTTTCTTTATTACAAAAATTTTTTTTTATTTAAATTAAAAATAGTTAACAATATTTTATTTAATTAAATTCATAAACAAAGCGTCTGCTTTTGGCACTTTCTCGAGACCAATTTTTTTTTCTTTATTAAAAAAAAATTTTATTTTTACTAAAAATAGTTAAATATTTTATTTACATAAAATTTATAAACAAAACGTCTCTTTTCGGTTTTTTTCACAATTATTTTTCTATCATTAAAAATAATTAAAAATATTTTATTTATTTACATTCATAAACAAAACGTTCCCTTCTCGACTTTTTTTGCAATTGTTTTTCCATCATTATTTTTTTTCCAATAATGTACAAAATTAAAAAATTAAAACTATTTCAAAGTTAAATTTATAAATAAATAAAAAGCGAAAAAAAATAAATGTAAAAAAGAAATTAAAAAAAATATTCAAGTGCGTGTAAAATGTAATTACTTAAAAATTATTATTTTAATTACTTAAAAAAACTATTGGATTTTATTGTTGAACTTTTCTTATTGAAATAAATAAATACAATAGGTAAAAAATAAAAAATAAATGTTACATGCAGAATATAGAGAAAATTTTCTCTTCTTTAAAGCGACGAAGATTATCAACATAAATAATTTTTTTTTTAAATTAATAATAATATTTCATAATGTTATTTATTATGTCGGAGATGGCGCAATATTTCACAGATTTATCGCACTATTGCCCTGCAATGTAGCATAAAATTATTGGTACAATATATTTTTCCTCGTGAGTTTAATTACCTGCTGGTGTAATTACATTCACATTATATGTGCACTTTGCTTTTTAACGTCTACTCTTGTACATAAATAATAATGAGTATAAAATTTATATATAAATATAACGACTAGGATTACATATAAAAAATGCAAACAATTATTGTGGAATGTATTTAGAAAAAAAAATGTTGTCCCTAATGACATTATATTTTTATCATCAGGTACAAAAAAAATAATTTTCGACCGAAAGTAAGTAATTATTAATAAGAAGTGAATAATAAATAATTTTTAATTGATAATTAATAATTAAATAATAATTAGTAACTAATAAGTTATTTAGTAATTTATAATTAATAACTAAATAATAATTAGTAACTAATAAGTTATTAACTAATTTATAATTAGTAACTAATGTAATTAATAAATAATTAACGTGTAATAAGTAATTAACAGGTAATAAATAATTAACAAGTAAAAAAAAAAATTTGTAGAGCATTAATAAATAATTAATAACTAAATAATAATTAGTAACTTAGTAATTAATAATTTATAATTAGTTACTACTGATAATTATAGTAATAATATACTAGTAATAAATATAATTAGTAGTGAATAATTATTAAACAATAATAAGTAATTAATATTTAAAAAATATTTAACAATTTAACAACTAATAAATAATTAGTAAATCAATTAATATTTAATAGCAGATAGCTATTATTTTTTAATTAATATTAAAGATTAATAAAATGGTAAATAATTCTATTAAATATTTATTGAAATAAATAAATTTTCTAAAAATCTGTAATTTGTAATAAAAAATAATTAAAATTAAAAAAAATCAAGAATAAAAATTATTAGGGGAAAAAAAGGGAAAAAAAGTTTGATTAAGTTAAAACTACAGAATTTTTTTTGGTGCAATTTTGAAATTATATAATTTGACAAATGAAACCTTGAACAATATT
The DNA here is from genome assembly GCA_032872475.1 of Leptopilina myrica (nomen nudum). Classification (NCBI taxonomy): domain Eukaryota; kingdom Metazoa; phylum Arthropoda; class Insecta; order Hymenoptera; family Figitidae; genus Leptopilina; species Leptopilina myrica (nomen nudum). The sequence continues at coordinate 32,635,412 of CM065465.1, read as the reverse complement.
GCAATTGTGGAAGCCACACCAGCGTAACCACATCCGACAATGACAATTTTGACACGTTGACCCGGGAGAATATGCTCATGTTGTCTATTTAATAAAACTGTTGTTGTATTTCCGGTATTTTCAGCTAATTTCTTCCTCACGTCACCCATAATAAATTTATTTTCAAAATATATTTACTTCAAGAAGAATTTAAATTTTGTATTTTTAAAAAAAAATTCGTTTCATAAATACTAATTAACCCTAAATAATTAAATTTACTTTTTTGTTATTTCTTTTGCCTTTATGTTGGTTATATTATGTCAATTTGACAGTGTCTGCAAAATTTTGTTTTTTTCCAGAAAAAAAATGAAATAATTTTTAAATTCTCTTTCGTAAACAAAGGGAATTTTTTTATTCAACAATTTTTGCAAATTCAATTTTTCTAAAAGGATTTTTTAAGAGAATAATTAAAATTATTGTCTAATTAATTAATTTCTGTTTTAAATATTATTTATTTGTTTAAATATATAAAAGGCTATTTTCAGAACAATTTTTCAATGAAAAGAATTTTTTTATTGAATTTTTACTAGAATTGTATTAAGAAATTTTTCAGAACAATTTTTCAATGAAAAGAATTTTTTTTAATTGCATTTTTACTAGAATAATTAAATGACTATTATAAAAATTAAATTAATTATTACTTTCGCTCAAAAATTATTCTTTTTTCTACCGGATAAAAATAATGTCATATATCCTATTAATTAATTACTGTACCAATTATTTATTGACTTATTGATTTGTTTAAATATTTGTTAAAAAAAAAGTACATTAGAAAATTTTTCAGAACAATTTTTTAATAAAAAATTTCCTTCTTGTGAAATTTTTACCAGAATAATTAAAATTATTACCTGATTAATTACAGCATGCACCAATTATTCAGAAAACTTTTTGCACAAAAAAATTGTTCCTGTTTCAAAAAACGATTAATTCGAAAATTGTTTACCGCAGTAAACAGTAAAATTTTTTTCATGCTGAAAAGATTTATTTAAAAACAACGGGTATTTTTTTTTTGTCGAGAAAAGGATGAGTTGTTCGAAGATTATGTACAACCAAAAAAATAAAATAAAAATAAAGAAATCGACAAGCTTTCCGGCTCTGTGGTAAAGGCCGTTAGCATGTTAATTTTATAGCTTCATTACGCACTTGTGTTTTTCATTATACACTTAATTCTAATGAAGTGAGATAAGTGAGGCTACCAACCAAGTTTTGCGTAAACCCCATTTTCGTATAATGGTTCTCTCTTTCTACTTTTTTTTTTTTTTTTTTTTTGAAGATAATTGGAATATCTTCGATTCTCGCATTTTCTCAGATGCCGGAAAAGAATAAAAAATTATCCAATAACGAGCAACCTCAAACACCCATAGGAAATTGTTCCATAAAAACAAATTTTTATCGACAAAATGTAATTTTCAAGTGATAACATCTCTCGGGCAAGATTTCATTTGAATTCAAATTAATTAGTGATTTTTAAGCGAGACATTATTTTTTATTTCTACTATATGTACAGAAAAAAAAGAAAGCCGAGTGATTATAAAAATACGTTGGCGATGAAATTTTTTTTTCTTAATGTCCTATTATTTTGTTTTATAAAAACTTTATTTTAGACTGTGTGAATTTTTTTTTATTTTTAGTAAATTACATTTTTTGGCAAAATAATTTCTAGAAAGTAGTGTGTAATTTACGTAAAAAATTTTTAGGAAAATATAAAAATGGCGAAAAATGTAAAATATAGAAATAATGGTAATAAAAATAGTAGGAAATGGAGAAACAATAAAATTTTTTTTTTTTTTTTTTGCAAAAGGAAAATTATCCCTCTGCCTGTTCTACAAGAGTGACTTCCGATTCCTCTTCTTTTAGAATTCCACATTCTCTAATGGTTGAGCGAATTTCATCCGCACATTTTTGTAGAGCATTTCTTTCCTCGTCCGACAATTTTTGTTTAACAGTCTGGAGAATTCCTTCCCTTCCAATCACGCAAGGTATTGACATAAAAATATCCTTGTCCGTTCCGTGAGCGCAACTCTAATAAAAAAAAAATTATTAGCAGAAAAAAAATTCAGTGAATGCAAAATTCGAAAATAATTATTGTAATTATTCATTGTTGTCATTGTATTATTTATTATTATTATCAATTTTTTTATTTTATTGAATTTATTTATTGTTGTCGTTTAAAGAAGTAAAAAAAATATTTTAAAAATAATAAGGAAATAAAAAAAAATAATATTAAGTTAAATATAATAAAAAATTGTTTATTTTTTTTTACATTTTTTCTGTTCTTTTTATTTGCTTTATTTTAAAAAAAGTTTTTTATTTTTCATTTTCATTTTATTTTTTTAACTAATTTATTTCTTTATTTACTTAACATTGTCTATTTTTTATTATCGAAAGAGAAACAGAAATATCTAAATTATTAAACAATGGAAACAAAAAAAATTCAGTTCAAAATAAATAAACTAAACAAAATTTTCTAGTAAAAAATGTTAACAAAAATAAAATTGTAAAGAAAAATAAAGTAGTGGAATAAATGAAATAAATAAAAATCAAATGGAAAAAAATTATTCTACAAAAATTGAAAAATGGAAAAGTGGGAATAAATAAAAAAATTGAAAATAGTGACAATAAATAAAATGCGATTAAAAAAAATAAATATAGAAAAGACTATAATTAAAAATAATAAATCTAAACTAAAATACAGAAAAGTGAAAAAAGCTGAAATAAAATAATAAAACTTATTAAAACTTAAATAAAATAAATAAAAATCAAATGGAAAAAAATTATTCTACAAAAATTAAAAAATAGAAAAATGGGAAAAAATAAAAAAATTGAAAATAGTGACAATAAATAAAAATGCGATTAAAAAAAATAAATATAGAAAAGAATATAATTAAAAATAATAAAACTAAACCAAAAAATAGAAAAGTGAACAAAAATTTGATGCAAAAAAATATAAGAAACAAAAATAACAAAATTGTAAAAAGTAACAAAATTAATAACCTTAATATGAGTGGAAGCCGGAAGTACGACTCGGGTATTTCTCAGAATTGCATCGACAATTTCAGCAGTGCAGAAACCGAGTGCCCATGAATTTGGTCCTCTCGAACCCTTTTGTTGATTAAGTGTACTGCCACTATATTATAAAGTCACCACAAAAAAAAAAAAAAAAAAAAAAAAATTGAAAAGAAATATTACCAAAAAAAGAGGGAAAAAAACCGGAATAACTGGAATGTTCACAGAGACTCAATGGCTTAATTTCACTTTCTTACATATATATATATTGTATATATATTTATATATGTGGGTATATAAAATAAAAATGACTAACCACTCATTCACCGTGGTGCCGATCTCGTACCATTTTTCAGGGTCATCCTTTTCACCCATCTTTGGATTAATGTCCCGCAGCTTCATACCGGCTACATTAACGCTCGACCACACAGGAACTATAATTTACAATAATCGCAGAAATTTATTGAAGGAATAAATTAAAAAAGAACATCTCACTATGTATATATATATATGCGTATATGTGGCCAATCCAAAAGGACAAAATTAATTGGCCAATGTTTTCCCCCAAAAAATTACCACCTGTGAGATTTTATCTGTTTAAATATCTGATTAAATTAGACGCTATTTTCTTCTATTTTTTTTTTGATTTTAGACTAAATTCAATAATCGATGTTTTTGGCAAATATTTTTTCCTTTTTCGTATATTTTTCTCTTCTTCATTTTCACTTTTTTCTATTTTTATCCCTTTTTTCTATTTTTCCCTTCTTTATTTTCTCTTTTTTCTCCTTTTGCATATTTTTCTCCATTTTTATATTTTTCTCTTCCTTATTCTCTCTTCTTTCTATTTTTTCCCCTTTCGTATATTTTTCTCTGCCTTATTTTCTCTTTTTTCTATTATTACTCCTTTTGTATATTTTTCTCTGTTTTTATATTTTTTCTTTTTTTATATTTTTCCTATTTTTATATTATTCCTTTTTTTATTTTCCATTTTTCGCATTTTTTTTCTCCTTTTCCTTATTTTTTTCGATCCTCCACTAATTTTTCTCTTTTTCGTATTTTAATTCCAAGTAAATATGAAATTTTATCAAAAAATATTTTTTAGAATACTTTAGGGAATATTTTTGCAATACAATTTTTTACTAACAAGAATAGTTTCATTGTAAATAAAAGAGTTGACAAAAATATTTTTCTGTAATACTTTATGACTATTGTTTAAAGGAAAAATAATATTATTACAATTATAAAAAATTATTTTTTCATCAATTTCTCTTATTGAAATAAGAAATATTTAATTATTGTATAGAAAAAAGTTACAATAAGCAAAAGTTGAATTAAATTTTTGAATTCAAGAATTATACAAAATAATTATTTTCACCTTAGGCTTTTTTTTATTGAAAAGGAATTGCTATACAAATAATTATTTTTTCTTTAACCTTTTTTTAAATTAAAAAACTATTGTTTAAAGGCAAAATAATATTCTTACAATTATAAATAATTATTTTTTTTCATCAGTTTGTTTTATTGAAATAAAAAATAGTTAATTATTGTAGAAAAAAGTTACAATAAGCAAAAGTTAAATTAAACTTTTGAATTCAAGAACTTAGGGAAAAAATAATAATTTTATTATTACAAATATTTATTATAAATAATTATTTTATCATTAATTTTTTTACTGAAAACTAATTACAATAACTATTTTTTTCCAGTTCTTTTATTGAAAAATAATTATTTTGCAAATAGTAATAATTAATACAAATAAATATTTTTTCCTTAACTTTTTTTTAAATTAAAATAATTATTTTACAAATAGTAATAATTAACAATTATTATAAAAATAATTGTTTACTTTACTTAATTTAAAATGTAGTACAATTTAATTTAATTACTAATTTTACAATTAGTATACAAATAATTATTTTTACCGTAACTTTTTTTTATTAAAAAATAATAATTATTAATTAATATATTTAATTAAGTGAACGAGCAATTCGCTCGCACATATTATCATCATCTGCCAAAGCCACAAAAGTGCGTCAAACACAAGGTGCCATTTCCTTTTTCCGCCATATAATATCAACCATATTGCGACCGGATCGAATTTTAAAGTATCAAAAAAAATTTTTTTTTATTTTTTCATAATTTTTTTTACTTGAAAATTTTTTTTTCTCGTTAATTTTTGTTTGCTATTTAATATCGGCGCACACAATGTAACTTTATGCGCTTTTGCATCGCACGAGGACAACAACTCTCAAATGGCACATATATATACGTATACCGGAGAGAACCAGAAGCAAAACTTCATTACATTTATGACAGGAAATTAATGGACTTGGCTTTATGAAATTTATTGAAGTTATTTGCGCTTGTATTATAACTAATTTATCCGATTGGTCCTTGCAAAAGTGCATGTCTCAAAATTGCGTACACATATATATATATATATATATATATATATATATACAATAAATATTTTTATAAATATATTGGTAACATATAATTGAAATCTGTGAAACAAGTGATTTACACTAATTGGCCGCGGAAGCGATAATAATTTTACACTAAACGGTAGTAATATCAACTAGTGTTTAATATAACTTCATTTCATCATTTACTTCCATCATTGAAAGTCATTTATTAAATGCAAGTATTTTTTCTTTATTAGTTTTTCGGAACATTCATTAATCATTAAAAAAAAAAAAAATGGAAAAACCGTTTCTCCTCTACCGTTGGAATTGACCAATTTAATTTTTGGTAGTTGTAATTATTTATTTAATAGTTGTTTTTTAGTAAAAAAAAAAGGTTGAGGAAAAAATAATATTATTTGTGTAATAATTGTTTTTTAATAAAAAAAAGTTAAGGTAAAAGTAATTATTTGTGTACTAATTGTTTTTTAAATTAAATTAATTAAATATATATTTTTATAATAGTTTTTTAGTTTAACAAAAAGAAAAAATTATTATTTGTTTAATAGTTATTTTTTAATAAAAAAATAGTTAAGGTAAAAATAATTATTTGTATAATAATAATTTTTTAATAAAAAAAAGTAAAAATAATTCTTTGTATTGTTTTTTAAATGAAACCAATTTAGGCAAAAGTAATTATTTCTATTAAATTAATTATTACTATTTGTAAAATACTTATTTTCCAATAAAAGAAGTAGAAAAAAATAGTTATTGTAATTATTTTTCAGTAAAACCAATTAGTGACAATATAATTAATTATTATAACTATTCATAATAATTTAATAATTATTTATTCCCAAACTTCTTGAATTCAAAAATTTAATTTAACTTTTGCTTATTGTCACTTTTTTTCTACAATAATGAACTATTTTTTATTTCAATAAAAGGAATTAATGAAAAAATAATTATTTATAATTGTAATGATATTATTTTTCCTTTAAACAATAGTCATTAAATATAGCAGAAAAATATTTTTGTCAAGGATTTTATTTATAATGAAACTATTTTTGTTAGTAAAAGATTGCATTGCAAAAATGTTCAGTAAAATATTCTAGAATATATTTTTTGCTAAAATTTCTTATTTACTTGTAATTAAAATACGAAAAATAGAGAAATTAGTGAAGGATGGAAAAAATACATAAAAGGAGAAAAAAGGGAAAATAAAAAAAAAGAAAAATTAAAAAGTAGGAAAAATATAAAAATAGGAAAAATATAAAAAAAGAAAAAATATACAAAAGGAGTAATAATAGAAAAAGGAGAAAATAAGGCAGAAAAATATATACGAAAGAGCAAAAAATAGAAAGACGAGAAAAATATAAAAACAGAGAAAAATATACAAACGGAGAAAAAAATAGAAAAAAGAAAAAAATAAAGAAGAGAAAAATATACAAAAGGAGGAAAAATATAGAAAAAAGAGAAAACAAAGAAGAGAAAAATATACGAAAAGGAAACAAATGGAAAAATATGCAAAAACAGAAAAAAGGGAAAATAAACAAGAGAAAAATATACAAAAAGAGAAAAATGGTGATAAAAAGCAAAAAAAAAAGGTGAAAAAAATAAAAATTCCCACTCACCGGAATGCTCTCCTTGGGCACCAATATTCATACAATTAATAGAGTTGTTTGCCAAGCCAAATTTCTGAGCCAAATGATATTGAAATCTGACACTGTCGATTAGGGTCCCAGTGCCGAGGATTCGGCAGTGTGGAAATTTCGACAGCTTCCAGGCAATATAGGACATAACTTCAATGGGCTGTGTCACCACAACGATCACTGTTTTTGGACACCATTTCGCTACTCCGGGAATGATTTTTTTAAATATTTGCAAATTTTTTTCCATTTTTGGCTCCTCACCCGGCGCCGGATCGCCTACTGCGATAATCACCACTGCTGATTCGTTGATCTTTGCAATATCTGCAACCGTCATGAATCATTTGAGCTTCTGCTGGTATATTTTATTTATTATTCACAGTATAACATCAAGTCGTAAGTCAGAAATGAATTCTTAATTATCAAAATATGTCGGAGTGAAAAAATTATTTTTAGTTTTTTTTTTCTTTATTTTTTATCGTTTACTAATTTTATTAATTTTTTATTTTCACAATTTTTATTGTGTTTTTTAATTTTACAGTTTTTATTATGTTTTTATAGTTACTTTTTTGTTTTCTTATTGTTACAATTTAATTTTTTTATTTTTGAAATCTCCGTTTTTTTATTTTTACATTTTTGCAATTTTCATTTTTTTATTTTTTACTCTCTTATTTTTACAATTTTTTATCATTTTTCTTTACGTTTTTACTTTCTTATTGTTACAATTTTATTTTCTTGTTTTTGCAATTTTCATTATTTTTTTACTTCTTTATTTTATTATTTTCAAAAATTTTATTATTTTTCTATTTTAATAGTTTTTTTTTAAATTTTTATTTTCTTATTCTTATAATTTTGTTTTCTTATTTTTGAAATTTTTATTTCTTTATTATTTACCCTCTTATAATTACAATTTTCATTACTTTTTTACGTTTTTATTTTCTTATTTTTTAAATTTTCATTATTTTTACAATAATCTTAATTTCTTACTTTCTTATTATTGCAATTTTATTTTCTTGTTTTTGCAATTTTCATTATTTTTTCCACGTATTTATTTTTTTATTTTTACATTTTTGTTTTCTTATTTTATTAATTTTGTATATTTTTTTATTTTTACAATTTTTACATTTTTTTTTAGAAAAGTTCACAGAATTATTTTTCGCGTAAATATTCGTGAAGTTCTAATGAAATGTTTATTTTTTAAATTGATACGATTTCCATTAATTATTTTTTTGAATGTTCCCAAAACTGGAATATTTTCAGTAAATTATTCCAAAAGTATGAAGAATTTTTTTTAAATTCCCAGTGCTCATATTAAATATTTTGTCAATTTTAATTATTATTTAATTTTTATCTTTTTATTATTTTCTTATTTTTGTTTTCTCATTTTGGCAATTTTCATTATTTCTTTATTTTTATGTTTTGATTGTCTTATTTTCAATATTTTTAGGCTTTTGATTTTCTTATTTTTGCAATTTTCATTATTTCTTTATTTTTACGTCTTTACTATTTTTTTATTTTTACAATTTTTATTGGTTTTTTTATTTTTACGTTTTTATTGTCTTATTTTCAAAATTTTCATTATTTTAACATTTTTATTCTCCTATTTTTGTAATTTTAATTATTTTTGTACTTTTACGTTTTTGTTTTCTTACTTTTACAGTTTTTTTTGGTTTTACGTTTTTGTATTATTATTTTCAATTTTTACTATTTTCTCTCTTTCGTGTTTAACATTTTCTTTTTTTTTAATTTTTGTTTTCGTATTTTGTCAATTTTTCATTATTCATTTATTCTTACGTTTTTACTCTTCTCTTATTTTTACAATTTTCATCATCTTTTTATTTTTACGTTTTTATTCTCTTATTTTTCTAATTTTAATTATTTTTTTCGTTTCAATTTTTTATTTTTACAATTTTTTTTTTTAGAAAAGAACGAAAAGTTATTTTTCTTGTAAACATTCCCAAATTTCCAATCAAATATTATTTTTTAATAAAAAAAAAGAAATAAATAGTTCTGATTGAATTTTTTTTCCTTGAAAAATTTTAAAACTGCGGAAATTTCTCAATTTTAATAATTATTTCATTCGTTGAAATTTTTTCCCAAAAGTTTAAAGCGAAGCATGTTTCTAAGAAATAGTTTCCAACTAAATATTCCCCCTGCGTGTAATTTGAATAAAAAAATAATTTCTGCCGTCAGAAAGAGAAAATAATGGTGCGAAAAAAAAAAACAGTTTCCTAGCATGCAAAATTTTATTTACATTGTAGAAATATTAACGAAGCTATATATTTTCTTTTTTCAATAAAAAAAGAAACAACTTTTATGCCCAACTGTAGGTGTGAATTATTCGTACCTTTATTATTATATCGGTGAGAAATCACGAGAAACAGGAAGAAAGGGACAATTTGAAATTTTATGTTTACAGATTTTCCTTCGAGTTTATAAAACAAAACGTCGAAGGAGAAAAAAATAGAGAGGAAAGGAGAGAAAACGCGATAAAATGAAGAGGAAAAAGGGAAAAAAGAGAAAAAGAGAAAAAGAGAAAAAGAGAAAAAGAGAAAAGGAGAAAAAGAGAAAAATAGAAAAAGAGAGAAAAATAGTGGGAGGAGAGAATATATAAAAACGCGTGTAAAATAGCTTCCGAGAAGACTTTCAACTACTCGTTTACCTGTTTTAAAAAAAATTAGCCTCGAAAATTACACCACACACATCCTTTTTCTCACACGGCCGGATATAATCTGTGATTGATCTTGAAAAAAAAAAATTTTTTTTTCTTCTAATTTTTTCCCTTCTACTTTCGGAAGCTTTAATCACACTTTTGTTTGACATTTTACGATCGTATAATACTCGCAACGTTGAATATAATATGTGAAAAAGAAACCCCTTTTTTCCCCCCTCACAAAAGGTGTTGACTAACATTTTAATTTTTCTGGAAAAACTTGTTTCTTTCCATAGTAAAAAAAAAAATAATACTCGTCTCTTATATGTTTTGCGGATGAGATTTCTATCAATTTTCGAATCGTAAAAAAGTCACCGAATCTGTTTTTTTATGGATGTTGATCTTGAGAAAGATAGAATTTTTTTTTTTTTTTTGAAGTGATTAAGAAATTTTTGTTCTCGTTGACAGGGAACAATATTTATTTCATAAACAGAACGGGGCGAATGTTTGTGAATTTATTTTTAAATTATCAGATTTGAATAAGGGAGAGAGTGAAATCGATAAATTTTTCCTTTTCGTTAATTAATTCGAATGTCTTAATTAATTTTTTTTTTGTTTGATTTCACTTTATTTGTAGATTGAAAATTATTATTTATTTATTTTTCTTCTTCGCTAACTAATTGGAATGATTTAAATATTTACTATTTTTTGTTTAATTTCAATTATTTTTTATATTATAAATTATTATTTATTTTTGTTAATTAAGTGGAATGGCCTGGCTTAATTAAAAAAAAAGAAAAAATTTTTTGGTGAAAATTAAAGAAAGAACAAAAAAAGAAAAATGATAAATAAATTATTTTTTAAACCACAACAGGAAGAATATAAACAGTTAAATTAATGTTCTAACGATATTTTTTGATTTAAGGAAAAAAAATAAGATTAATACGAATACGATAATTAATATAGGAACAAAGAGTTTATAACTGTAAAGAAAAAATATATATAAATATACTTGATATGCTTTCTACTTTTTAAATTACTTTTTAATGAGGCTCAACAATATAACCGTTTTTTTGTCTTTATCCTCTTTATGTTCTACTTTTGAAAATTAGAAATATTTTTCATTGCTTTAACAATCTTCAATTTTTTTTTCATTTTCCCAAATTTCGCTTGGCGTTGAAAATTTTTTTTATTCTCCAATTTTCGAAAAATTACTATTCTCCTGTGAATTTTGTCATTAAAATTTAAATAGCTCATTAATCACACGATTAAATAATCTTCTCAACGAATAAATATATTTTTGAAGAAAAAAATAAAATTCTTTTTCTAATTCTGTAGGAAATATTTTATTTTTTAATAAGAATTTGTCAATAAAATCCTTTTTTCAATATTTTATTTTATTTGTTTAAATAAATGGAAATAAAAAGAATTAATTAGCATTGATAATAATAATTGTAATAACAATAATAATAAAATAAAAAAAAAGAATAAGAATAAGAATAAGAATAAGAATAAGAATAAGAATAAGAATAAGAATAAGAATAAGAATAAGAATAAGAATAAGAATAAGAATAAGAATAAGAATAAGAATAAGAATAAGAATAAGAATAAGAATTAGAATAAGAATAAGAATAAGAATAAGAATAAGAATAAGAATAAGAATAAGAATAAGAATAAGAATAAGAATAAGAATAAGAATAAGAATAAGAATAAGAATAAGAATAAGAATAAGAATAAGAATAAGAATAAGAATAAGAATAAGAATAAGAATAAGAATAAGAAGAATAAATAGTTTTGAAGAAGAATAAGAAGAAGAACAAAAATAATAATAAATAATAATAATAAAAATATAAATAATAATAATAATCAAAATAGTAAAAGAACTAAATAATTGATGGAATAATAATTTTGATAGAAAAAATTAACAATTAATTACTACTTAGAACTAGAGACTGAATTTTTCAAAAATAAATAATTAGATAATTAAATTTTCCAAAATAAGTAAATAATAAAAAAAAATATTTTTGCCAAGAAAAATTAAAAATCAGGGAGATAAAAATTTCCACGAATTTTTTTTATGTAAGAAACAATGCGCAAAAAAAGAACACATGCGGAAACGTTAAACAAGACAAGGAATTATATTCACGTGTAAAAAAAAATTTTTTTTTTCCTGAAAAAAGGCGAATACGTAAGTTTTCAACACAGATGTTCCATGTGACTTTTGTATAAACGAAAATAATGTCGGCATGGTAAATGGCGCTTACATCCTTTAATAGTTCCTCCACCCTTTCATATAATCTCTTTCGCATGAATATTTAATATTTTTCATCGGTCAGTGAATCACACAAATGCTTTTCGAGCGTTTGTTTTCTTTTTTTGCTTTTTCTCTGCAAATTTTTTTTTTTTTTTTTTTTTACTTGGGTCGTGGGTTGGTCTAACCCTAACGCAAGTGGCGGCGATTCAACATCGCGATAAATAAATACTCGAAATTTACGAACCAGCCCGGAAAAAGCGACGGAAACATCCGCCGTCCGCGTGCCTGCACGCGGCTGCTCAACAACTCCAAGATGTAAGGAGATGATTAAAAGGATTTCGAGGCCTTCACATATACGACTCTTTTTCTCTCTTTTCGCTTTCTTTCTCTCTCTCTCTCTCTTTCACGATCAACCCTCAATTCTCCCACCCTTTCAATTTTTGGCAATTTTTTTTTTTTTTTTTTTTTTTTTTTATTACATATTTGTTGACAGGGAATTCGCGTAAAAATTGAGAAAAAGGGGGAAAAAATGACGCGGGTAAAAAGAAGAAGAAGACAAGTTCGATCATTGAATTTATCGTTGATCTAGAAAAAAGTTGCGAGCCATCAGTCAGGATTTATCAATTTGAGATTTCTGGAATTTCGCTCACTGGGTGAGTCCAGAGTGAAATGTGAGACAATGAATTCCGGTTGAACGCGCTTTTACGAGCGGATTTTTGATTTTTGAGAACAGACAGTTTGAAATTTATATTTTGTTTACAAAAAAAGGGGGGAGGAGAGAAATAAAAAAAATTACAAAAAAAGTTTCTTCTTTTTTTATTTTTTACTTGTTTACAATTTTTTTTCTCCTTTTCTACTTTATTTTTTTTTATTCATTTTTCTGTTTATTATTGTTTCTTTAATTTTACTTTTCATTTTTTATTTTATTTTTAAAATTATTATTAAAATTGTTTGTTATTATTTTTGATACTTTTTGCAATTTTTTATTTTAGTTATTTTTCTATTTATTATTGTTTCTCTAATTTTACTTTTCATTTTATTTTTACAATTATTATTAAAATTGTTTGTTATTATTTTTGTTACTTTTTGCTATTTTTTATTTTAGTTATTTTTCTATTTTTTCTTATTTATTTAATTTTTTATTAATTTTTTATTTTTACTTTCTATTTTATTTTTAGAATTATTATTAAAATTTTTTATTGTTTTTGTTACTTTTTGCTATTTTCTATTTTAGTTATCTTTCTACTTTTCATTATTTATTTAATTTAATTTTTTTTACTTTCTATTTTATTTTTAGAATTATAATTAAATTTTTTTATTGTTTTTTTTACTTTTTGCTATTTCCTATTTTAGTTATCTTTCTACTTTTCATTATTTATTTAATTTAATTTTTTTTTTACTTTATTTTTACTTTTATTATAAACAGCGATTAGAATTATTTTTTATTAAAAGAAAACTGTAAATTAATGAAATTTTTTTCATAATAAATTTTTCTTGGCAAATTTTCTAATTATAATAATAATAATAATAATAATAATAATGAAAAAATAATAATTTTGCATTAATTATTAATTAAGAAAGTTCCCCTTTTTAATCATAATGAAAATTTTAATTGCAAACAAAATTTCCCTTTTTTAATCATAATAAAAATTTTATTTGTAAAAATAAAAAAATGTTAAACCAAATTTTCATAAATTAAAAAAAAATTTTTTTTAAATTGAATTAAAAATTGTTCCGATTCTTGTCAACGAGTGAAAAATAAATTCTCATTTACTAGAGTTCAGGGATAAAATACTAAACTCTGTATAAAGTGTTGGATACAGCGAGAGGGCGGGAAAGGAAAGAGAGAGAGAGAGGGATTTAAATATAAAACAAGGAAAACAAAAATCCCTCTCGTACAAGAAAAACAATTGATTTGCACGAACATTTCATACTCACAGCTTACTTAGAACGGTAAATGCATACCTGTGGACCCGATAACTAAAGGATTTCCTAGGAAGATACTAGCATGTCTTATGTCCTCAGCCTCAGCCTCAACCTTCTCCTTGTTCTTGTCCACCAAAACGATCTCACTCGCTATTCTCTGTTCAACATTTTATTATATACATCATGATCAACAACATTTTGCCAACACTCGCACAATTATTCTGTTATAGGTGAATTTTTTTTTTCTTCTAAAATTCAATTCAGTTTTGCAACAAAGTAAACAAAGTACAATGAAAGAAACAAAAAAAAAAAGGAAAAAAATGTTTTACTGGAAAAAAAATTACCTAGTTTTTCATAAAATGTTACTTTTTGTTGGTAAAAATTTACAAAATATATTTTCTTTATTTTACAAAATTTTTTTAGGCTAAAAAAGACTTAAAAAAAGATTTTTCCAAAATAATTTGTATCAATAAAAAATATTATTCAAATTTACTAAATTAATAAGATTCAATTAATAATTAATACATTACTATTAAATAACAATATTAATAATTGTTAGAATAAAATAAAATAATATTAATAATAATAAATAATATTCAATATAATATTTTACTAATATTCATTAGTAAAAAAAAATTTCTAAATAGTCTTTTAAGAAATATAAGCAAATATTTAAAATTAATAATTAATAAATTTCTATTAATAGCAATATTAAAAAAATTGTTAGAATAAAATAAAATCATATTAATAATAATATTAATTAATAAAAATTTTTTTTTTTAAATAGTCTTTCAAGAAATATTGTCAAATATTTAAAATATATTGTTTCAAGGAAATTGAATTAATTTTTTTTTACAGTTTGTGTGGAGAATATTTCCAAAATTGAAATGAAAAAATTACTAAATAGACTATTTTATAAATAATTTTATTCCTAATTGCTTTTTTTTCGTATTTCGGAAATTAAAAATTTTGTTTTCGTGATAAAAAATAAAAAATAAAATTCTCTGGAAAAAAAGCGTGGAATGTATATTCTTCCCTGATAAATATATATATATATATGCACAAGATTTTGTATATTAAATTACCCTCATCAAAATAGCAATGGCGCAAGCCATTCCCACGTTTCCGGCACCAATGATGGAAACCTTAAGTTTGTGTGGGTAAGTTTCACATGGTCCTAATTGCGAACTTATTAATGCATTCTTTGTCGTCGTTGTCACAGTCTCAGAGTGTGCAATCTGAAAGCAGAAAAAAATAGAACAATGAGATATTAAATTCATGTGGCGAATTTTTTTTTTTTTGCTTAAAAACTTGGAAAAAAACAAAAAGAAAATTTGGTATTTATTTGTAAACAAAATAAACAAAATAAACAAAATAATCAAAATGAACAAAATAATAAAAATGAACAAAATAAATAAAATGAACAAAATAAAAAAAAATAAACAAAATAAACAAAATATACAAAATGAACAAAATAAACAAAATAAACAAAATAAACGAAATAAACAAAATAAACAAAATAAACGAAATAAACAAAATAAATAAGAAAATAAACAAAATGAATAAATAAACAAAATGAACGAAATAAACAAAATAAATTAGAAAATAAAAATAAATAAATAAATAATTTATAAATAAACAAAATAGAAATAATTTATTTAATTAGAATATTTGTTAATAATAGTAATAATTTATTTATTTAGTATATTTTTAATAATAGTTTTAACAATAATTTTTAATAAATAAATAATATAAAAACTAATAAATAAAAAAATAAAAATAAATAAATAATTAATAAACAAATAAAATAGAAATAGTTTCTTTATTTAGTATATTTGTTATTAATAATTATTATTGTAATAATAATAATAATAATAAATTATCGTAATAACGAACCGAGAATAATTTTGAAAATAATAATTATTATTAACATTATATTTTTTACGATGACAATAATTGAAAAAGAAAAAATATATTTAAAAACAGCTAAATAGGTTAAATCATAAATATTTATAACAAAAAACATGTTTAGTGTCAAATTTGAAAAATAGAAATCCAATTCGTGAAAGTCGTGTAAAAACTAGTTTTCTCTGACTTAAAAACGAAAAATAAATAAAATTGAGAGAGAGAAAAAAGTACACATTTTATTTTGATATTGAAACTGATTAAAATTGACTTGTGTGAATCATTAGTTACATCAGCGTCAGGAAGTCCACAGTCGCTATCACTATTGAGTTTGGAATTTTCTGCTACTACATTTTTCGTCTCGTCAAGCATGTTGTTTGAAATTCTCAAATTGGACGAATGCTCGATGACAGTTTTAAATCATTAAGGAGATCATTAATTCCCGTTTCACTAGAAGATTTCAAAGCTTAGAAGAGAGAGAGAGAAAAAGAGAGAAAAAAAAGAGAGGAGAAGCTTTATAATGACAGCTGGCTCCTCTTTCTCTATATATTCACGTTCAACTCCTCTCTCTGATCACTTAAAGCACCTTGAAGATAGGCTCTCATCGCTCTAATACACACTAATACTATTTCTCTCTCTCTCTTTTTTTCTCTTTTCTTTTTTTTTAAATTCTAATGAATGATATTTATATAAACACTTGCAATTCATTCATAAATTCTTACCTCATTAGAAATAACAGATTTAAATTCAACGTTAATTAATTTTACGTTTTTTTAGGGAAAAATTTAATTACATTTACAGACAGAAAAATTTTTATAGAGAATGTAATAAATAAAAAATTCAATTGAATAAATAAAAAAAATTTAATTGCGATGCGAAATATTTTCTTTTTGTGTAAATAAAATGACGCACTAAAATTCGCATTGTCAGTCAGTATATATATTATTTAGAAAAATATTAAATTAACCTAAATAAATTAGTCAAAAATAAGCGAACCATAAAAATTTTAATAAATAAAAAAACAAATTTAAAAAAAATAGAAGAAAATTAATTAAGAAATTGAAAATTCATAAACTTTATAAATAATTTAATTATTTTTTTTATAAAATAAATATAAATAAATATAAATAAAAAATAAATAAAAAGCTAACCATAAAACTTTTAATGAATAAATAAACAAATTTTAATTACATAAGAGAAAATTAATTAGAAACTTTAGAATTCATAAACATTATAAATAATTTAATTGTTTTGTTATCAAATAAATGTAAATATATTAATAAACAAAAAGCGATGTAAAAAATTCAAATGAATAAATAAACAAAGTTTAAAATCATGACAAAAAAATTTTTGGTGATTTATAATTTATGAACTTTATAAATAATATAATTATTTGTTTAGAAAATAAATATAAACAAATTAATAAATAAAAAGCTATTTTTCGAGACAATTTGAAAATATTTTTCGATACTATTCAGGAATATTTTTGATACTATTCGGCTTTATTTTTCAGAACTTTTTATAAATATTTTTCGATATTATATTTGGGAATGTTTTTCGATAAAATTCGGGAATATTCTTCGATACTATTCGGAAAATATTTCTTGAAACTTATTTTGGAATATTTTTCATAAATGTAAATTTATGAACTTTATAAATAATATAATTATTTGTTTAGAAAATAAATATAAATAAATTAATAAATAAAAAGCTATGCAAAAAATTTAAATAAATAAACAAATTTTAAATTCATAAGTAAAAATTATTCAAGAAATTTATTGCTTATGAACTTTATAAAAAATGTAATTATTTACATATGGAATAAATATAAATAAATTAATAAACAAAAGAGCGAACGAAGAAATGTAGATAAAATAAATAAACAAATTTTGAAAACAGGAGAAAATTAATTAGGAAATTTACAATCACAAAATTTAAAAATAATTTAATTATTTTCTTACGTTCGTATAACAGACGGAAAACAAGTTAAATAAATAAACAACTTATTGTTTACGAAATTTATTTATAATTAATAATTTCTAAATTTTAAGTATTATAATTATTGTATTTTATTATTATTATTATTATATTTAATTTATTTATAATTATTATATTTTATTATTATTATTATTATTATTATATTGATTTTATTTATAATTATTATATTTTATTATTTTGATTACATGTTTACTTTATTCCTATTATTTATATTTTCATTTTATTACTATTTATTCATTTATTTAAACAGTAAACGAGACTAATTCTGAAATTTTTAAAACTCTAATTTTTTACTTTTATTTATTTTTGTTAATAATATTTTTTTACATTCCTACTTAAGGGCATTTGAACCATTATGACGTCATAACATGTGCATAGCATTTGGCCTGATACTGTGACGTCATAATGGTTCAAATACCCTTAATATAATTTACGTATTTATTTAATTTAACTAACAATTTGTTGTAATTTTTTTAATTTATAATATTTTAAATTATTTTTAATAAAACTTTCAGTTAAACATTTACTGTTTATTCATCAATCACCTTCTGAATATGAAATCATAAAATCAAATTTTAGCTTTTTATTTTAATAAATTATTTACTCGAGAAAATTTTGACCAAAATGGAAGAAAAGATATTTATAATTACCACTTAGATGAAAAATTTGTAATTAACACTTTGATAAAAAATTTATAATTACCACTTTGATAAAAAAAAAATTTAATTATAAATTCTGGTTATAAGTTTTTTTTTTTTTTTGAACGAAATATAGAAAAATTTTCAAAACCAACGGTATAAATTCATGAATGAATCATTAACTGAAAAACGAAGAAAAAAAAATAAAATTCATATATCTATAGAGATGTATATTATTAATGTAATATTAAAAATTAAAATTTAATAAGATACAATTAAATTAATATCTATATATGTTTAAAAGTGTATTATCAATGAAAACGGTACTTCAGAGATAGTTAGAAATAGATTTATCGTTATGGGAACCCAATTTCTTCTTGTTTCAACTGTCTATAACGAGTTTCCTTCTAATTTATTATTCTCAAAAAATCGTGTTCAACATTATCGTGTATACCTTTGCTTAGTTATTAGATGTAAAGTAAAAAATATATTCAAGACTAAATATGTCCCTGTATTTCATTATACGTTTCAATTTTTGAAAATCTATTTCTAACATTCGAATTGATTTTCTTTTTTTCACTTTTTAGTATGGAATATTATTCGTAATAAATATATTTACAAAAAAATAAAAAAAAATATTAAAAATAATTTATTAATTTAAAAGTATTTCTCTATTTATTTCTGGAGAAATTATTATTTATTTTTAATGTTAAAGAAAAATATTTATTAATAAATAGATAATTAAATAATGGGAAAATATTTATTGACAAATATGCATTAGAAATATATCGAGAAAAATATTTTTAACAGTCCCTGAGAAATTATTATTTGTAAATAATATTAATTAATATTATTAATTATTTACTCATCACTATAATTTTGTAAATAAAAGTAAAGGTAAAGGTTTATAGTAAATTATTATTAATTAATATCTAAAAAGGTATCTGTAAATATTATTTTTTAAAACTTTGTTAATAAATTTTTATTTACTTTCAATTATTATTTTTGGTATTTAATTTAAAAAACGAACGAAATTGTCTAATTATAAAATTAATTACAATTTAAATTTGTAAAATAGTATTCTGCCCTAGTGTAGAAAAAAAAATTATTTAATGAATAGAGAAAATTTTTTCTTAGAGCTAACTTTGTAGAAAAGAGAAAAAAACCGAATTTAGTAAAAAAATTTACTACTGAAAAAAAATAGAAATCGTTGTAATTAAAATTCATTTGAAAAATGGCAAAAATTAAGGACTTACAATTAATAACTTCTAATTTTGGACATTTTTTCTTAAATAACGGTTTTCTTAAATATAGGTCACTGGATTTTTTTTTCTCCTTCCACAATATGCCACATATCGAGTATTTTCTGCATCTGTGAGTTTTATTTCAAATTAGCCGCAGGTAGACTTCTGAGCATATATGTATATATATATACGAATACATAACTCGGGTTTGGGTAACATATTGGTACAAAACAGTGCCTTAATGGTGGTCATACACGCCTTGAAAAATTGGTCTACCTGACGTTCGGCATGGAGAAAAATGCTTCCATTGCCTTCCAGCATTTCTCCATTTTTTTTGTTTTGCTTGCTTTTTT
The DNA here is from genome assembly GCA_032872475.1 of Leptopilina myrica (nomen nudum). Lineage (NCBI taxonomy): Eukaryota > Metazoa > Arthropoda > Insecta > Hymenoptera > Figitidae > Leptopilina > Leptopilina myrica (nomen nudum). The sequence goes on along the minus strand of CM065465.1, from coordinate 32,615,345 downwards.
TTTCTTTTTTTTTTTGAATACCAAAACTTTTGATGATAATATTTAAAAGACATGATGTCATATTTAATGCTATGCTGTTTTTTCTCGCGAAATGAGCGCACGTGTGCAGAAAAAAAATTAGTGTATCTATAATTTCAATTTTAATTAATAATGTATTTTTTGTGCAAAAAAAATTATAGGGGGAAAAGTTTATTTTTATTTTAAATATAAATTTGATTTTTATTTTGAATAAACCATTTTTTTTAATTAACGATTTTTATTTTAAATATAAATTTGTTTTTTATTTTGAATAAACCATTTTTTTTAATTAACGATTTTTATTTTAAATAAAAATTTGTTTTTTATTTTGAATAAACCATTTTTTTTAATTAACGATTTTTATTTTAAATAAAAATTTGTTTTTTATTTTAAATAAAAAATTTAATTCGATTTAATTTTAGGCAGAATTCAATTTCAATTGGTTTTTGGTGCAAATTTTACTGGAATTTTAGAAAGAAAAAGGAAAAAAAACAAAAAGCAGGGAAAAAAGCTAGAAAGCGAAAAAAAAGAAAAAATAAAGGAAAGAACAGAAAAAAGGAAAAACAAAAAAAGGAAAAACAAAAAAGAGAAAAAATAAAAACGGATAAAATAGAAAAAGAAGAAATGATAATAAAGGAGAAAACGAAAATGAATAGAAATAAATAATGACAAATCAGAAATAAAAATAAAAATAAAGCAGAAGATAAAAACGAGAAAAACAAAAATGTAAAAATGGAGAAAACAAGAAAAAGAAGAAAAAACAAAAAAGGACAAAATAAAGAAAGACGAAAAGAGATAAAAGAGAAAATAAACAAAGGAGAAAAGAACAAAATAAAAGAAAAATTGAAAAGTGGAATAAAAAAGACAAAAAAGAAAAAATAAAACAAGAAATAAAAACAGAAATAGGAAAAAATTTAAAAAATGAAAATACAAAAGTAAAAAAGGAGAAACAACAAAAATAAATTAAAAGAGAAAAGGAGAAATTGAAACATTAAATCAAAACAGGGAGAAAATAAAAAAATAGTAAAAAAAATAAAAGAAAATGAGGAAAAAGAAGAAAATGAAAAAAAACAAAAAGTAAAAATAGAAGAAAATGAAGGAAAAAAACTAAAATACGAAAAAATAAAAAACCAAAAAATAAAAGAAAATGATGGAAATAAACAAAAATACGAGAAAGTAAAAAAAATTAAAAAGTGGAAAAATAAAAAAGTAAAAAAGGAGAAACAACAAAAATAAATTAAAAGAGAAAAGGAGAAATTGAAACATTAAATCAAAACAGGGAGAAAATAAAAAATTAGAAAAACAAAATAGAATAAAATGAGGAAAAAGAAAAAAACAAAAATACGAAAAAATGAAAAAATAAAAATAGAAGAAAATGCAGGAAAAAACAAAAAATACAAGAAAATAAAAAACCAAAAAATAAAAGAAAATGAAGGAAAAAAACAAAAATATGAGAAAATAAAAAAAAATAGAAGAAAATGTAGAAAAAAACAAAAAATACGAGAAAATAAAAAAATAAAAATAGAAGAAAATGTAGAAAAAACAAAAATACGAGGAAATGAAAAAAATAGAAGAAAACGTAGAAAAAAACAAAAATACGAGAAAATAAAAAAATAAAAATAGAAGAAAATGTAGAAAAAAAACAAAAATACGAGGAAATAAAAAACATAAAGTAAAAATACGAGAAAATAAAAAAACAAAAAGTAAAAATAAAAGAAAATGAAGGAAAAAACAAAAATACGAGAAAATATAAAACCAAAAATTAAAAAAGGAGAGAACAATAGGTCGTGAAAGTAAAAGAAATAGAAAAAAACATAAAAATGAAATAAAAGGAAAAAAATAGCCAAAAAAGAAAAATTCCTCAGTTCTGATACTAATTTTTTTTTTATCAATAAATACAAATAAACAACAGGAAATGAAAATACGTAAAAACTAGCCGCCGCTCGAATAAAATGAGAATGAAATTTTGGTTACTTTTTTTCCCTTATTTTTTTTTCCTTAATACATTCTGGGCGTGAAAAAATAAGTACTTTAAACACCATAAGATGCAATTTTGAACTTGTTCTTAAAATTCTTTTTTTTTATTGTTGTATCTCCATTTGCTTGAGATTCAGGCCAAAGAAATATTGGGAGAGTTATAGCGATCGATCTTCCAGGTGTCCAGCGGCTACAACATACACTTGCGCTCAAACTGTTATGGACATTTTGCTCGGATACAATTTTTTTTTCCCTCTACATGATAAGGCGTACGCATTAATCATTGAAAGTTTTAAATATTCACGAAAGTCGTTTATTGATTCTGATTTCAAAATAATATTTTTCTTTTTTTCATTTTTTGTTAATTCTTTGCTTTTTTTTCTCTGTCAAACAACAAGACAGATTGAACAATTAAAATGTCTTTTTCTTTTAGAGGAGAAAATTTTTATTTTTTTGGTGTTTCAGATATGAATATTCGGAAAAAATATTAAGATAAGAAAATTTTTACATATTTGAAAATTGTTGCTGATGTGAATTGTAAATTGTTTGGAAAATATTTTTTGTATTTTTGTTTGGAAATATTTTTGGACGATCTTTGAGAAATTTTTATGGGATTTTTTTTTGGAAAATCTTCGGAAATATATTTCGAGACAATTTGAAAATATTTTTCGATACTATTCAGAAATATTTTTGATACTATTCGGCTTTATTTTTCAGAACTGTTTGGAAATAATTTTTGATATTATTTGTGAATGTTTTTCGATAAAATTCGGGAATATTCTTCGATACTATTCGGAAAATATTTCTTGAAACTTATTTTGGAATATTTTTCATAAATGTAAATAAAAATAAAATAAAAATAAAATAGAAAAAATAAAATAAAAATAAAATAGAAAAAATAAAATAAAAATAAAATAAAAAAAATAAAAATTTTAAAAAAGAAAAAAAGTTTATAAATAAAAAAAAAATAAATAAATTAAAAAAGCGAAAAGAAAAATAAAAAATTTGTAAAAAAAACTTCGGAATATTGCTCTAGAAGAATTTTTTCTTCTTTATTTTTTGGAGAGGCCTTAAGTTTGGCGCACATGTGGTGCCATTGCGGCAATCAACATTCACCGGCACACATTCAATTTAAAGTTTAATAATTATCAGAAAAAATGACGCATTTAAAGGTGGCTATTCATCAGCGTCCGATCGATATTGGCTTAAATGCGGTTTAGCGCGGCCAACACAAGATACCAATCGCGAACACTCGTCCTTGTTCAGAGTTATTGAATCGCGTCAAATAATAAATATACGAGCCGCAATATAATGCATTGAATAGTCTCGCTTTCGATTCTTATCTAATTCACTAATCCCACGGTCACACACAATTATTATTTTGAAACAATTTTATTCGCCGTGCAAAATTTTTTTAGTTCGACATTCAAACATTCATTAAATCGCCATAGTATTTCTATATTTGTTTCAATTTAATGTAATATTTAATTAGGAAATTCCGTATTTCAATTCCAGACAATTAATTTATTTATTCAACTCAAATAATTTATTTCTTCAAATTCAATTAATTTATTTCTTCAATTTAAATAATATAATTATTCAGTCATAATTTAATTTAATTATTTAAACAAAAAAAAAAAAATGCCGAAAATATTCATCAATTAAATTAATAAATGTTTTTAATTTAATTAAAGTAATTGAAGAAAAAAATTGAGAAATTTGTTTAAAAAAAAAGAAAATCTAAAGTCAAATTAAGATGTATTTTTTCAAATTTAATTATTTTATTTATTGAATTAATTAAATAAAAAAAAATTAATTCAATTCATTTAATTAATTTCATTTTTATTCAATTCATTTAATTTATTTAATTATTCCATTTGTAATTAAAGAAAACAATAATTAATACGCGAACATATCCATCAATTAAATTATTAAATGCTATTAATTCAATTTTAGCAATTGAAGACAAAAATTAAGAAATTGGTTTAAAAAAAATTAACGACAATCTAAATTCAAATTAAGAGGAATTTTTTGAAATTTAATTATTCAATTTATTGAATTAATTAAACAAAAATATTGAAATATGCCCAAAATTATTAATCAATTAAATTAATAAACACCCAACAATATTAAAATCAATTATATTCATAATTTTTTTTTAATTAAACGGAATTAATTAACGTAAAAAATTCAGAAATTTGTAAAAAAATATATTGGGAAATTCCAAATTCAATTTGAGATGAATTTTTTAAAAATCCAATTGAATAAATTTAATTATTTAACAAGACGATTAATTTATTTGTTCAATTAATTCAATTCATTGAAATAGTTTAATTTCAATTGAATTCATTGAATTAATTCAATTATTCCATTTGTAATTAAAGAAAAAAAATTAATAAATGTACCCAAAATTATTAATCAATTAAATTAATAACTAAGTGAAAATATTCAACAATTAAATTAATAAGTGTTTTTTTAATTTAATTAAAGTGATTGAAGAAAACATTGAGAAATTATTGTTTAAAATTTTTTTAATTTAATTATTTAATTTATTGAAGAAGAAAAAAATTTATTAATACCAAAAAATATGAATGAATTAAATTAATGGTTTTTTTTAAACTCTAGTGGAATTAATTAAAGAAAAAATTGAGACAGTTGTAAAGAATAAATATTAATTAAGGGTTCGTTTATAAATTATTTCAAACTTTAAGGAGCGAGGGAGGTCCAGCTATTTTTTACAGTATGTTAAAAAAAATCTCGCTAATGTATGTAAAAATTATTTCTAAGGGGCGAGGGGGGTAAATTAAAATTCAAAAATTAATTTAAAAAATTTGTGGTTCTTAAATTAATAAATTTTTGAAGTTCAATTAATTTAATTAATAGATTGATAAATCGATATTGACTGATAAATTGCTATAAAAATTGATGAATTAAAATTGATAGATAAATTAATTAATTTGTAAAAATATTACTTAATTCATTAATTAAATCGAAAGATTGATAAAAAATATGACAGAAAAAAATATATATTGAAATTTTGAAAAAGTATTTTACAATTTAGGGAAAAAGAGCAACAAACCGAATTTTGACATATAAAAATACTAAATATTAAAAAAAATTTGGTGGAATTTAGTACAATTATATCAAATATCAAGAATTTTTATTCAATTTTTAGTATAAGATTAATAAATTAAAAATTTTGTGGAATTTAGTATAATTATATCAAATATGAAGATAATTTTTATCCAATTTTTAGTATAAAATTAATAAATTTAACATGAATTTTTTTAATGTTTAGTATTTTTTATATCAAAATTTCGGTTTGTTGCACTTTTTCCCCAAATTGCAAAATACTTTAAAAAAATGTAATATAAATTTTCTTTCAGTGTATTAATTAAATTAAATCAGCGATAATTTTACTGTCGGTAATTTTTTATTGAAAGTCCCCTATTTTTGCAAAATATTTTAACAAAATTTAATATACATTTTCTTTAAATACATTACAGTACATTAATTAAATTATAATTCAGCGACAATTTTTCCGACGGTAATTTTGTTTATTGAAAGTCCCTAATAGACCAAAGCTTCTTTTTCTCGAATACTAGAGAAAAAATTGTTTGCTTAAAAAAATATTATTTTCTCAAATTTAAACGTTGAAATTAATTAATTAATTAATTAATTAATTAATTAACTAACTAACCAATTCAGGGTTGATTCGAATTACAATTTTTGTTAATTTACAAGAGAGGAAACAGAGGATGCGATAGATTAAAATCATTCGGCTCTCGACTTTATGTATATATGAAAAGATCCGGAAGGTAGAGGTCCGTTCTTCCAGGAAGCTGAAGATATTAATCCAAATCGAATTGTATTTGTGTCTGTGTGTGTGTGTTTGCTGGTGAAAATCAAGCAAGAGAACCAAGGGCGGTGGCTCCAATATATACATGCATATATATATAAAAGAAACGGACAATAGCTGCGCCGCGAAATGTAGCGGACAAACAAATAGCCAATTAAAATTCCGGTTGCACTGCGAACATACTTGTATCAGCTGCAGAAGCAGCATTGCCAAGAGAGAAAGAAAGAGAGAGAGAGAGACCATTGTGAATCGACGGCATGCGCGAGTCCCAGATCGGTTACCTGTAAAAGCAAAGTGAGAGAGAAAAGAGAGAAAGAGAGAGAGAAAAGGAGAAATTGGTTGCACCCATTGGTGATTCTGGCTACTTGAGCAACTTCAGCTACTTTGCGAGATCTCTTGGACTTGTTTGCGAGAGCCACCAGGCGAAAATCTTATCCTCGGATCATCGTTACCGATGAATCGTGCGCGCCGCACGCGGTTACTGATTTAAAACCTCATTGGCCGAGGCGTCTCGACGACGGAAATGAGTCCTCTTTCTCATAAACATATCGCATTGAGTGCGAGAATTTATACTTATAAACCAGCCATCACACACACAAGCATAGAAAAAAAAGAGAGAGAAAATTTACAAACACCAGGTGATCCTAATCGTAACATGCAAATATGCTACCATTTGATCTTTACCGATTTTTCTCGAAAACTAATCTTTTGGGTCTATTTCCTCGATTTTTCTTTCTTCTTCTTCTTCTTCTTCTGCTTCTCCTTTTTTTTCTTCTACTTTAGGATTTTTCAGTTAAGAAACAAGTAATTGTCCAAAAAAACCGAGTAGTTTTGATTTTTGACAAACATTGTCATGGTTTTGTTGAAGATGTCAAATTTTAACAAACTGTTACCGAATTGGGTTAAATTGTCGTCAAATTGTAACCAAATTAGGAAAAATTGTTAGAATTCAGTTGGTACCATATTGGGATGAGTTGATACCAAATCGTACTTAATTGGTACCCTAGTACAAACTAGTAACCCTAGTACAAACACCAGGTGATCCTAATCATAACATGCAAATATTAGTACCATTTGATCTTTACGGATTTTTCTCGAAAACTAATCTTTTGGGTCTATTTCTTCAATTTTTCATTCTTCTTCTTCTTCTTTTTCCTCTCCTACTTTCAGATTTTTCAGTCAATAAACAAATAACTGTCAAAAAAAACCGAATAGTTTCGATTTTTGACAAAAATTAACATGGTTTTGTCGAAGATGTTAAATTTTATCAAACTGTTACCGAATTGGGTTAAATTGGCATCAAATTGTAACCAAATTAGGAAAAATTGTTAGAATTAAGTTGGTACCATATTGGGATGAGTTGATACCTTATTGAATTTAATTGCTACCAAATTGGATTTAATTGTACCGTATTGAATGTGATTGGTACCAAATTGGATTTAATTATACCGTATTGAATTTAATTGGTACCAAAATGAATTTAATTGCACCATATTGGGATAAATTGTCACTAAATTGTATCAAATTGTTACCAAATTCTAAAAAAAAATTGATACCAAATTCGAATTAAATTGGTACCATATTGGGATGAGTTGATACCAAATCAAAAAAAAAATTAATTCATATTAATTTCGAATTAATTGGTACCATATTGGAATAGTTGCTCCCAAATTTAATTTAATTGGTACCATATTTAGGATGAATTGATATACCAAAAATTGAAACCATTAATTAATACCTAGTTGACAACTAAAATTGAATCCAAATTAAATCGAGTAAAAACCGAATTAACATCAAAATTAATTCTCAAATTAAAAAGCAGATTAAATCGAATAATAACCAAGTCAATTCCAAATTGATTCTAAAATAAAAGTAGATTGAATCAAATTTGAATCGAAATATAAATCGCAAAGAACTGATGTCAAAATTAGGACCAAATTGACACCATATTGATTCCGAATTATTACAAAATTGAATTTAAAGAAATTAGTGTATCTAATTGTTACCAAATCTCAATCAAATTGACATTCAAATTCGAATCAAATTGATACCAAAATTGGTACCAAATTAATAGCAAAATTGGTACCAAAATAATACCAAAAATTGGTACCAAGTTGATACCAAAATTGCTACCAAGTTGATACAAAAAATTGCTACCAAATTAATACCAAAAATTGGTACCAAGTTGATACCAAAATTGGTACCAAGTTGATACAAAAATTGCTACCAAGTTGATACAAAAATTGATACCAAGTTGATAAAAAAAATTAGTACCAAGTTGATACCAAAATTGCTACCAAGTTGATAAAAAAAATTAATACTAAATTGACACCAAAATTGATATCAAAGTATGGTAGAGGAAAAGTCTATTTTCCTTTAAAAAAATATAGGCAATTTGAAGAAATTTCCGGAAGCAAAGTACAACCTACAAACCCCGACAGAATACAATACAAGTTGTTATTTATAAATCAACACAGGTTGTTTATAATCTCGATTTCAAAGAAAGGACAATAAATAATAATACAAATAAAGAAACAAAGAAAATAATTTTTTTCCTTACTTTTCGACAACACAAAACATTGTTGAAGTATTCACAAATAATCATTGGCGTAACTATGCACAAATCATCTGAAAATTTACAGTTAGGGTTAAATTATCAAAAATTAACAAAAAAAAAATCTGTATTGACTATATTTTTTCAAGTTGGTTGAATGTTTAATTCTAAAAAGATTTTTTGCTAAAAAAAACATTCGTAGAAATATTTTTTCCTATTTTAACATTGAGTTATTCTAATTAAGCGAATATAAACCATATCGCAGGAACATAAATACAAATTATCCAAATGACTTTTCTACGCCCTTGCTTTATTACACTAATTTTGCATGACTAAGTCTTATTGTTATATACACGAGTCACGATAGTCACGATTGTCAGTTGAAAACGCCGCGCGCCCGCATGAAATGTTTCTGCAACCGTTTTATAATATATATACTTTCATCGGGATAAATTAATCGATGTACCTACATATATGCAAAGTCGATCGACACACTAATATCATTTTATATTCGAATATCAACATTTGCCTGTAAATGATATCCAAGCTTGGAAAATTCCATTCACATTCTTGGAATATTCCCAAAAAGTTACCCTTGCAATATTAGGAATATATTCTTCTCAAATATTCCATCCTTATTTTAGGAGTATTTCTCTGGAGCATTCTATCCAAATTTAACAATATTCCCCTGGAATATTCCATCCAAATTTAGCAATATTCGTCTGGAATATTCCATCCACTCCTTGAAAACATTTATCTGGAATATTTATTCCACTTTCAGGAACATTAATCTGGAGTATTCCATTCAAATTTTAGTTATTTATTTATTTACACGGGTGTAAGGATTATTTTGAAAATATTCATCTGGAATATTCCACCCATATTTAGTAATATTCCTCTGGAATATTTACTCCACTTTCAGGAACATTAATCTGGAGGATTTTTAAATATTCCATTGAATTTTTATTTTTTTATTTATTTATTTACACGGGTATAAGGATTATTTTGGGAATATTCCCCTGGAATATTCCATCCATATTTAGCAATATTCCTCTGGAATATTTATTCCACTTTCAGGAACATTAATCTGGAGGATTTTTAAATATTCCATTCAATTTTTATTTTTTTATTTATTTATTTACACGGGTATAATGATTATTTTGGAAATATTCCCCTGGAATATTTTATCCATCTTTAGCAATATTTCTCTGGAATATTTATTCCACTTTCAGGAACATTAATCTGGAGGATTTTTAAATATTCCATTCAATTTTTATTTATTTATTTATTTATTTATTTACACGGGTATAAGGATTATTTTGGGAATATTCCCCTGGAATATTTTATCCATCTTTAGCAATATTCCTCTGGAATATTTATTCCACTTTCAGGAACATTAATCTGGAGGATTTTTAAATATTCCTTTCAAATTTTATTTATTTATTTATTTACACGATTATAAGGATTATTTTGAGAATATTCCTCTGGAATATTCCATCCATTTTTAGCAATATTCCTTTGGAATATTTATTACACTTTCAGGAATATTAATCAGGAGGATTTTTAAATATTTCATTCAAATTTTATTTATTTATTTATTTATTTACATGGATATAAGGATTATTTTAGGAATATTCCTCTGGAATATTAGGTCGACATTTAAGGAATATTAAAATGACGACTGGGAATTTTCCTTTGGGATAATAATAATAATAACAATAATAATAATAACATTTCTCTTAAATATTCCATACAAATTTTAGAAATATTAAAATGACAACATTTGAAATTTACCTCTAGAATAATGTAGGAATATTCCATGCACATTCTTGGAATATTTCATTGGAACATTGAGAATATTTAATTGACTTTGTAAGAATATTAAAGTTTGGAAAATATTTAAGTAACCAACTTTTTGAATATTCCTTTAAAATAATCTAGAGAAGTGATAATATTTCTAATAAAATATTCCAAAAACATTCCATCAAAATTTTTATACAATATTTCAGTTACAATAATTCATTGAAATATTCCTACATTATTGAATAAATTAATTTTGTAATTTATACAAATAAAAGGAATTAAATTATTTTTCAACATTTTAACTGAAGGAATTGTAAATTTAAAAATATTGCAATGGAATATTCCTACAATATTGCAATGGTATATTCCAATAATATTCCTACAATATTGCAATGGAATATTCTAATAATATTTCCAAGGAATATTCTCTTAATATTTCCAAAAAAATATATTCTTTTGATATTTCCAAGGGATATTCTTTTTATATTCCCATGGAATATTCTTCTAATTTCTCCAAGAAATATTTTCGTAATATTCCCAAGAAATATTTTCGTAATATTCCCAAGGAATATTCTTCTAATTTCCCCCAAGGAATTTTTTTCTAATTTTCCCCAAGGAATTTTCTTCGAATATTCCCAAGGAATATTTCTATAATCTTCTTACAATATTTCAATTACAATACTCCAGTGGAATATTCCTGTATTATTCAAGAAAAAAAAATTACAAAAGTTCGTAGACATTTGAATATTGCAAAAAATTTGTACGAAATATTCCAAACGAAAATGCCCAAGTTTTCAAATGGAATGCAAGGTATTAAAGAAATGAAATAGAGAACCAGTCACATATTGTCGAATTAAAAAAAAATAAGAAAGAAAGAAAGAAATTTTTTTTTCGTTTTTTGTATAAATTATCAAGCTGAGTGCGTAGGTCGAGTAAAATTTTCTCTCTCTCTCTCTCTCTCTCTCTCTCTATATATATATACACAGATATTTATAAATGAAGCGTGCGTTAATAAATTAGAAGGCGGTCACGATTACAATTCGGTTTAAACTCCCAACCAATCTAGACCGGTCTCGAGGAGATCCTATAAGTTAATTTTGCCCGCAGCATGCCACGACGCGATTATGAAAAGCAAATCAGGCCATTTTTGCCGTATACACGCACCTTTAGACGCAGAATATAATGTAAATCCCAATTAAAATCTCGAAAATCTATTTTTAGAATGTGATTTTATTTCACATTTATATGTGTGTACATTCTTAGAGGATCGTGTGAGAAGAGGAGTGTAGAGAAAATCGTTATTTGGTTTTAATCGAAAAATTCACGATTGGAATAATTTATACGAGTGTGTTTATTAATTAAGGGAAAAAAAATTTATTCTCGATTTTTTATTTTTTTTTTTCGTTTGGTATTTATTAGTATAAATATTATATATATTTTATATATTGTATATATTGAAAATAACTGAAGGTGTTTATAATAACTGAAAACTTTTGGAGAGGAAGATCGTTTACACTGATTGCGAATAATTTTAATTCTGATTTTTTTATTTTTCTCAATTTAATTATTAAATAATGTTTAATTACCAATTACAATTTTTTCTATAAAGTTTTTCCTACACTGAAAGAAAATTTGTATTAAATTTTGCAAAAGTATTTTAGAATTTGGGGATGAAAAAGTGCAACAAAACAAAAATTTTGCTATAAAAAATACTAAACTTTAATAAACAAATTATGTGGAACTTAGTAAATTATAGGAAAGTGCGGAATTAAAATTGTTGATATTTGATATAGTTATTTTTTTCTAATTTTTTCTAAATAATTCTAAATAATTAAAAATTTCCACACATTTTTTTTTAATTCAGTATCTTTTATTAAAAAATTTCGGTTTGGTGCACTTTTTCCCCAAAAATTATAAAATACTTTTAGAAAATTTAATATACATTTTCTTTCAGTCTACATTTACGAAGTAAATATAGTAAAAATGTTTAATTAATAACACTTAAATAATAATTACAATTTTACTATCAATTTTTAGTATATTTATGAAGTAGATACAGTAAAAATATTTGATTAATATTATTTAATTAGTAAAAAACAATTTTACTCTCGATTTGAAAGTTGACGGTAAAAACGATTGATTAATTAATAACATTTAATTAGTAATAACAATTTTAACTATATTTGCAAAATATCTAATTAATCTAATTAATCTAGTAAAATAAATTTTACTAACAAATTTGACTATATTCACTACGTAAAGAGAATAATAATTATAATTCTTCAAAATAAATATAATTCTTAATTAATTTAAAAAAAACAGTGGATAATAACAATTTTACAATCAATTTTTATTGGTAGTAAAATTTGATAGTACAACATCTATTGATTATAACAATTTTACTATCGAATTTTAATATATTCACTCTGTAAAGAGAATAATAATTTCAATTGTTCAAAATAAATAATTAAAATAAAAGTAATAATTAATTAAAAGTAACAGTAGGACAATAACAATTTTACGATCAATTTTTATCGATAGTAAAATTTGATAGTACAACATTTAAGTAATAATTACATATCTACTATAAAAGTTTACTATATTTTTATTACATTTTCTTCGTCAATATGGTAAATTATTTGTAATTAATAACATTTAATTAATAATAAAAATTTTTACTGTAAAATTGCATTTACGAACTAAGCATATTAATCATAATTATTTAAATTGTTTAAAAAAATTTAAAATAATTTAAATTAGTTTATTGAAAATAAAAACAAATAATAACAATATTTTATTATCAATTTTTACTACATTTACGAGGTAAATAAATATAGTAAAAATTGATTTACTTCGAAAATAAAGTAAAAATTGATTAACTTCGTAAATATAGAAAATTGATAGTAAAATTGTTATTCCTAATTAAATTAATTAATAAATAAAAAATTAATTAAACTACTTGATTCAATTCGTGAAAATAGTAATAATTGATATTTCAATTGTTATACCCAATTAAATTAATCAATAAATAAAAAATTAATTAAACTAATTGATTTACTTCGTGAAAATAGTAAAAAAGTAAAAATTGACAGTGAAATTGTTATTCCTAATTAAATTAATTAATAAATAAAAAATTAATTAAACTAATTGATTTACTTCGTGAAAATAGTAAAAATAGTAAAAATTTATAGTGAAATTGTTATTCCTAGTTAAATTAATTAATAAATAAAAAATTAATTATACTAATTGATTTACTTCGTAAAAATAGTAAATATAGAAAATTGGTAGTAAAATTGTTATTTCTAATTAAATTAATTAATAAATAAAAAATTAATTAAACTAATTGATTTACTTCGTGAAAATGAAAAAATTGATATTTCAATTGTTATACCCAATTAAATTGATTAATAAGTAAAAAATTAATTAAACTAATTGATTTACTTCGTGAAAATAGTAAAAAAGTAAAAATTGACAGTGAAATTGTTATTCCTAATTAAATTAATTAATAAATAAAAAATTAAATAAACTAATTGTTTTACTTCGTGAAAATAGTAAAAATTTATAGTGAAATTGTTATTCCTAGTTAAATTAATTAATAAATAAAAAATTAATTATACTAATTGATTTACTTCGTAAAAATAGTAAATATAGAAAATTGATAGTAAAATTGTTATTCCTTATTAAATTAATTAATAAATAAAAAATTAATTAAACTACTTGATTCACTTCGTGAAAATAGTAATAATTTATATTTTAATTGTTATACCCAATTAAATTTATCAATAAATAAAAAAATTAATTAAAGTAATTGATTTACTTCGTGAAAATAGTAAAAATAGTAAAAATTTATAGTCAAATTGTTATTCCTAATTAAATCATAATTGAAAATAAATTTTATTCTAAAGAGTAAAAAAAAAATGCTACAAAATATAGTAAAATTCATGCAAAAACTAAATAAAAAGAGAATACAAGAATAAAAAGAACTTTAGAAAAAAAAAATTCATGACCATTGAATAATGAAATGTTCTTAATAAAAAAAGGGCAATTGGGGGGGATGAAAAAATTCACATACGTGTGAGTTTGAAAAAAAAAAATATATATATACATATATATTGAGTGGTGTTGATCATCGATGAGGTCGAGAGATCTTTGTGGGCAGTACATTCGACCCCCACGGCTCTTTGAAATATCGCAGGCGTTCCACATGGATATTTTTGACCCGAAGGGCCCAAAGGACTTTGCGCGAGAAGAGAGAAAAGAGTTTTTTTTTCACTCACTCTCTCTCTCTCTCTCTCTCTCTTTCGCCCCTTCATCTACAGTTTTATTACACTCGCATCATTCGTGAGGGGCGAGGCCTATGCACAATTGTTTATGCTCGTGTAACGCCCTATCGGAACGCATCGCGGACACACTCCGAGATACCTACCACGGAACGCGAATAACAGGTCCGCATGCCCGTTAAAGAAGCTATATATGCGTACACGCGGTGTACGCATATTGCGCTTCTTTATCTTCTTTTTCTTTCTTTCTTTCTTTCATTGTTTCTCGATTCTTATTTTTCTATTTCTCTTTTTCCTTCATTTTCTATTTTCACCTTTTCTCTTTTTTTCTTCTTTTTTCCTTTTTAATTTTTCTCTTCTTTTTTCCTCTTTCTTCTCCTCTTTCTTCTTTTTTCTCTTCTTTTTTCCTCTTTCTTCTCCTTTTCTTCTTTTTTCTCTTCTTTTTTCCTTTTTTCCGTTTTTTTCTTTTACTCTTTTTCTTTTTTTTCTTCTTTTTTCTCTTCTTTTTTCCTTTTTCTTCCCCTTTTCTTCTCCTCTTCTTCTTCCCCTTTTTTTCTCTTCCCCTTAATTCCTCTTCTATTTTCCTCTCCCATCAAAATTTTACGATCCAAACAAAAATTACGTTTCTCAAATTAAATTACTATTTCGATAATAATACATTTTTCCCGCACTCGCTACTATATATTCTACAAATAGAAAAAGTTTAAACAATAAATGAGCCCGCAGAGAAGAAGAAGAAGAAATTTTATTTTGCTCTTCCAAATTTGGCACAACTTGGGCATAATAAATGATAATCGTCTCTGAAATAATATGCGACTATCGTTTTGTTTCGACCTTTCGAGGCATTATTTCAGAATTAATGAAACTATTTTCCACGTAGGTGCGCTGTATTATTCGATTATTATCATTATTCCATATAGAGAGTATATATAAATGTGCATTTAGGATTTTTAGTAATAAAATTTTTTTTTTTTGAAAAATCACAAAAACAGTGCGCTCGCTTATAATGATAATCGCTCACAATATACACGCAGAGACGGAGAGAGGATAATTTTCAGTTGATGTTACAACTTCTTAATAAAACTTTTAGTGACAATCATTTTCCATTGAGTATATAGTTGGTCATTAATTACGGCAAATCATAGAGAGAGAAGCTGTGGGGAATTTTCTACCTCTGGTTATGATAATAATTAATAGCAGACAGTAGGTTGAAAAAGGGGGGGAAACGGGACGAGAAGGAGAAAAAAGACGGAAGAATAAAAAGAGAAGAAAAAAGGAGAAAAAGAGAAGAAGAGTAGGAAAAAAATATAGAAAGAAAAATATAGAGAGAAAAAGAGAAAGAGAATAGAAGAGAAAGAGAGAGAAGAAAAGAAAGAGAAGAAGAATAGGAGAGAGAGAGAGAGAGATAGAGAAAAAATAGTCGGAGAAAAATAAAAAGAAAGAAGGTGAAAAGGAGAGAGAGAGATAGAGAAAAAATAGTCGGAGAAAAATAAAAAGAAAGAAGGTGAATAGAATAGAGGAAGAAAAAGATAGGAGCAAAATCGAAAGAGAGAAGAAGAAGAAGAGAACGAGAGAAACTATGGACACGAGGGCGAAACGAGAAGATGATAAAATCGCAAAAGTCCTCTTGGCAATCTTGCCATTTGTAGACACCATATACTCATCTTTCTTTCTTCTTTATCTGTCGGTAATTTTTCTCCCCATCATCTCTTGTGCGTCTGTGTTCTTCTATATACAAATATTTTTTTTCCCTTCTAAATTTTTTTTTTCGATTCTATACACATATATGCGTATTTTGCTCTTTAGTTTCTACACTGGTTTATAGTTGTTATAGTGTATAATACTATGACCACCATAGTGCGAGAGAAAATTAATACTCGTGGTAGTGCTCGGCCATAAAGCTTCCCTGTGACGCAGTAATTACTTGGATGCTGCATTATAACCCAACCCCACTGCGAGTATATGATACTTCATACGCGCCGTTTCTTTACGAGCTTCTGGCTCATGATAATAAAAGTTGCGATTGATGACAACTTAAAAACATGGAAATAAAATTTCCAGAGAGAATCTAACCGTGTGAATTAATTGGAATGTAGGAAAATATTTTTCATTTCCACTCCCACCCTTTTCTATACAATTTAATAAAAAATTCAGTTTGAAATTTATTCCTAAATTACAATTAATATTAATTATTGATATTTATTGATATTATTTATTTTTAATGTTAATGCATCTGAAGGAGAAGTTGCTTGTTTTTGCTCCATATAGAAGGAAAAAAAACGAAAAACACCCGTTAAAAATAAAATGTTAAAAAGTTACCAAAAATTCAAATTTCAAAAAGAAAAATTGTCTCTGGCTTTGGAAAAACATTGGTAACTTTTTTTTGATGTTTGTCCTAGAAAAATGCGTCTAAAGGAGAAGTCGCTTCTTTTTCTTTTTATTATTAAGGAAAAAGTGAAAAACGCTTTCAAAATGAAATTGGAAAATGTTTCCAAACTCTGGCTCTTCAAAGAACATTAACGAATTATAAAAATATTGAGACAAAGAAATAATGTAAATTATTTAGAAATTGTTAATAAATAGAATAACTAACAATAAACAAATGATAGTTATATTTTTATTATTCTACTGTATTTAGTTCTTAGAAAAATAAGTTAAAGAATGAAAATAAAAAATTATAAAAAGTAACATGGAAAAAAAATTAAAAACAATTAATTTTTAAAAAAACACAGGCATGAAATAAAGCCTCGTCCGAAATTCCGCCTTTATTCGTACATATAGTCGAGTAGGAGGGGTTGAAAAATTCCTTCGTCTATATCTTAGATTCGCAAAAGTGGGCGTTTATAACATATATAATATATATCTAAAAAAGAAAAAAAAATATTAACAAGGTCAAAAATAGGATGGAAATAATGAATCAGGAGATGATATTCGTAATTCAGAAGGTTCCGAGGCCTAAAATAACAATATTTGAAAGGTCTATCCTTATATATATTCCATTTGCTGATTAGTTGAGTCAACTGATCACGAATTTTTTTTTCCTTTTTGAGAAAAAAAAAAAAAAAAAAGAAAGTAACGAAGGGAAGCGTCGAACGAACCGACGAGAGGTGTCAGCTTCGTTATTGTCTTGCTCCTGACATTTTCGCCTCTACCTGCGTGCTCTTTCGATCAGATCATTAATAATCCTTCTGCGGCGGGAAAGATGAAACAATGGTCGAAAAAGGAGAGAAAAAATCAGTCAAACGTTAAATATTAATTTTTCAATGAAATATATTTTACAGTGTTTATTTAACTTGGTAATAAATATTTCAGATACTTATTTTTATTCTTCAGATATAGGTAAAGAATGGAAATTAATTTATTGAAATACGGATGTAGAATTTATATTAATTTATTCAAATACGAATAAAAAATTTAATTTAATACGTAACGTCCGGTCTTTTGTCTTTGTTTTTTAACGCATGCGAGTTGATGCGTTTAGAGTCGCGCAAGCGCAGTTGCTCCTGGTGACAGACGTGCGCATGCGCCTCTAGCAAGAGGGGACGTTAAGTACTCTCTGTCTCTTTCTATCGATCTGACGCTTTTGCCTAATTCTTGCGTCTCCCTTTCTCTATTTTTCTATCTCTTGGAATAAATATAAATGAATTCATATTCAACTAAATAAAAATACATTTTCTCTAAATTATATCTATTTACATTTTATTATTTATTTTTCTCTCTCACTATTATTTAAAATCGTATATGAAACAAATGTAAACCGAGTAAATGTATAGATAAATTTACAAATTCCTTTGGGAAATAAACAGAGGAAAGTGGGGAGTAAATTTAATTTCAATTTCGAAAAATTAATATTCTCTCGCACGGAGAGAAATTATATTCTTCACCTGTAGTTTACGGTAACATAATCTAAAACTGTAATTCCCCTTTGCTATTTGTAATAAGACAACAAATATATAGTGTTAATGTGCAGAAAGAATTATTAATCCTCGTTGGAAATGTGCGCGCGCATTTTAATACGAAAATCACACGCACTAAAGAACCGTAAATGCTGGTCGTTATAATATATATATTAAGTTTCTGGATTTTATTGGACAGATTAATAAAGAAAAGAGAGAAAGGGAGAGAGAGAGAGAGAGACTATTCCCTTAAATTCTCAACTTCATAATTATAAATCGCACCTCGATGCGCGCCTAACCCTTAACTATATATTTATCAGCGCACAATATGCGGCCAACTGAGCGCAGCCTCACTCTCTCAAGAGAGCTATTACCTCTATTTCATAATCATTTTCCAAGTGACTAATTTGTGTTTGTCGAGTATTTTCTCTCTCTCTCTTTTCGACCCCGCACGAGAACGGCGGGTATTCAGTTTGAAAAAAAAAATCTTTTTTCTTTTTTTTTTTTTGCGCACCACATGAACCGTACCGGTTCGGTCCCACTTTGCATTTATATGAGGGTTTTATACTACCGCGCGTGGCACCGTTGACGTAAATATGTATCTTTGGATGTAAGCGTATATGGAAAAAGAGAGAAAATAGGGGGGGGGGGGGTTCGATAGGGGAGAGGATTTACGTAGACCGCGACAGACACGCGACAGAAGGCATATCGTGTAAAAGTGTCTGTGTCTGTGTGTGAGAGAAAGACAGAGGAACCGCGAAGAGGCAAGTAGATGAATTATGTTAAACGCCCGTTTAAATACATGTATACGCCTAGGGGATACCTCGCTTAGTAAAGCGGCACCGCGGACCATTCGTCATCTCAATTTCGCATCGAAAATTCAGAAAAAAAGAAAATGAAAAAAAAAATTCTTTTCCGGTACGTTGAATTTTTTCTGTTTCATTCTTTCCAATGTGAAATAGAAATTTTATTTCAATTTTATTTTTCTTTCAATGGTATAGTATTATTTATTCTCATAGAATTTTTTTTTGTAGTAAAAAGAATAAAGTTAAAAAAAATGTAATTAATAATAATTATAATTTTTATGATTCTGACAATAACGTTAAAGAATTTTAATACGAAGATTAAAAAATGAAGATGAAAGAATGAGACTAAAAAATGCGTCAGGGCGATAGTGTACGTAACGTCCCCTCTTTGTCTTTGTTTCTTCGCGCATGCGCGGCGATAGTGCGCATGCGTTATTAGAGCGAGAAAAAAGAGGGGACGTTAGGATCACTCGGGACTCTTTCCATCCATTTGACGCTAATAAATGGCAAATAAAATTCAGCGTAAATTAAAAAATTGTAATTCGATTGTTATTAAATAATTAATTTAACGCGCACATCTTCAATAAATTTAACTATTGAATAATTAATTTTGAAGCCGAGTGATAGAACTATTATTAATATTAATTAATAAAACTATTGAATAATTGATTTAACTATTAATAATTAATTCAGCTATTAAATAATTTACTTAACTATTAAATAATTAATTCAACTATTAAATAATTTACTTAACTATTAGATAATTAATTTAAGTATTAAATAATTAACTTACCTACTAGATAATTAATTCAAGTATTAAATAATTAATTGAACTATTGTATAATTAATTAAATTTTTTAATAATTCAATAAACTATTATATAATTAATTCAAGAATTAAGTAATTAAATTAACTATTCAATAATTAATTTAACTTTTGCATAATTAATTAAACTATTAGATAATTAAATCAAGTATTAAATAATTAATTTAACTATTGAAGAATTAATTTTGCTATTATATAATTAATTCAAGTATAAAATAATTAAATTAACTATTCAATAATTGAATTAACTATCAAATAATTTATTTGAAAACCGAGTGGTAGAATTATTATTATTTTTTATTAATTAAACTATTAAATAATTAATTCAAGTATTAAGTAATTAAATTAACTATTCAATAATTAATTTAACTTTTGCATAATTAATTAAACTATTAGATATTTACTTCAACTATTAAATAATTTGACTTATTTATTAAATAATTAATTTAACTATTAGATAATTAAATCAAGTATTAAATAATTAATTGAAGTATAAAATAATTAAATTAACTATTCAATAATTAAATTAACTATCAAATAATTTATTTGAAAACCGAGTGGTAGAATTATTATTATTTTTTATTAATTAAACTATTGAATAATTAATTTAACTATTAGATATTTACTTCGACTATTAAATAATTAATTTAACTATTACATAACTAATTCAAGTATTAAAATATTAATTTAACTATCGAATAATAGAATGAACTAGTGAATAATTAAATGAACTATTAAATAATTAATTTAACTATTACATAACTAATTCAAGTATTAAAATATTAATTTAACTATCGAATAATAGAATGAACTAGTGAATAATTAATTGAACTATTAAATAATTAAATTACTGAATAAATAATTAAATTACTGAATGGATAATTAATTTAACTGCAAAATAATTTATTTACATTACTTAAAACGAATTAAATTAAATATGACAAATCGACGAAATTAGAAATGTTTCCGGCAATTGAATTTCAGCTGATTAGTGAAACTAGACAAATATTTATTAATAAAATACTTAATTTATTCATTATTTACGATTATTTATCAATAAATACTGTCAAAGTAATAAATAAATTAACTATTAAATATAGTACTTCCAACTTCTGAGCGCGCTTAAAATTTAAATCATTCTAATTTATTTACATCCCCATGGTAAAAATTCCCCTCGCAATGAAATTAAAATGAAAAAAAACCAAAAAATTCTCTCGAGATGATAAAATAAATTACAAAAATTCCGATAATTTTATAACAACTCATAAATAAAGAGGTGAATTTCAATTTTATTAATGACGTATTAATTAAGATAATAAATTCAATAATACTTTATGTGGAATGTGTGTGATGGTGATGAGAATTGAGGAAAAAAAAAACTAGAAAAACGGGTCATACGTTTATTTGATGTGTAAAATGACCTTGAAATTGGTCGAGTATAGAGAATAAAGAGAGAAAAAAAGAAAAGAAAATTATTAAACCAGTCCTACATATTTATTAAATTGTGAAAAATCATGCGCCAGGCCTCTCTATCTGTTTTATGTACTTTATTCTCGAAAAACCTGTTGCACTGCGCGCACAACAGGTGGTATCATATATACGTTCGTTTAAAAACTTTTAGAATGTATTTGTATATATGACCACCAGGAAGAAAATAATTTCCTTAACATATATAATAGCCAATCACATTGTCACCAAACGTTAACCATTTTCTCTCTCTCTCTCGCAAATTCATTATGATAATACTCACAAAATATTAATTGCGAATTTAAGGAAAAATAAAAAAATAAAACCACTTTTTTTACAACAAACTTTTAGTGAAAATTTATCATTTTCGTTTGCTCCTGGAATTATTTTTTAAAATTAAAAATTAGTAAAGGTCAAAAAATTCTCCTAATTGATAAAATAATAATTGGAATTAATTTATTTCCTTGAAACATTAAAAAAATTGAATTAAAAAACGAAAATTACTATAATAGTTAGAATTGAAAAAATTTTGTCAAAAATTTTATCGAAATCGAATATTTAAAAATAAAATATTACATTCAATGATAAAAAAAGATTTCTATTTATTAATTATAATTATTTATTATTTATTATTTAATGCTTATTATTTTTTTTCTTATTTATTTTTTCTCATTTATTATTTTATTTCTTATTTATTTGTTTTTATTTTTTTTTAATTCTTATTTATTTTTTCTCCTTTGTTTTTTAATTTCTCATTTATTTTTTCCCATTTGTTTATTAATTTCTTATTTATTTATGAAATTAAAATACTAACAGTAACAATGTAAATTAAAATTCAATAACCTTTACTCAATTGAAAATGTGAAAAATTACCACATGAATTAAAAGAGAATAAACACTAAACATTAAAATATTTTTTATTGGAATTAAACAACTTTTATTAATTTAAAAATAAATTCAAGAGCAAAAAAAAAAAAGGAAACGAATAAATTGAGAAATATATAAGGCGCGAAGAATATAAATGTTGAGAATATGAGCAAAAGAAACTTGTTTTTATTATTGAATCGAGTAAATTTATTTTGCGTGAAGGAAGTTGAAAATAAGCGAAAAATCTCAACGAGAATTGAGTGAATAAGAGGGAGAGAGAGAGAGAGAGAAAGAGAGAAGGTGATGAGGGCGGGAGACGCCACTTTTGCAACGGCGATTCGTCTGGTGATTTATACAGAATCATATCTTCATCTGAATGTCTTCATTTTTAGCGCACGACCACGTAACAATCCCCCCTCCCCTGCCCCTCACTTTTTTTTCCGTCCCAATCCCGTGAATCGCGGCTTTATTTTAAAACCTCCTTTTTTGTGCCCCTGGGCCCAATTGTGTAATTGCGCTTTAATTCACTTTCGATTATTAATTTTTTTTCTTCTTCTAAATTTAGAGCCATGAACGAAATTTAGAAAAAGAACTTAAAATTAAAAAAAAAATGTCAGAAAAATAATAAAATGTTGGTAATTGTTGCAAATAATTCTGTCCAAAAAGGAAAAAAAGAAATGGAGAAAGAAAAAAGGAATTAAAAGTAAAATTAAAATAAACTTTACTGAATTAATTATGTTAAAAACGAAAAAAAAGAAGAAGAAGAAGAGAGAGAAAAAGAATTAAAAAAACAATTAAAATTAAACTTTACTAAATTAATTCTGTTAAAAACGAAAAAAAAGAAGAAGAGAGAGAAATAGAATTAAAAGAACAATGAAAATTAAATTTTACTACATTATTTTTGTTAAAAAAACGAAGAAAAAGAAGAAGAGCAAAAAAAAGAATCGACAGCAAAGTTAAAATAAACTTTACTAAATTATTTTTGTTAAAAAACAAAAAAAAAGAATCGATAGCAAAATTAAAATAAAATTTTACTAAATTATTTCCGTTAAAAAACAAAAAAAAAAGAAGAAGAGCAAGGAAAAGAATCCAAGGCAAAATTAAACCAACATTTACTAAATTATTTCCGCTAAAAATTTCCGAAAAAATACGAAGCAGAAAAAAAAGAATTGATTTATTATGAAATTAGTTGCATGGGAATAAAATAGACAATGTATTTATTTTGCAAAGGGAACGACATGAAAAGAAAGCGTTTATATATGTTCTATTAAAACAGCATCTTGAATAATAATCAATCACATATTTCAAAACATGCATATTTCGAATCATAAATTTTCCTATTGTCACAATAAGTCATTTTATATGTTCCTATGTCGAGTGAAGAATATTCAGTGTGGAATTTATATAGTTAAAAGAATTAGGAATAAATAATGTGCACTCACAGTGGGAAAAGAGGTGAATTTTCTTGTGATTTTTACACCCAATGGTTAATTCCGAAAAATTTATTAATAATTTTTGTTTTAATTATTCCAAAAAAAGATTAATTAATAATCTTTGTTTTAATTATTCATTAAGAATTATTTTAATTCGCCATCATTGAAATTTATAATTAATTCAACTAATCGTTTTTAAATCTGGCGCCAATGTTTAGTTCACTGACGCTTCCGCTAGGTGTCCGGAAAATATTTATTTTATTCATTCTTTAAGTTATCTTTACTTATTTATTTACTTTATTTATTTATTTCCTTAATTTATTTATTTCGTTTTTATCTACTTTCATCTTTACTTAGTCATCTTTAAGTTATCTTTACTTATTTCGTTTTATGTTTGTATTAAATTTAAATTTCCCGCCAAGGAATTTAGTACAATGACGCTACCGATAGAGGGCAAAACTTATTGCTTCAAAAACTCAGCTACTATCTTTACAAACAAATACAATATAATATAACAAAATATAATTAAAAATACACCAAATTATAAATAAATATAATAAAAACACAATAAATTTTATAAACAAATACAATAAAATATAAATAAATACACTAAAAAATCACTATAACGCGTAAATAAATACAATGAATGGAATAAATTTCATTTTTGATCGAAAATTACTTTATGACTCCCTCAAAAAAAAAGTTTCATGCTGGTATTAAATTTCGAGTGGTCCTTATAAAGCAGCGGGTTTCCTCCCCCTGATATTATAAGCTATATGTTACCACCATCTCTCCACTCCACTCCTTTTTCAAAGTTTGACCTGCGATTCTTGACACACAATCTTTTTCTCTCCTTGTTCTTCATGGCACTCCTTCGCGCGCATTATAACAAGATAACTTTTATGCTCGCATATTTGAGACTTCTGGTTACCACATTGTTCTTTCTTCCATACAATAAAGAGGGAGAGAGAGAGAGAGAGAAAGATGGAGATGACTTACTATAAATGTACGCTTACAAAAAAAAATTTCCTTCATCATTAATCTTACACACGAAAGGACGCGAGGAATTTTTATATTTTAATCAAGCTGCGAGCACGCGCGATAAGGATGTATAAAAGAGGAATTCTGCTTGTTTTAAAGAACAAGATGTCAAATTTCTCACAGACAATGTATGCGTATTTATTTTTTTTTTAGTTTTGTAATTTACTTTTTGTAGAAAAAATACTTTTCTTGTTACATAGATTTAATTAGACAATGATTTTAATTAGCTACTTCTTCTTAGCTATGGACAAGTTGTTAATAATATTTTAGTAACAAAAATTGTCTATATATATGTTATTTTTTATTTGGCTAATTAATGTTTTCAAATTTGGCGCCAATATTTGTTTTAGTGACGCTTCCGCTAGGTGTCCGAATATTTGGTACCAAAATTAGTAAACTATTTATTAATTTATGTAATTATTTATTCATTTTGCTTCCAAGCATTCGGACACCTAGTGGAAGCGTCACTGAATTAAAAATTGGCGCCAAAATTTATAACATTAATTATTTAAATAAAAAAATTATATTTTTATCGTATGCAATGTTATCAATTTAAAAATTTCTTTTAGTTATTAATTTTAGTTTAAAATGTAAAATACTGTAATTATAGTATTTTTATCCACTATTATTTTTTTAATTAAAATACAAACACACTTTTTGCACCCCCTAGTGGAAGCGTCACTGAACTAAATATTGGCGCCAAATTTCAAAAATATAATTCCACTATTTAACATTTTTTCCAATTAAATCCTTCTTTAAACAAACAAAAACGTAGGAAAATAAAATTCAAATCGAAATTAGCATTCCTCTTCTGAGAAAATTGCAGAAATAAAAAATTTCCAATTATATTCGAATTTATTTTAATATCTCTCTATATAAAATATAAATATGCGAGAATCAAGACCAGTAGTTTTACAACTGGGAGCTAACAATACATAATAAAAGTTATTACGATTGTTGGTAAATGTTGATCTTTACACGCTATGCTGAGCATCGGCGAATAAAATGTTATATAATTCATAAAGGGGAAGAAAATTGTTTCAAAATATTGTAATATTTTCTTTATATTATACCTCCTACAAAACATTAAATGCAAGCAAGGCAAATTATTTCTTTACAATTTTGCCCCGGCCCATGCCAATTTTATATGTCATAAACGGAAACAATCCCATAGAACATTATTTTATTCCTCTCTCCTCATTTTTCTTTTCTATTCTCGTTTTATTCTCACAGAAACTTTTATTTCGAGTAAAAAAATTTTAACCTACTTTAAATAAATCAATTTTCTATAATTCCATTGCAAGGAAAAAATTGGAGTTAAATTAAATTATTTTAAATAAACAAATCATTTTCTAGGGAAAAATTAAACTGTATTAAAGTATTTTAAATAAATAAATAAAGAAAAATTGTTAACCGAGCGGAAATTTACAACATTTGTATTAAACTATTTCAAATTACAGATTTTTTATTTTATTTCCAGCAAAAAATTACTCTGATTTATTAATAATTAGAAGAATTACATAAATTTATTATTAAATTTAATTATTGATTAAGAATAATAAGAAAAAAGTGGTACATTTTTTAATTCCGTGTGTGAGCGATGAGTTTTCTTTCGCCCTCTGTCGGAAGCGTCATAGTACTAAAATTGGCGCGAAATTAAAATTTGATAAAAGTAAAAATTGGACAAAGTTAATTTTTACGAATTCTTACTAAGAAAATATTTTAGAACTACATCTTTAAAGAAAACTACTTCCTCCAGTGAAAAATTAATTTAAACAATAAGAAATTAAACTTTTTTTGAATTCCTAACGGTAAAATTTTTTTTAATAAATCACGATAAATAAAAATAAGAATCAAATTTTTTTCCCTGTGGAATATAAATTTGTATATAATAAAAAAATTGATTCTTTTTATTAGTCTAATAATCTTACCAGCAGTTCAATGATAATAAAAATATTCCAGTAAATGATAAAAAAATGAATAAATAATAAAAAAAAATAATAATAATAATAAATACAACAAAAATATATCAAACCAGTGAAATAGTAAAAATAAAACATCAATAAAAAAAATCATAGAGCAATAAAATAAATTCTCGTGAATAAATATAAATAATATGTGTGTACAATAAGTCTAAATCATTTTCTCAGCGAACTAATTACAGTTAACTGGCGGTAAGTCATTAAAATAACAAGGAATCTTGTTATTTAAGTCATTAAGGTTTATGCTTCTCTGAAAAATGTCCAGTGAAGTGGGTTCATGCGTGGTTTATGTTGGGAATTGTTGTATACATATATATACACTTGCACATAGGGGGAAAAAAAGAAGAAAAGAAAAGAAAAAAAATTCATTGGGGAGTTTTATACTAAAGGCGCTAAAGGGGCGCTGCACAGGCCAGTATTAAATGTCACTCAGAAGAATCGTAAAACAAACTGCAGTATATGAACAGTCAACGCCCTTATCCTGCACCTTACAAATGTTATTTTTTTTTCTCTTCATTTTTTCTTTCTAACTGTTATTTTTTTTCTCCATTTTTATTTGCTTATTATATATTTCCTTAAGGCCGTTTATTGCATCAAAGCGCGTCGTTGATTATCGCATCGTTTTATGTGAACGGAATTCGCGCATATATGGACAAATATGCATTCATGTGATTGCCATTTACGGGAATCAACATGAAGCACACCGAGCGCGCGCGAGCGAGCGAGCGCTATATGTTTTAAAAGGAATATAATATGCTTCCGTATTCAATATTCAATTAGAATATTGCCATCTGTCGAATATTTGCTGGAGTTGAATTTTTTCCCTGCGAATTTTCCTGGGGAATTATTATTTTTTTTTGTAAATATTTTTATTTATTTGTTATTCTGTTTTTTGTCTATAAGCAAAATTGAAGAGAAAAAACTATTTAATTAGTGATTTAATTCATAAAAAATTTAATTAATAAATAAATAAATTATTAAATGAATGAATAAATAATTTAATTAATAAAAAAATAATTTAATTAATAAATACATAATTTATTTAACAAACAAGTAAATTGTTTAAGAAATGAATAAGTTAATTAGTAAACAAGTAAATTCTTTAGTAAATAAATAATTCAACTAATAAATAAATTAATTAATAAACGAGTAAATTTTGTAATGAAAAAATAATTTAAATTAATAAATAAATTATTTATTTAACATACAAGTAAATTGTTTAGGAAATAGATAATTTAATTAGTAAACAAGTAACTTGTTTATTAAAAAAATAATTTAATTAATAAATAAATAATTTATTTAACAAACAAGTAAATTGTTTAAGAAATAAATAATTTAATTAGTAAACAAGTAAATTGTTTAGTAAATAAATAATTCAATTAATAAATAAATTAATTAACAAACGAGTAAATTTTGTAATGGAAAAATAATTAAATTAATAAATAAACTATTTATTTAACAAACAAATAAATTGTTTAGGAAATAGATAATTTAATTAGTAAACAAGTAAATTGTTTATTAAAAAAATAATTTAATTAATAAATAAATTACTTATTTAACAAACAAGTAAATTGGTTAATAAATAAATAATTTAATTAGTGAACAAGTAAATTGTTTAGTTAATAAATAATTTAATTAATAGATAAACTAATTAACATACGAGTACCTAAATTGTTTAGTCAACAATAATTTAGTTAATAAACAAATAAATTGTTTAATAAAAATTGACAAATAATTTGATTAACAAAACTAGTAAATTGTTTAATAAAAATTGAGAAAAATAATTTAATTACTAAACAAGAAAATTGTTTAATAAAAAAATAGATAAATAATTTAATTAATAAAACAAATAAATTGTTTAATAGAAAAATAGATAAATCATTTAATTTATAAACAAGTAAATTGTTTAGTAAACAAATTAGTAATTTAGTAAATAAATAATTGAACTAATTGTTTTAAGACCCCGAAAAAATTCTACAAAGAAATATAAAAATTCGTTTGGAAAATTAAATTTTTTTCTCTCCTTTCCTTTTCTTTTTTTTAATTAATTTTTTATTACAAATTCAATAATTGACACATTTTGAAATCGAAAGTAATAATTTTCAATGCAGACACACACACACAGAGCTTTGGGGACACGAACCCTTAATTTCACGGTTTGATCACATATCCACAGCTGATGCTCATTTTTTTCCTTTAATCCAATTGAATGTGTTCTTTTATTAAAAAGAAAAAAGAAAAAAGAAGGAAAGAAGGAGGGTGAATAACTTTCATCGAAAGTATGTGCAAATGCGCGTCATAGGGTCATAAAACCAATGAATACATTTGACCCAACCGAAAGCAGGAATCAATAATCTTTTCGGTTATACTTACATTCAAGATAATCGCGCTCAACCTGAACGAATCGAATTTTCATTTTATACTAGAAAAAAAATGTATTTACATTATCGTTATACGCATTTTTTAATAATAATAAGAAAATATTCCCACAATTTGGAAAATTTCCTTCTTTGTAAATTCTATTTTTTTTTTTTTTTTTGAAATTTGTACTTTCGATTCGCTTTCTCTGTAAATAATGAAAAAAAAAATTGAGCGTTAAACTTTAATTCTAAATTGACTTTTGATGAAAACATGTAAATGTTAAAAAATTCTAGGGAAAGAAATGGAAAAAAAGTAGTGAAAGTAGTAGAAAAAAAAATACAAAGTGTAAAGAAAAAATAAATTTTGTTCGGGAATTTTCTGTGAATTTTTTTTTTTGGAAATTGTTCCAGGTAAATGTGAATGGAATTTATTTTAATTATTACGCAATTCTACAAAAACAGTTCAAAAAAAATGTTAGAGAAAAATATTCCAAAGATATAACAGAAAATATTGTCTGAATTATTTCAAGAAAATTTATCATGAAAAATACCATTTAAGGCAAATAAATAAATAAATAACTGAAAAGACAATTAAAAAAATAAATACAATAAGACAAAAAAATTAATAAATCAATCAAAAAGAAAAAAATAAATACAATAAAAGACAAATAAATAAATAAATAAATGAAAAAGACAAATAAATAAATAGTTGGAAAAGACAAATAAAAAAATTAATATAACAAAAATAAATAATAAAATAAATAATAAAATTGTATAAAATAAATAAAAAACTGAATAAATTGTCTTAAAAGTTTAATAGATATTAGATAAATTATTTTTAAGTATATTAAGAGAAAATATTGAAAAAATAATTATTGTAAAATTTTTTTGCGCGCGTATGTAACGTATTTTTATTCTTATGTGCCATTGAAAATCAGACTACAGATAATAATGTGTGTGTATATATAAATTCGATGGAATATGTCACTTCCTTATTTAAATTCCCTGTACATTTCCGGCTATGGATGTGTGTTATTAAAAATTTCACGATATGATAACGATTGTCATAAAGAATATTTTTAAGCGCACGAAACATATATTGGATGCTGCGTCGATCTGCTGTGCAGTTTACATACGAGTTTACATGAGCGTTTCCTGCTCGAAAACAAGCCGCACCTCGTGGATAATTCAGAAACGCAAAACTTGCCTCTTTTTTATTCTCTTATTTTTCATTGTCATCATTTCTTTCTCCCCCGTGTTCATATTTTCAAACCGAAAACAAAAGAAGTTATTTTCAATTTAAAAAAAAAGAATCTAATTTGTTTATTTAACAAAAATTGATTTATATTTGTATATTTATTTATTGAGTTAATTTACTTAATTTATTTACCTTATTTATTATTTTATTCACCTTATCTATTATTTCATTTCTATCTACTTACATATTTTTCTTATTATCTTTAGTTCAATAATTTATTAATGTTGTTTAATTATTTATTTGTATATTTATTTAAATTGTATTTATCTAATTTATTTTATTTATATCTATTTTCATCCATTCTTTATTATCTTCACGTTGTATTTATTTATATATTTCAAAAAATTTTCTCGTTAGGAATTCAAAAAAATGTTTAATTTCTTACTGTTTAAATTAATTATCCATTGACGGAAGTAGTTTCTTTCAAAGAAGTTGAAAATTTGTGAATCTCTCCAAGTTTGAAAACGAATAAACGATTTTTACAAAATTCGTGTTTTTTCAAAAATGGCAATAACTTTTTTTTATTTTCAAGATATGATATTCTGGTTTGGCCCAATGGAAAGTTGACGATTCTACTAAAAATTTTGTATATAGAAAAATAACTGGAAATTATTTGTTCAATCGATCTTCATTTATTTCCATGTTTTGAATATTTGGAAAAATAAATTATGAATTTTCTGCAAAAAAAAAAATAAATTAAAAATTCAAGTAAAAAGTACGCGTAATAGTAACTAATGAAGAAGTGGCCACCAAGGAGTCATGAAACCTTACACGGAAAAACTTTCTTCAAGAGTCATTACTAAACTTATTCAAGAACTCAGGATATGGAAATAATACAAGAAATGCTACAAAACCATAGATTGAAACATTATTTTAAGCTGTTCGGGGATAACTGTAGTAAATTTCTGGACTACTTGTTGAATTTTCTTGAAAAAGTCTTGAACTGGTTTAAGAATAGAAAAATGTAAAAGTAGCGAAAAAAATTTGCCCGCCTGAGTAGTCGAACTTGAGACCTCGAGACTCAAGATCGCTCCGCCTTATGCCACTCGGCTGCAGGGACGCGTTACGATACTTTAGTTTTAGATCGTTTTAAAGCGTTTAAAGCCAAGTGGCGCTGTATACCTATTGGTTACACTTCGTCTTCTTTCTTAAATAGTTCGAGACTTTTTCAGCGCGCAGTGACTGAAGAACTCAGTCGCAGCGTCAAGAACAATTATTTCCAAGCCATTAGAAAAACACCTGAAAATTCTTTAATGAATATTGAACTTTTCTAAAACAAGTTCTAAATTTTTCCCATATCCTGAGTTCTTGAATAAATTTAGTAATGACTCTTGAAAAAAGTTTTTCCGTGTACCGATAAGGCATGCATGGAATTTTTCTCATAATGCCAGCAAGCGATAAGGAAGTCTTTTGAGCAAATTTATTCAAAAATGCATTTCTCCTTTGTCACCTTTGATGTGCGGTTAAAATTTGCCTAAATACTTTTGAAGCTACGTAAAAAATTTTCTAATTACACTTGAATGTCTATAAAAAATTTTTTTTAATTTCCAATAAGAAAAAATTCAAAAACAGAAAATCTTTTAAATTGAAAACACAGAAAATATTTCAAATCGAAAAACAAAAAATGCTTTAAATTCAAAGACAGAAATTATTCCAAAATGAAAAACAAAAAAATGCTTTAAATTAAAAAAAAAAAAATATTCCAAAATGAAAAACAAAAAAATGCTTTAAATTCATAAAGAAAAAATATTTTCAATTGAAAAACAAAAAATACATAAAATTAAAAATAAAAGGAAACAAAAAATATCTAAACTTAAAAATAAAAGGAAACAAAAAATATCTAAACTTAAAAATAAAAGGAAACAAAAAATACCTAAAATTAAAAATAAAGAAAAGCAAAAAATACCAGAAAAGAAAAAAAATTCTCTCAAAATGACGTAATCGTAGAAGAAAGAAAAAATTCTCCCAAAATTTATTGGAATTTCCTAAAAATTTAAAACAATCGATAGATCGAAGAAGATTTATTGCACCTTTAAGAGCGCATATTTAAAAAAAAGGTTCTCTTCCTTTTTTTCCCAAATGGTATCAAAAAAAAAGGAAAGTCCTAAATTTTCAAAAAACATGCAACTTGTATTATAGAGATAATTTTCAATTATAAAACTATTAACAGATACGACTAAATTTATAGGTCTATTTTTTGGTGAACCAATATATATTTATTCGATATCGGTAGCTTTTGATCTAATCGTGAAAGGTGGACCTTTAGAAGAAAATTTAGAGGCGGAGAAAAGTACTTGTAATCACATCAGAGACACTTAAAAACTAATCTTTCCATCCTAAAAAGGTGAAATTTTCCTGAAAAAGAAATTTTTCTACACTAATAATTTTCTCCTTTTCAGATCAACATAAAACATCTCTACACAATCACAAAAAAAAGTGGTTTCTTTACATACATAAAATTGTCGTCGTGGGGCGGATTCAGATTAAGACCGTTACTTTAGGAAGGGAGGGGGGAAATTTTCTAGCTTTTCTCTCTCTCTCTCTCCCTTTTTCTTTTTTTTCTCTTTTAGTGTTATAACACATCTTTTTCGATTTTTTCTACTATTTTTATAATATTTTAATTAATTTTTAATTTTTAACTAATTTTTAATTTTTAATTAATTATGAATTTTGAATTAATTTTGAATTTTGAATTTTTACCACTAATAAGATGTTTTTAATCTACTCACCGTTCGAAAATTCTAAATGTGGAATGTGTAATTTGTTAATCTGAATTTAATTTATCAATTTAAATTTAATTTGTTAATTTAAAATTAAAAATTAATTTATTAGTTTCAATTTTATTTATTTATTTATTTGTTTTGCAATTAGTAGTTTTAAAAAACATTTGTAATGAAAAACATTTTTGTTTATAAAAATATTTTAAAATTATTTTTTAATATTAATTATTAATTTTTAATTTTTATCACTAATAAGATGTTTTTAATCTTCTCAACGTTCAAAAATTTTAAATGTGGAATTTAATTTGTTAATCTGAATTTAATTTATCAATTTAAATTTAATTTGTTAATTTAAAATTAATTTATTAGTTAAAATTTTATTTATTAATTTAATTTAATTTATTAATTTAATTTTATTTATTAATTTAATTTATTAGTGTAAATGTTATTTATTAATTTTTATTGCAATTAGTAATTTTAAAAAACATTTTTAATGAAAAATATTTTTTTTGTTTATTAAAACTGACAAAAACTTGTAAATCAAAGAGAAAGATTAAAAGAAGAGAGAGAGAAATAAGTTATAACATGGAGAGAGAAAAAAAGAGAGAGAAAGAGAGGGAAAAGTGTGAGAGGGAGTAAAAAGTATATACAAGACTGATGCAGAGCTCCGGCTGTTGATCGTATTTTATCTTATCTAAAGAATTCACTCATCTGCACGCCGGACATTGGTTCCACCTTCGTAAAGCTTGGTTGCATGTCCAAGCTCGGTGGTCGAAACCTTTCGAAAGGGAAAATTATTTCGCTCCTTGTCCGTGAAATATATATATTGTATAACTCTTCGAGACATTTCATTGCTTTACAAAATCTAATGATTCACACACCAACAATAAAATATTTATAATTATTATTTTCAAAAAAAAAACAGTAAAAAAAAAAAATCGGCAAATAAATAAAACCTTATAAAAAATAATGAATTGCCAAAAAATACTTTAATTTCAAAATTAAATTAATTAATTAATTTTAATATTAGTTAATAACGAATAAATAATTAATTTTTATCTTTATTTTCTCCACTTTCATTACTATTTAATTATTTAAATATTATTATAATTATTATTTTTATTATTACTATTATTATTTATTTATTGAACTATTTTATTACCATTTATTTATCTATAACTTATTTTTACTTTGTACGCTTTCTAGTTTCATTAAAATTCGAATTTCGCGCCAATGAATTTAGTTCTATGACGCTTCCGATAGAGGGTAGACACTCATTTCTCAGAATGGGAGTAAAAATATTTGATACATAATTTAACAATTTAGTAACAAAAAAAAATAATAATTGTTGTAGAAAAAATAGAACAAATATAGTAGTAATGATAATGATAATATTAAAAATTATAATAATAATAATAACAATAATATAAATTAAATAAAAAATTTTTTTGGGTAAAGAAAAATGGGCGTTGTTTGAGTTATAGAAGGAAACACAATTCTGAGAGGATAAAACAAATATAATTCCCACAGAATTGAGTTTGCACTTTTCGAGATCGTTAATTTTCCATTGGGAATTAACTACATCGGAGAATCAGCGTCAAAGTCACCTA
Source organism: Leptopilina myrica (nomen nudum) (assembly GCA_032872475.1). NCBI lineage: Eukaryota > Metazoa > Arthropoda > Insecta > Hymenoptera > Figitidae > Leptopilina > Leptopilina myrica (nomen nudum). The sequence goes on along the minus strand of CM065465.1, from coordinate 32,580,589 downwards.
CTATTCGAAATGGTACGTTATCGACTTCACTACTGACACTAATTCGTCACGATCGAGTGCCCCGATAAATCGAAGCTCCCTCGTGAAACGAAAGAAAGTGAATCATGAAAATCTTTGCCACTTGAGAAATCGTTTATGCAATTTACAATAAATAAATAAGCAAGTAAATAAGAAAAGTAAATAAACAAATTAATAAATAAGTAAATAAATAAGAAAATAAGTAAATAAATAAGTAAACAAATAAGTAAATAAATAAATTAGTAAATAAATAAGTAAAACGATTAATAAATTAATAAAAAACGAGTAAATAAATTCAAAAGTAGGTAAGTAAATAAATGAATTAATAAATATACAAGTAAAAAAATAAATAAATATTTGGAAATTTTAAACTATGAAAAAGGCAAAAGGGAATATGAAATATAATAATAATAATAATTATTATTATTAGTTTTAATAGTATTGTACACAGAAATGCAGGTTGAAAATTTCGGATGCCATTGCGATGAGGGATTAGCGACATTTGATCTGACTAATGTGGAAAATAAATAACAATTACTTTATAATTAAGCGAACTGACTGCATTGTAAATAGCGTCCTCGTGTAACATTGCAACCTGACACTGCCTTGCTGCTCATTTATAAGATGTAAAACCGACATCGATCAAGTGCGGTCCAGACCGAATGGAATATATAATATACACGAGCGCATCTTTCTAAGACACTGTGTGCGCTTTATTTGCGACACAGAAGTACTTCCCTGTAATTTTTTCCGCGTTCTTTACCATTTTCTCTCTCCATTTTTTTTCAATATAAATGCTTTCTACTTTCTTTAGGTTTGAATTTCGCGCCTTTGAATTTAGTACTATGACGCTACCGCCAGAGGGCGACGAAATTCTTTGCTCATATTCGAAACAAAGTGGGAATGATTTAAAAAAACGTTCCAAATCTTTTACTCTTATTTATTGAATATTTTATTCTATTTATGTTGGTGAATAATTATATCGTTAATAATAATTTTTGTTTGTAAATAATTAACTAATAAATAAAGGATTTATATTTTAAGTATGTTTTTTTCTACTTCTTATTTTTAATCCATTTTTCATATTTGGTTATTTATAGTCAGCTTATCTTTACTTATTTCACTTCCTAGTGATATTAAATTTGAATTTCGCGCTAATGAATTTAGTACAATGACGCTTCCGATAGAGGGCAACGACACTTTTTGCTTACAATCGAAATAAAGTGGCTAAGCATTTAAAAAATTACGACCCTTTGACTCTATTATTTTATTCAAGGTAGATGGTAAATGGTTATGTTCATAATTATTATAATTTGTAAAGAATTAAATAATAATTAATAATTAAATAATAATAAAGTGATGTATAACTATTTTAATTTTTCTTTACTTTTATTCTTACTTATTTTTAATTTATCTTTATTTAGTTCTTTTTACTTTTTTAAAAAATTTAGTTATTAAATTTGAATTTCGCGCCAATGAATTTAGTACAATGACGCTTCCGCCAGAGGGGAAGAAAATTTCTAAAAAATCGAAATGAAGTCGTTTTAAAAAGTTCGAACTTTCGAACACGTTTGTGATAAAGGGATAAAAATCCCTTTAACATGATAAACAATTATATTTATTTACCTATTAAATTATTATTTAATTATTATTTTTAATGAAAATAAATACTTTCTAAATAACTACTACTTATACCTAAATCACGAACAAAAAAAAATTAGAAGCAAATTGTGAGTAAAAAAAATCAGGAAAAAATTCACGCATTGCAAGCAACGATTCAGTAGCCACAGTGCAAATCTTGTGCAAATTAAAAAAAAAATTCCCGTGCAAATTAAAAAAATAAAAAAGTGTCTTGTTTTAAGGGACGATATACAGTAGCGGTTTATCATGTTCTTATGAACGATTTTTCTCCCAACAACGAAAGAAGAGATCTTTCGATGGCGAAAGATTAAGCAATCGTTATAGTATCTTGTCGATAAGAATATGCGCCGCCTTGAAAATAAGAAGCGTTCGCACGACTTAATCTCATTATTATACGAGAATATAAAAAAGATCGTGTAAAGGCAAAAAGTGGAAAGAGAGAGAGAGAAAGAGAGAGGGGACAAAACGAATCGATCCGAAATTCAAAAGCACGCGAGAGCATCGTAAATAAAATACGGATGCCGAGCGGCGAAAACGAAAACTGGTTTACGAGGCAGGAGGCACAGTAAAGCTTCTGCTACTCTCGATCATTCCAATGATCGCTACCTGAGGGAAGATCTCGTGACTTTTATTATTAACATTCACAAATATCGATGGAATTCTTTTTTCACTTTTCTCTTCGGTAATTTTTCCCTTAATTCGAATTTTTATTCGAGAAGGATTCGAAAAGAAGGGCGCTTAAGACTCTTCTGAATTTTACCCACTCGAAAAAAATTTTTTTTACACCTTAAAATAATCTCTAAATAAGAATTTATTTTATTTATTTATTAATTTATTTTTAGTAAACTAAAAATAAATAGAAATTAAATTTTTCGGTAAAGGTGAAAATATTTTCCTCAAAGTTTGCCTTATTAGCATCGCCGAACGATAAAGTCTTGCCATAGCCTTAAATGACTATGGTCTTTGGAGAGAAAAGATAAGAGAGAAAAGATGAGAGAGAAAAAGTGAGAGAAAGAAAACAAGAGAGAAAAAGAGAGAGAAAGAAAAAACAAGAAAGAAAAAGCGAGAAAAAAAGCAAGAGAGAGAGAGAGAAAATTACCAAAAGAGAGAGAAAGAAAGCAACGCGTGAAAGGATTGCCGATCTTGCGATCAATAGTTCATTACGAGAAACAAAAATTTGCCCGACAATAGAGCCGCGCGATCTTCTCGAGCATCCGAGTACAATCAGCCTAACTATACACATTGGCGCAAGGTAAAAAAGCGAGGAGAATATTTAACCCTAGAGTGAGAGAGGTAGAAAAAAGAAAAACGAGAAAGAGAGACGGAGAAAAAGAGCGAAAGAGGAAAAGTACATACGGGATGAGAGCATGGGTGTCCATAAGTGGTTACGCAAGCAACGAGGGCTATTCACTTTTTTTGCATTAAGGCCATTATGGGGTATATCCCGTGGCATTGAACCTCCTTGTGATTGGCCATTATCTATTCCGCCAATTTTCTCCTCGGTATTCATATTTCCAAACAGGGAACTAAAAAAATTTTTTCCAACGTTTCAGCGAAAAAATAATGAGGAGAATGTACAATTAATTTATTAAATTAAAATTGCATGAAATACATATTTTTGTAAATAACAAAAATATAATCTTTAATCTTTATTTTATTTATCTTTATTTAATGCATTTAGATCCTTTATTTATCACTACTCCACTTTTAGTTATTTATTTTTTAACTTGTCTTTACATAAATCGCGATTTACGTAAATTAAATTTGAATTTCGCGCCAATAATTTAGTTCCATGACGCCTCCGCTAGAGGGCACCAAAACTCATTATGTACAATCGAAATAAAGTGGCCATGAATTGAAAAAAGTAGTTTTCATTACATACAAAATCTATTCTAGTTGTAAAAGAAACAATTATATTGTAAACAATAATTATTCCTAACTAATCAAATAATATTGAATAAATAATTTACATTTATTTTGATTTTGAACTATTTTTATATTTATTTTTCTTTACTTTTGTCCTAACTTAATTATCTTCAAACTATCTTCACTAAATTCGCTTTCTAGTGTTATTAAATTTAAATTTCGCGCCATTTAACATAGTACTGTGACGCTTCCGATAGAGGGCAACAAACTCACTGCTCACAATCGAATGAAAGTGGTTATAAATAAAAAAATAAGTTTGGAATCTATGACTCGTTTTATTCTAGATATAAAATGAATAATTCTATAGTTAATAATAATAATAATTGTCACCTATAAGTAAATGAATAAAATAAACATGAATTATTATATATTAATTAGTATTATTATTATTATTGTTATTATTATTATTATTATTATTATTATCTGCAATTTTATTTTAACTTCTTTCCGAAGTTATATTTACTTATTTCAATTTGTACTTTTATTTAATTTGAATTTCGCGCTAATGAATTTGGTTCTATGACGCCATCGCTAGAGGGCCAGGAAATAATACTAATTTTTCACACAGTCGACGTGGAAAGAGGATTAATTTAAAAAATTGAGAATCATCGACTCGTAAATACAAATCAACGAGTTGATCGAAACATTTTCTTTTCTTTAGACAATAAATAATAATTGTTAATAATAAGAACTTTTAAGTAATTGAATAATAATAAACATAATTTATCTTTAATATTTTATTTATTTCATGTATTTTACGTTTTTATCTTCAAGTTTCATTTCCTTATTTCTTTATCTCCTTTTTTTAAATTTGAAATTCGCGCCAATGAATTTAGTTCTATGACGCTTCCGACAGAGGGCGAAAAACTCTTTAAAGTTTCTAATAACGTGATAAGTATTAAATATAACAAACATTCCGTTGTACTATTAGATATTATTTTCAGTAACAATCGGAACTAATAAATAATGAAATAAGAATGAATAAATAAAAATAATGAACAATAAATAAATAAGAATAAATAACAATAAATAAGTATCAAGTAATTAGGTAAGATTGTTATGTACTTTAATTTCTTCTGCGAAAAAAATGTTATTTTTAATTCCAATACGAATTTAATTGCGAATGCAAAACAACATTAAAAGGGGGAATTAAAAAATAAATTGAAAATTAAATTAAAAAGTACTTAAAAATTATCATTTTAATTAAAAATTAAATCTTAAAAGTAAATGAAATATCAAATTTTAATTTCACATTCCAAAAAAGTAAATTAATTTTTCCCAAAATAAAATTCAAATTGATGTATACTTAAAGAGAGATTATTAATAATGAAAAATCGGAGTTACATCATTAATTATTATTATTAATTGATATACACATATACCTGTATATTAATTCTGATATAAATGTCTTCATGAGGAGAAAATAAACTGACTCCACGAGATAAATAATCGAACAACTCAATAATATTATACACACGCATATATATATGTAATCGAATAATTGCGTGTACAATAAAAGTATATATGTATATGCATAACTTGGAAAAAAAACCTAAAGGATACAAGCGACACTAAACTGACGTAATATGATGCATAATTACTAAAACTGATTTCTCATAAAATATCCTCACAATCAACTTTAACATGAACGCTTTCTTTTCCCTTCAAATAAAATCTTACGTAATTTTTTTGCATACACTTCCCGCAAGGACATTAATTACAAACAAACAAAAATTCTACACGTGTTTTTAACAAAGCCAAACGAATAAAAAAAATACAATTTCGTAACAATAAATATTTCTGTTCACAAGTATTATGAGTTTCTTTATATGATATTGTTAACCGTGCAGGACAATTGGACTGGAACGTTTGAAAATCAAGATTCGAAAAACTAATGGTTCTTTTAATCATATGTAATGTATTTATTATGTATACATGCATTAAAAATATTGTATTAAAAAAAAATAGTATAGTAAATAGTCACTTATTGTTACTCACATTGGCAGTGAATAATCAGTAATCGTTTAATCAAAAAAGAGAAAAAGAAGAAGAAGAAGGAGAAAAAAATGAGAAGGAAAAGGTCGAAGGAGATTCGATGTAGATTCACAGCGCGTAACGGTTCGCAATATAACTGACTTGGCGACTTGTCTTATATACCATAGAAACTGATATAATCCGATATCGATTCTACGAATGCAAGAGAGTTAGAAGCCTAGGTCAATGCATTTTATTCACAAGTACACATATAGTAACGAATGGACCTATCAGTGACGATGGTCAGATCATCTTATTTTGCAATCGGTTTTATCTCTTCACACGGTTCTTCTAAGATTTTATTTCTATAAACATGTACAAGAAACCATTTCGACTTATAGGCATTTCCTACAAACGACAAGTTTTTAGAAATCGGTTATTTTTTTATATTTTTCCCCTCAAAGGCAAAACAAGTGGAATCGAACGATTCATTAATAATGTAAATTTCACACATTTACAATTTTTCCATTTTTATTTAGAAGAAACAGGGTATTTTTCTTTTGGTGATATTTTATTTAAATTCGGTAGTTTTCTGATATACGAAACAAAAAAATAAATTAAAGTAAATAAATAAACGAAATAATTCAAAAAAATGTAAATATAAGAACAAAATTCACTTTGTTCGCTTTCTACATTGAAATTTGAATTTCCCGCCAATGGCTTTAGTGCTATGACGCCTCCGACAGAGGGCGAATATTTGAAAAATTGTATTTTTAAAGTTTTTATATTCATTATGGGTAATTTTACAAAAAAAAAATAAAGAAATGAGTTTAAATAACTTAAGTAAATAAATATAGAATATAGAAATAAAATACGTAAAGAAGAAAATAAAAAAATGAATAAGAAATACGTGGATAAAATAAATTAAAATAAAAATACTACGTCTAGGAGGAAAAAAATATTTTTCGATAACTAAGTAAGATTTAGCGAAATTAAGAAGAGGCTGGAATTAATTTCCAGAATATTATAAAAATAATTCCCATTGAAAAAGTAAAAATTTTTTTTCCCCCTTCAGCCTTATACTGTTATTCTATCAATCAGATGTAACAAGGTTAAAGTTCACAAGCAGCCATCACTTGATGTTCATATATAACAATTCAGTAAAATAGATATACCTTCAGGAGGAATTTCTCTAAAATAAAATGCCTCGATATCGGGAATTCTCATCTAACTATTAATCAAAGTGTATAGACGGAAGGATAAAATACGCACTCCCTACAAGAGTTAGATTTAGAATAAAAGACTTATTGGCTGAATGAGTTCAAGTTGACGTCTGTGGAGGAATATCTCTGCTCTTCTCTCTCTCGTTCTCTCTATCTTTTTCCATCTCTTTCTCTCTGTCTCTATCTCTCCGTACTCTTATCGAGTGTATGTAACATCAAGAGTAATGCGAATTCCAGACCGTGTTCGATATATTATTCAAGTTTATATATCGTACATGTATAGAGGAGAAGTAGAAGAAGAAGAAGAAGAGAAAAAAAGTAGAAAGGAAGATAAAGAAGGAAGAAAAAGACACTTCGGAAGGTCGTTCTGTTTCACTTGGGGGTGTATTGCGGTGTATACACTCCTAACCCAGATGATATCGCGACTAGATATACAACGCAAGACTTTATGGCACATTATAGGTATATATACTTGTATATATTTATACGGGGTGTAATTCATGATGAAAGCACATTTTACGATCGTGCCCGGTCTTATATTTCAGGATGAGCGCCATTGGCAAGGAGAGGCCTTCTCTCTCTTTAGGGAGACTCTTCTTTTTAGAGAAATAGATTCGTGGCGATTTTTTTAATTCGCATCCTTTTTCCTGTGAAAAAACTATTATATTTACTTATTTCGCTTTCATTAAATTTGAATTTCGCGCGAAAGACTTTAGTCCAATGACGCCTCCGACAGAGGGCGAGCTTTTGAAAGAAGGCCATTGACTTCACTACGAAAAACAATCATATTTACTTATTTCGCTTTCATTAAATTTGAATTTCGCGCTAAAGACTTTAGTTCAATGACGCCTCCGACAGAGGGCGAGCTTTTGAAAAAGAAGGCCATTGACTTCAGTACGAAAAACAATCATATTTACTTTTTTCGCTTTCATTAAATTTGAATTTCGCGCGAAAGACTTTAGTCCAATGACGCCTCCGACAGAGGGCGAGCTTTCGAAAAAAGCCATTGACTTTGGTATTAAAAACAATTATACTTCATTATTTCGCTTTTATTAAATTTGAATTTCCCGCCAATGAGTTTAGTGCCATGACGCTTTCGACAGAGGGCGAGCATTCAAAAAAAGGCAATTCATTTTAGTGCCATGACGCCTTCGACAGAGAACGAATAATTAAAATATAAATTCTTTATCCGTATTTTTCGAAAATTATTTACATTTATTTAATTTTGAAAAATAAAGCAGACAACAAAAAAAGTCCCTAATCTTTTTCAAACAGAATATTTTATTCTAGAAAAAAATTAATAAAAACTGTATAGCTATTCCTGTGGAATTCCAGTTAAAAAATAAATAAATAGTTATTCGCAATTAGTCAAGTAATCAAATAAATCATTCAATGCAAATAACGAATTTTCATAAAACCGAAAATCATTTTTTTTACAATAAAATTTAACATTCAAAATAAAATTACATTGAAAACAATTTTTTTTCGATACAAAAAATAATATCGTCCTCTTCTCTCTCTTTCTCGTATTTCCATCTTATCTCCATCATTGATAGAAAATTAAAAAAACCGATTTTTACAGACACATTTATATAACAGCAAAAGTGTCAATATAACTGTCAACATCGTTTTTTGTATCGACAAATATTTCTCTTAATTTTTGTTGTTGTTGTTTTTTCTTTGTACTCAGAAATGATCGTATCTGAATAAAAACCCTTTTTATTTTGTATACAGTACATATATATATATAAACACTTTTATGAGCAAAAGTGGTCTTAAAATGATCGTAAAAATTTTCGGTTACACATACAAGTGAAAAAGTGGTCTTTTATCGACATTTCCCGTCGACAGTAGTAGTATATTATATATATATGTATCCTCTCATTTCATTTCCCTCACGAAATTCAATTATGCAAGTACAAGTCGAACAAAACCTTTTTACAACTTATTAAATGTCATTATTTTTTTATAGCTCGTAAAAAAATCGTTTTGATTTGTTTTTTTCTTTTGTTACTTTATTATTGACACTCACGTCTTCTTTTTAATTTTTGATTTTAAATTATTTTTCTCGTTTCTTATCGATTAAATGTTACATAATAGGAAAAAAATTATTGTTAAAAGCGTTTTTTTATTACAAAATAATTAAATGATAGCAATAAAAGAAATTAGAAATATTATAATGTTAAACTTATAGATAATTTTTTATTTATTATTATTATTATTAATACATTACAATAGTATAACTTTTATTGAATTTGAATTTCGCGCCAATAAATTTAGTACACTGACGCTTCCGCCAGGGGGCAACAAAAGTCATTGTTTACAATCGAAATAAAGTGGTCATGACTTAAAAATGATAGGAATTTTGGACTTGTATTTACATACAATTTATTTTTAGTTAAAAATGAAACAATTATTTTATATTATTATAATATATTATATTATATTTATAAGAATTATTATTTAGAAGTAGTTAAATAAATTATTTACATTTATCTATATTATCAACTACTTTTAATTTTTTTTTCCTGTTTTCATCTTTACTAATTTTTTTTCACCTGATTAATTTTTTATATTCTCCTAATCCTTTATTAGAGTTATTATTATTACTATTATTATTATTATTATTATTATTAATATTATTATTCATTATTATTACTATTATTTTTATTATTATTTTTATTATTATTTTTATTATTATTAATTACTATTACTGTTATCTTATTACGACTAGTATTACTTTATCTATTTGTTAATTTTTTATTTAAGTATTTAATTTACTAATTAATTTTTTTTTGCCAGCTCTACGAAAAATTTTGTGGTTGTACTACAAGAAACTAAATTTAAAACCCAAAGAAGAAATCTCTTCCGTTTTGTTAAGGAAACGTAACCGTCAATTTTTGGCGTGATCAGTGATTTTAAGTTTGCGGTTGCAAGAAGAAAAAAAAATATTGCAAAAAAAAATTCGATGCGAAAGATACAAGCAAAACATTTCAACATGTGGAACTACGTTTATACACTTTCTCACTCTTTCCCCTCTCTTATTTTTTCTCTCACTCTCTCACACTCTTTCTCTCTTTCTTGATCCCGAAGGAAAGAATATCGACAAGATGTTATATGCCGGAAAACCACTATAACCACGAGACACGGTGGTTGCAATTCTAACGATCTTAACCTCAAAATGCGAAACCAAGCCACACACCATTACTTTCTGACACGTACCGACTATTTTATGACCCTGGTATAAGCTGTTGATACTTTATGATGCGTCTATTTTGCAAGACTATTTATATATATTATGCACTTACAATATTCAACTTTCATTAATTTCATTTCGCTTTTTAGGAATAAAATAATGTAACCTGTCGTCGGGATTATTATTCGTTTTCTGTATAAATAATGAATGTGGAATAAATATATACGTAATAAATAACTATTGTAATAAATAATGATGTAATAAGAATAATTTCTTCTCTACTTTTATCGAATTTGAATTTCGCGCCAATAAATTTAGTACACTGACGCTACCGCCAGAGGGCAAGAAAATTAATTGATCATAATCGAAATAAAGTGACCATGAATTAAAAATGTTAGGAATCTTAGACTTGTATTTACAAACATTTTATTTTTAGTTAAAAATGAAACAATTATATTGTTAAAAATAATATTAATAATTATTACATAGAAATAATTAAATAAATAATTTCCGTTTATCTACATTATCAAGTACTTTTATTTTTTTCTCTGCTTTCATCTTTACTAATTTTTTTTTCCTTTACTAAATTCGATTTCTATTATTATTAAATTTTAATTTCGCGCCATTGAACTTAGTACTATGACGCTCCCAGTAGAGGGCGAAGAACCTCAATGTTCTCAATCGAAATAACATGGCCATGAATTAAAAATGTTAGAAAACGTCGAGTCGTTGGATTTGCAGAATATTTTATTCTATTTTCATAAGTAATAGTTGTATTGTTAATAGTAATTATTACTTATAGGTAATTTAATAGTGGTAAATAATTAATTTATCAATAATATAATATATTTTTCTCTACTTTTATCTTAAACTTATCTTTACACAGTTCGCTTTTTGTTGTTGACTTTGAATTTCGCGCCTTTGAATTTAATACAATGACGCTTCCGCTAGAGGGCGGAAAACGTATCGCTCTCAATGGAATGATTTATGAAATGAATAATCATAGAGTAAATTATAATTATTAATTAATAATAATTTGATTATGTTGATTATTACTTAATAATAATTTGTTTATATCTATTATTACCTAATAATAATTAGTTTATATCTATTATTACCTAATAATATTTGATTTATATCTATTATTAGTAAATAATAATATTTTTTTCGCGCCGAAAAATTTTTTGCACGAGTGAGTGATCAAAATAATTCCTCTCTTTCTCCGCTTAGCATCCAGGCTCGTTCAATCAATCATTGGCGAAATTTATTCCTCTTTGAATAATAGGCAGAATAAAGGAAGACAGAGTGAGTGAGTGAGAGAGAGAGAGGGCAAAACAAAAGTAATTCTTTCATATCTCGCAGATATTTGAACCAGATGCCAAAAAGGAAGTTATATCGCGACGGGAGACGTTGCGTTGCGCTACAGGCGCCCCGGGAGTGAAGACGTTTCAAGTAATTGGACCCGTTGCGCGGAATACATGGGGCCCCCAAATCAGGCCCCAGGCACCACGATTCACAGCGGACACGAATAAGCGTGTCCCGGTAACGGTGCCCCGTGTATTGCGCGCACACGGTATATTGTATATATGCCGGTAAACCGACGGTGTCGGCGAGAAGCTACTGATTACAGACTGCCTCCAGCTTCTTTCTCTCATCCCTCTAACTTTTCGAAGCCTTATGCTCGGTACACATGTTACTTGGCGCTTATAATAGGGCCCAATTCCCGAATTTTCTTTTTACTCCAAGGAGTCGATATGTTTTTTTCTGCTTTTTATTCATCGTGAGTCCATCTTCTTTATTTGTGAGAGTCCTTGCTATTTTTTTTATTGAAGAAATAAATTTTTTCCGAGAGTAAATTTTACCTACTGTTTTTTATATTTAAGAAATAAATTTTTTTAGACGGGGAAATTTTACTCTAAAGCGCTTTAACTCCGTTACAATGAATTTGGAGGTGGATAGAAAAAAAATATTTAAAAAAAGACTCGGTGGAAGAATTTGAATGGTAAAGAACTGTCTTTTGGCCCTCTATCGGAGGCGTCATTGTACTAAGTCCAATGGCGCGAAATTTGAATTTAATAACAGTAAAACGATGAATTAGGTGAAGATAGATGAAAAATAAATAAGTAAAGAGAAAAATAGAGATAAAGAAAAATTATTTAGTGTAATATTTATCTATTATATTTATTTATTTATTATTTTAACATTCTCATCACATGAGAAAGTATTAGTTTTAGTCGAATTTTTTTTATTATTGTTCAATTACTCTGTTTTTGTTGCACTCTAAAATTAACTCCCTGTTTGATGTAGATTTTTAATTCGGAAAATTCTACTCCTCCCAATGACATGTACTGACTAAATTTTTTTTAATATATTATCTAATTTAGTTTTTCGTAATTTTTAATAGTAATTATGTATTTAGTTACATATATTATGGCACAGTATCATTTAATTCATAATAAATTTAAGTATAAAAAATTCTAGACAGAGAATTTTTAATTTACTTTCTAAAAAAAAATTTCCACTAGGATAAAAAAATATCTGGACACTTAAAAACGATTTTTGAAAATTAAGTTATAAATGTTCTTTTAAGAGGAGAGAAAATAATAGTCATAATTACTTGCTTCTTCAAATGCAGGAAATAAAGTAATATTTAATCTAGGTTTTTCTACAATGCAGCAGGAAAAATGCCATTAAAAAAATTTCTTTCTTCGAAAATTAAAAATAAAGGAACAATTTGAGTCCATTATAATAAAAATATATTTCTTCATTTCTAACTTCATTTTTTCCTTCTAAACTTAGAGTCAAAACACAAAGGAATAAGTAGTTTGGTTTTTTTTGGAAAAAGATTTCTTTGTAACACTTTTTTTCTTGAATGGTTATTTTCTATTTGGGTACAATAGATCTATTCTTACAAAATTTATACTTTTTTGTTCTAGATAACCTGGAAGAGAAGTTTACATGAAAAGATAATTAAAATAATTTATATTCTTAATTTATTTAATTCGATTTTAAAGAATATTTGAATTTAACTGCAAAACATTTATTTTTTAATATTGATTTATTTTTAAGCAAGTTTTCTCCGTTACAATATTTTTATTTTACCAGAAATTCAAGTATTTTAAATAAAAATATTTTTTTTCTATATGTAGAGAGTTATTTAGAATACTTTTAAATATTATTATCGTTTCTCAATATTTTTTTTTGCGAAAAATATTCCAACGAAAAATATTTTAGCTAAGAGTATGTTAATCAAAAATTTTCTTAAATTAAAGTATTTTGACTAAGAATATTTTTTACTTAAAGTATTTTTAGTTATTTTTTTTAAAAAGTTAAAAAAAAAATTTTTTTTACTCCCTTCAATTAGAAGTATTTTAACTAAAAATATTCCTTACTAAAAATATTTTAACTAAAAACATTCTTTACTAAAAGTGTTTTAAAATAAAAATATTTCAACTACGAATAATTTAGGTAAAAATATTTTTTGGTAGAAATGTTTCAACTGAAAATGTTTTAGCTAAAAGTATTTCTACCAAAAATATTCTTTACTAAAAATATTAATGAACTAATAATATTCTTTATTAAAAGTACTTTAACTAAACATATTTTAAGTAAAAGTATTTTTAGCTAAAAATATATTTTAACTAAAAATGTTCTTGACTAAAAGAAGTTTATCTAAACATATTCTTTACTAAAAATATTTAAAAATAATATTAAAAATACTTCAAGGTAAAATTATTCTAACTAAAAGTAATCTTAGCTAAAAGTATATTTTAACTAAAAATATTCTTCCCAAAAAGTTGTTTAACTAAAAATATTTTTTACAAAATGTATTTTTATGTTAAAACATTTAAACAAAAAATATTTTAAATGAGAAAGAAAAAAAATATTTCACTTAAAAGTATTTTTTTGTCAAAATATGTCAACTAGAAATATTGTAGCAGAAAGTATTTCAACTGAAAATATTCTTTACTAAAAGTGTTTTTTAGTAAAAGTATTTTTAACTAAAACTATTCCAACTGAAAATATTCTTTACTAAAAGTGTTTTTTAGTAAAAATATTTTTAACTAAAACTATTCCAACTAAAAATATGTTTTAAACTAAAAGTCCTGATTTTAACAAAAAATATATTATTTTTTTTCTCTGTAAACTCGAATTAATGAAATTGTTCAATAATTAAAATTAGTGACCGATTTTTTGCTTTTCAATTAGTAAAAATTAGTAACAAATAGTCATGTTTACTAAATTGCAAGTAAAATTTACTGATAAATACCAACTTTTACTATTTTTCTACTATAATTTACTCACTAAAAAGCAAATAATCAGTTACAAAAATAAAAATTAGTAATCATTAAACACAAGTAATTTAATTTATTACTTTTAATACTTTTAATTAATTAAAACAAAATTTGTTTATTTTAATTAATTTTTTACATTTCTAAAAAATCTAAATATTTAATATAGTGAAATTGGGGAAGAGGGGGGGTGGGTGGGTGGGAATGAAGCCAGTATCAAAATGCAAAAATAAAAACAAATTCACGAATAAATTACTAAAGAAAATAAAAGAAAAAATAAAGTTCATTTTGTTTTGGAATTAATAGCCATTTTATTGCGAATTGGCCATATACGAAAAGAATATAAAAGTGCACACCAAACACACACTGTTGATTGTGAGTAAGGGAAGAAAAAAAAAAATTTTACTCCGAAATGTTTGAATCGTTAAAAAAAACACACACACACACAAACACCAAGACAAAAGTAGTCCAATTCGCTTTTTGGTCGACAAGAAAGAACAATTTAATAAAATCAATATTAATTGCTGGCCAATGCTGATGATGTTCGATGTTTGCAACGTTTCGCGTCCTCGTTGAATATTCAACTTTTGCGTATCGGTAAAAAGCTGTTTATATTGGGAGAGAGAGAGAGAGAGAGGGGGGGAGGGGGACACTGGCGCGCGTTGCATTCAACTTATTTTTTGCCCATAGGGTGATGACGACGATGGGGAGAGAGAAGAGAGAGAGAGAGAGAGAGAGAGAGACCATTTCAAATGAAGAACAAGTTCGTTCCCGATGATCGGTGGTCTTCTGTCACATTTTTAAGCGAGACTTCTCTCTCTCTTGCTCTCTTTATCTCTCTCTCTTTTTTTCTCTCTTTTTTTCTCTCTTTCTCTCTCTTTTTCTCTTTATTTCTCTCTCTCTCTTTTTCTCTCTTTCTCTCTCTTTCTCTCTCTTTCTCCCCCAAAGAGGGAGATAAACTTTCAGGGAGAGATATTGCTTTCCGGTGGTCGGAATCGTCGACTTGATGAGAGAAAGAAAGAAAGAGAGAGAGAGAGAAATAAAGTAAAGGAGAGAAAAAGAGAGAGAAGAGGCGGACAGAACCAGATCTTTGATTAATTAATAATGTCGCGGTCATTTTCATTTCGTAAGAAGAGCAGTCGCATCGTTTCGAGAGAGAGAGCGAGAATTAAGAGGAAGAGAGAGAAAAAGAGAGAGAGAGAAAGAGAGAAAAAAAGAGAATAAAGAGAGACGATTCTTGATCGAGCGTGTCTCGAATTTTTCCCCCCCTCTCATCACCCTCTTTTAAGGGGATGGATTGGAATTTTTTTTTCAGCTTCTGTATATATCGGATTGGCACGCGAAAAACGGGGGCACAAGGGAAGGGGCGCTTAAAACAGTATATAACAAAAGCGAGCCATTAATTAATAAAGTCGCGATGTCATTCGCATTTTATCGACGCTCGTAAATAAAGAAGCATTATTATTACTGCGTTTTGTTTTCGGAAGGAGAACAAAAATTTATCCTTTTTTCTCTTGTGAGAACAATAATTCTTCTTCTTTTTCCATTTTCTCCTTCTTCATTTTCCCTTTTTTTTCCTTTCCTTCTTTTTTTCTTTTAAATTTTCTTCTTTTTTTCTTTTTAATTTTCTTCTTCTTTTTCTTTTTTTCATTTTCTTTTCCCAACGACATGCATATATTTACGAGACACAATCTCATTTCTAACAAAACTGATTAGGAAACGTTAATTAAACACTAGCGGATTGAGCCTTATTTGGATTTAAACATCAAAATGTTTTGCGCGAGAACCATTACATATACACGATTAAACAAAATACATAAAGGTGCAGCAGCATTTATATATTGAAGTGTACCACTGTGAAAGTTTCCAAAGAGAAATATCGATATATACCTATATTATAGGATCTTGATGCAATGTCTACTAATGACTTCATGATTGTTGCGCGCAGATGTAGAAAACATATTTATTATTTTTTGATTGATTAGATTATTTAACGATTGTTTCTATCACTTTTAAAGAACCATTTTCCAGTTGTGAAAAATTGTGCCCCATAAAAAAAAGAAAAAAAAAATATATATATATGAAGTTCTATATGTGAAATTGTCTCTAATGGGAAAGTTTCTTATTTATATATGTATTGTGTATACGATAAATCAATTTTTGTAATGATCATTAATATTAACTTGAGGTAATTACAGAAACAATGACGAAAAAAAGAATAGTAATCTACTACAAAAAGAAAAGAAAAAGTGGAATAGTTTCTCATTCTGTTGAGAATGTACAGGAAAAGGAAAAAAGTATTTGAATTAGGTTAAAAAAGTGATAAATTTAATGGCAATGCTATAAAATAATAAGAATAGAAAATAATAGACTAAATGAATAAAGAATACATAGATAACTAATTAAAAAAATAGTAAACCGAAAAATAATAAAATTAAAGTGAGGTAGCTGAGCGGCTTCTGTTCTCGATTTCTACCAACAAGGACCTAAGTTCGATTCCCCACTGTGTACGTTTTTTTAAATAGAAATAATTTAATTCTCTCGAATTCTCGTTGAATTAAATTTGAATTTCGCGCGAATTGATTTAGTTCTGTGACGCGTCCGCCAGATGTCGAGTGAACAATTTGCCGATTAACGAGACAATAATAATATAATAGTATAATAGTATAATCGTATTATAATACTATTATTAAAAAAAATAATACTAAAAAGACTAAAAATATAATTTATATAAAAAATTATTATTATTATTACTATTATAATTATAATTATAATTTTTATTTTTAAATGCGCGATTATTAAAACAAACACATTTTTCAATTTATTCAAATAGAGGCAAGAATTCGAAACACTACTGCGTGAAGATGTTCTGTCGACTGAAAAGTTGCAGTGTCTTCGAAGAAATGCTGATTCATTGAAATTAAAAATGAACAAGGACCACCAAAGAATACATATATATGTATATATATATTTGTGACTGCCTGTTCTATAAGTCTGGAGACAATTAAAAGGACGATGGTACTTTGAAGAGACTGGCAAATCCCGGTGATCATTGACCAAAAAAAGAAAAGATAATAAAATACAAAAAATTTAAATGAAACCAAAAAAAAAGATTGAAATAATAAATGAAAAGACAAATATAGAATGGAGGAAAAATTCTTTTTAAAAAGAAACGATGACAAACGGATATTTGAAGAAATATTCGAAATATTATTACTTTGAAATATAAATACAATATTAGTTTAGAATAAATGTATAAATAAAATTAAGATGAAAGTAAAATACAATTGAAATATAATTAAAATACAATTAAAATAAATAAAAATCAAATTAAAATAAAGGAAAATAAAAATGAAGTATCAATAAAATTATATTTGTAGATAATTATTAATTAGTTATGAGGATTCGAATTATAGAATATAATAATTATTTAATAATTATCTTTACTTCTAGTAGTTTTTGTTTAATATTTAAAAAAAATAATTAAAGACTTAAAATTTCTATTAGTTTATTCAGCACTAAAAAATGTCTTTAAATTAATTTGTACTCAAGAATTATTTAGAATTAACTTGAATTCTGATTGAATTAAATTTGAATTTCGCGCCAATTTGATTTAATTCTATGACGCGTCCACCAGATGGCGAGTGAACACTTTCACGATTAACGAGACAATAATAGTGTAATAGTTAATAGTACAATATTTAATAATACAATAGTTAATAGTATAATAATAAACTATTTTTTGGTCAGTGTTGATTAGTGCCTTGTTGTCCTTTAGCGAAATTTTCACCTGCCATCTGGCGGACGCGTCATAGAACTAATTTTATTGGCGCGAAATTCAAATTTAATTTAACGAAACTACAAGTGCTGACGAATAAAAAATTGAAGAGAACAAGAAAAATGGTGAAATATAGAGAAAGAAATTAAAATTGTAAAAATTAATAAAAAAATATAAAGAAAAACAAAAAAATAAGCAGTAAAAAATAAAAATACTTGTAAAATAAAAGAAGAAGAAGAAGAAGAAATAATAATAATAAAACACTAAAAATGTATGTACAAATGTTCAGTGTCGCGAATAAACGGAATGATCGAAAGTGCAGACGTGAGAATGCCGTGTGAGGTTGGTCCAAATGCAAACGAGAGGAAGTTGAGGCAATATTCATGCTGACGGAATCGCACATTCGTGCACAGAACATTTATTATACATATGTATAGCTATATGTAAAGAGAGAGAAAGAAATACAGACGAAATTTAAAGTTACAAGAGAGAAAGAGAGAGAGAGAGAGAGAAAATTTAAAGCTACAAGAGAGAAAGAGAGAGAGAAGAGTGAAGAGTTGAAGAGGAAAGAAAAGTGAGGTGGACTCGTGAGGAGGACGTGATGAATTCTCGCGATTAACACGTCACTGTGGAAGAGCGTGTTTAATCAGCGCGCGAGGAAACGCTACGGGGCGTCCGCATTCGGACCAATCGTGCACCCTCCGAGGACTTACCCCGTCATAAATAACGAGGCCCCCCCCCTCTCTCTCCCCTTAACTCTTCAACCCTTTCTTCTCCATTCCAACTGTAACATATTGGGAATGACAAGAATACTTAATTTTGTCAGTCACTTTTCGTGATTAATCAAGACAAAACAAATTAAGAAAGAGCAGTATTCAATTTACCCCCCTCGGGTAAAAATATTCCTTCTCCAAATTTTAGCTCTAAATAAAATTTTCAAAAAACCAATATTAATTATCAATGTTTTACTAATCGTGTCAGCGAAATTTGTTTCATTAATTATTAATTAAAATTCTCGAAATTAAACCGAAATATAGTTGAACAATTTCGAATTCACTTGCTTCTTTACTTAAATAGCTGGAATTTCGCGCCACTGGATTTAGTTCAGTGACGCCATCGCCAGGTGGCGACTGAATAGTGCTCGCCACGTGGCGGACGCGTCACTGAACTAGATCAACTGGCGGGAAAATCAAATTTTATTTAACGAAAAAGTAAGTAAATTGGAAATTATTCCACTGAATTTCCCTTTAATTTCAATAATTCATGAATCAAACGAATAATACTAATATAATTAGTGAAAAATTGATAATTATTCATTCATTTCTTCATTATTATCGTATTTAGAATTAAAATTCGGACAAGGAATATTTTTACTCAATTACTTATTTGCACTGAATTATAATGAGTCGTTTTTAATTTCCTTGTTCGCAGTTAATTAATTATTTGCATTTCATTTATTATTATTTTTTTGAAGTATTTTTTACTTGTTTACGATTTTGATTTACCTTGCTGCTCCAATTCGCCATAGAAGAACAAGTTTGCTAGATCATTGTTCTGTTTGGAAACGACGCAACGTGTTCTCTTTTGCCACCTGGCGGAGGCGTCACTGAACTAAATCCAGTGGCGCGAAATTCAAAAAAACAAAAAATACAGTATTGCTTTTTAGCTCTTAAATCTTAGATTTTTTCTCGTGTTCGTTAATGTTATTTAATTATCAATTCGTATAGTCAAGGAAAATAGTTAAATTTAAGCAAAATAAAAATAATTCCAGAGAAGAGGTAGGGGGAATATTTTTTAAAAAGGTTAAAAATTATTTTACAATTCCGGAGAGAGAAAAAAAATGTAATGAGAGAGAAAGAGAGAGAGAGTGAAGGGGGACCAAAGGGTTTAATAATACAAAAATGTAATATCGATTTACCGGATGAGATTAAATTCCCTTGGCACTTTTATTCGTGGTTTTCTTGTTAAGTTGAGACCAATTGGCTTGACAATCGGGTCTCTTATACTTAACACCTCTTTCTTTCTTTCTCTCTCCTTTTTTTCTCTCTGCTTTTCTCTCTCTCTCTCTCTCTCTCTCTCTCTTTTTCTCTCTTTCTCGCTCTTTTTCTCGCACCTTTTCTCTTCTTCTCCTTCTTTCTCACTCCGACGCGAAATGTAATAGCAAAAGCATGAAAATGAGAGGGAGAGAGAAAGAAAGAGTGAAACAGAGAAAAAAAAGAGAGAGAAAAAAGAGTGAAAGAGAGACAGAGAGTGAGAAAGAAATAGAAAAGAAGAGAGAGAGAGAGAAAGAGAGTCTCTTTGGAATGATGGAGAAAAGTGGACAAACCTTGGGGCGATCGTTAAAGGGGCGCGAGAAGATTCTGCGTGCGGACTGTGTAATATCAAATATATTGGATAATGATAAAGCCGCGAGCACGTTTTACCCTCCGCAACGGTTGATTGGTTATTAGTTTTGGTTCTTACGATACGATCTTAATGGAAATACTTAGGTGGGAGGTGCGCTCTCTTCGAGACATTCACTGCCGATGATCTACACACACACATACATACATTATATATACATACTCTTTTTCAGGTACAAAATTCTGCGGTTCACTGACAGATAATCTAACACTATTCGACGACTTACTGTCTTTTTTTATTTATTTATTATTATTTTTATTTATATACCACACATATTCTCCTCCCTCTCGTAAACACCAATTTTTCATTCTCATTTTTCACACAGGCCGCTTTTTTTAATTTGCCGTTTCATTAATTTCGTTATTTTTTTTTTATTTATTATTTAATATTGTTCATCATAATAAATATTGTTAATTATTTTTTTTTATTCTCCTTTTCCATTATTTTTTTATCTATTAATATTTATCAATATTTATTTATTAATGTTTATTTATATTATTGTGATAAGAATTTTATTTAACATTATTTCTATTTATTTTTACTATTATTTTATTTAGGTACTATTTTTTATATTTATTATTTTTATTTCCTATTATTTTTATTTTTTAATTTATTAATATTTATTAATATTTATTTATATTTATTTATATTTATTTATATTTATTAATATTTTTTATATTATTATTAATTATTGTTATTATTTTTTATTAAAAATTGAATTATTTTTTTATTTACTATGATTTCTATTTATTTTTATTATTACTAATACTTTATTTGCTATTACTTTATTTATTATTTACTATTACTTTTATTTATTATATGTTTTATTTTATTTATTATTATTTTTACTGATTAGTAATATTCATTATATTGCAATTTATAATTCTTAACTTGCGTAATATTCAATTTTTTGTTCAATATAAATTTTTACATCGAACGTGAGTTGGAAAAAACGCGACTCAGCGAGGGCGCGAACTCGGACTCGCAGTAGTCACAGTAGAGCGTTTTGCCACTGAACTACGACTCACGTTTGAAGTATTTTTCAATTATTCTACATTTTATTCATTTTACTACTAATAAAACATTTATATTACAATTTTTTTCTGACACTGGTTCTATTAACACAAATTATTAATTTTATTTGCCTAGAAATTAATTTAAATTATTTGAAACAGAAAATACGTTTTAAATTCAGTATTTTTTGGTTTATGCCTGACTTTCAAGTTGTAATGTTCAATTCCAAATATCGACATTATTAATTAAAAATAAAATAATTAATTTTAATATAATTAATTTAATTAATAAAATCATTAATTCACTACTAAAGTAAATCATTAATTTACCACTAAAGTAAATCATTAATTTACTACTTAAGTAAATAATTAATCTATCTACAAAAGTAATTAATTAATTAATATAATAAAATTATATTCACGTTTTTTTTCCACAACAATTAAAAATATTGAAAATTCGTAGAATTTTTTCTTTCGCAATAAAAACGAAAGAGAGAAAAAGAGAATAAGAGCTCCGGAGATGGGAGATTAGAAAGATACTCGCCACTTTTATAATAGTAACGAATAACAATTGAATAATAACTTGACGCTTTTTTTCAACGATACAATGAAATCTTGACACCCACAATATATAATTATACATTATAGAATCGTGCACAAAGTATTTGTATATCTATATGTGTGTGTGTGCGATAAAAATATGTGTATATCACATACCATAGATTCTGAGTTTTTGACCCCCCAGTGTGAGGGAGAGTGTTCGAGAAAATAACAAGTAAAACTTGGTGAACAAACGAAGCCTACTTATATTGATGAAAAATGTCAAGTCACTCTCGACTTAATAAGTAATTATTAATTAGTTAAAGAGCCGCGAGGCTTTAATCTGGCCTAACACCTTTTCTTCGGCAGGTATTCGAAAAGATTTTTTTTTTTTTTTTTTTTTGAGGGAGAGAGAAAAAGAAACTTTCCCCTGCAGGGGGCATGACTGAATAGCTTGTTGAGTTGAACAACAAATAATAACGTTATTATTGCATAAATACTTGGAATTCTTTTTTTTTTCATCATCCACGTGCGTCTTTGTGATTACATTGTAGTGCTCGCGATCACTTTTGTGAATTCTTGTGTTTTTTGTCGAGTTGGGTTCGATCGCGTCATCAAATTTTTTTTAATATTCAAATTCTGTCCTGTCTTAATTTTTTTTTGACAAAAGGATATTTTTTTCGAAATTAGTTTTGAATATTTAGTAATGTTTTCTAATTTGGGGATATTTTTTTTAATTTGCTGCTATTTTATTTTTGTCCTTTTTTAAATTTGACGCTATTTTATTTATTTTTTTAAATATTAAATTAATATTAATTAATTATTATTTAATCTTTAATAAATAATATTGAGAGGAAAAATTTTTGCTAATACGAAATATTCAGAGAAACATTTTTGTTGTTGCTGAAATATTGCAAATACCCCACAAAATCTACCAGAAAATATTTTTTCCCTCGGAAATTTGAATATTTCCACATTTTAAAATTACCTAACAGTATTTTTCGAAAAAAAGGATTTTTATTCAAAAAATTATCAGCTGCAGACTTTCGTTTTCACTGGGGAAAGATGTTACCTATTGATAACGAAAAAAATATCTCATGTAATGCCATATGTAGGGCGTGCGCTTTTACCTATTAAAAAAAAAAAAAAAAAAGTAAAGGGTCGACCCCCGGCGACTGGAAGTGCCAGGAAGTTATAACCAGCTGGTTAGAGAGAGGAAGTCAGTTCATAGAACACGATACCTAATGATCGAATACCCACAAGTTACGTCACACACAGTGTGTTGTTTATTAAGTCGTGAGCACGAAACATTGAACATCCTATTAAAAACAAATTGGTTGCGACGAGAGGAAATGTATACCATGGAAAAAAAAATTTTTAGGAAAAAAAAATACCAAACTTGGGTCTTGGAAAAAAAAGAAAGAAAAAAGAAGATGAAGAAAAATAATATCGATCCCAACAGGGTTGCTTATTTTTAAAATGTCCACGACAGTTTTCAGGATATTGATCTTTATCGCTTAGACTGTATTTTCAAGTTTCAATTTTTTTTGTGGCAGCTTTTTTCATTTTTAAAACCGAAACGAAGGTCATGTATGTAAAACAAATTTGGATTTGTTTTACATACATGACCTTCGTTCAGGTTTTAAAAAATAAAAACAATTGCCAACAAAAAAGGAGTTTAGATGAAAAAAGGAAAAAGTATTATTCGTTTCATTAATTATTAATTAAAATTATCTAAAAACCGAAATATAGTTGAACAATTTCGAATTTACTTGCTTCTTTCCTTGCATAGTTTGAATTTCGCGCCAGTCTATTTAGTTCAGTGACGCGATCGCCAGATGGCAAGTGGATTCTGCTCTCCACCTGGCGGACGCGTCACTGAACTAAATCAACTGGCGGGAAATTTAAATTTTATTTAACGAAAACGCAAGTAAATTCGAAATTATTTAATTAAATGGAAGTTTAATTTCGATAATTAAGGGGGAAAAATAATCTAATCTTGAATTAGATCCAATTCTACAGTCAATCAATGATAAATAAGCAGACGTAATAGAAGAAAAAGGAGTAAAAAGGAAAAAAAGAAAAAATAAATGGTGCAATCGAAACATATGTAAGTTTACGCGATTTTGCGAAATACGCACTATTCAAAGTACGCTAATTGCATCATGTAATTAGCTGATTACTTGGCTGCAGCGTGTGATCGCCTATGGATTGTAGAGTTGTTGTATCGAGCAAGAAGATCGCGCGCGTAAATCAATCAACGTTCTAAAACCGTTACCAATGGGAGGATAATTGGAGTAGCGACAAGTTGATCAGCGTTTCAGCGGCTTCTTTTGTACACAAAGTGGAATGAAATCGTATACATATATATATATACACACCATTTCAAATCCTTAAAGCCCTCGAATCATCAAGTCTCGAACCTCTGTCATCCACCAACTATAAATATTCAACTGCAAATCTCAAGCATTCCTCTTTACATACAATATTTTTTTTTTCAACAAGAAGAGAAGAAAATCGAAGAATTGAAATTGTTATTAATTTATATTTCCATAATTAAACGAATACTGGTTCATTAAGAATTTAAAATCGCAATTTAATAGTAATAATAATTAATTTCTAAAAGTAAGGTTAATTTGATTTTAATTTAATATTTAATTTAATGTTAATTTCATTTCGATTTAATATTTTATTTAATGTTAATTTCATTTTAATTTAATACTTAATTTAATGTTAATTTAATTTCAATTTAATATTTCATTTAATGTTAATTTCAACCTAACGTTAATTTAACTTAATTTCAATGATTCTCAAGTTTTGAACGTTCAAATGAACGTAATATTTTTTATTGAAGGCCTTTTTTATAAATTATTAATCACAAACAAATTTAAAAACTGAATTTCGTTAATTTGAACGTTCAGAACTTCAGGGTCTTTTATTTCAATTAAAATTACTTCCACCGCAAAAATAAATAATAAATAAAATTTTTATTAATTTATATTCTCATAATTAATCGAATACTGGTTCATTAAGAATTTTTCAATCGCAATTTAATGTAAATACTTAATTTATTTGTAAATGTGAAGTTAATTTGATGTTAATTTAATATTTAGATTAATATTAATATTTCATTTCGATTTAATATTTAATTTAATGTTAATTTCTTTTCAATTTAATACATAATTTAATGTTTATTTAAATTCAATTTAATATTTAATTTAATGTTAATTTCAACCTAACTTTAATTTAATTTAATTTCAATAAAAATTACTTCCACGGCAAAAATTACCGAAAACAGTCGCCGTGAAATAATAGAAATTCGGCGAAGAGTTACATTGTTTATGAAAAAAAATTTTTTCTACAGAATTTTATCATAAAATTGTTTAACAGTTAAATTCTTTGAATGAATTTTAATAAAATTTTTAAGAATAATTACATTTTTCGAGAAATTTGATTAAATTATTGTATGAAAAAAAATTTAAATTCATCGACGAGATTTATTCTCTACGAAAATAATTAAATTTCTAAAAAGAAAATTAGCAATTTTCGAAAATAATTGAATCTCGGTGAAAATTTTTATTATTTATGAAAATAATTGAATTCCTAAAAAGAAAATTAGTAATTTACGAAAATTGTCGAATGTCCATGAAAATGTTTGATTATTTACAAAAATATTTGTATTCCTAAAAAGAAATTTAGCAATTTTCGAAATTAATTGAATCTCTGTGAAATTTTTATTTTTATTTCTGAAAATAATTGAATTTCTAACAAGAAATTTAGTAATTTTCGAAAAATACAATTGAATCTCTGTGAACAATTTTATTATTCACGAAAATAATTGATTTATTGTAAAAAAAAAATTAATAAAAAATTTCTGTAAAATTTTTATTATTTTATGAAAAATAATTAAATATTTGCCTATGGAAATTGATTGAAATTATTTTTATAGAATTAAATTATTTCGTAAACATCGATGATAATAATGTGCATTAAAAATCAGTGAATTTAGTAAAGGAAAATATTTTTAATTATAAAAAATTTGCTAAAAAATTTATTATTTGTGAAAATGATTCAATTTTATGGAAATTTGTAAAATTAATTGACTTTTATTTAAATATGTGCAAATAATTGAATTTTATTTAAATTTGTGAAAATAGTTGAATTTCATTAAAAATTTGTGAAAATAGTTGAATTTTAGAGAAGAAATTTAGTTTAAAACTATCGGAATTTTGTGGAGAATATTTTTTCCCCGTTTTATCAATAATTCTCGTCAATATTTTCAATAAAATTTTCCAATAATTATAATTAATTACAATTTAAGATTAATATGTCTCCTGTTCTCTTTCTGAAAAGACAAAAATTTTCGATTATTATTTATTTCGATTATCATTGATTCTTACTTTAGAAGAAAAATTGTTCACTGATAGTAACTTTAATTTATAGTGAAACATTTCTGATTCATTATTTCTGGTAACTTTTACAACTTTCGGATGTTCCTAAAGTTTCGAACGTTTAAATGAACAAGAATATTTTTTTACTTTTTTTAATTTTGTATTTTATTTAGAAAAAAATTATTTTTAGATTAAAACAAATTTAATACTAAACTAAATATTGTTGAATTTCAATTATTTCAATTTTTTTTGGTAGCAATTTTCGAAAAACACTGCAGGTGAGAAAAAATTTCGTTCATTTGAACGTTTAACACTTTGGTTCCATACTTTCGGAGTAAATTTTGCTATACGTTCGAAATAAATTTTATTACGCTCAAAAAAAAAAAATTTGTTAAAATTAGTAAAATGTACTTCGAACGTAGCGGAATTTATTTTGAACGTAGCAAAATTTGTTTCGAACGTAGCGAAATTTATTTTGAACGTAGAAAAATTTATTTCGAACGTAGCGGAATTTATTTTGAACGTAGAAAAATTTGTTTCCAAAGTAGCGGAATTTATTTCGAAAATAGAAAAATTTCTATCGAATGTAGCGGAATTTATTTCGAAAGTAGAAAAATTTGTTTCGAAAGTAGCGGAATTTATTTCGAACTTGGCAAAATTTATTTCGAACGTAGCAATATTTATTTTGAACGTAGCAAAATTTATTTTAAACGTAGCAAAATTAATTTCGAACTTATCAAAATTGATTTCGAAAGTAGTAAATATTACACCAGAAATGTTTTACTATAAAAGTACTAAAAGTTTACTTTATCCCTTTTTCTTCTTATAAGGAAAAAAATTTATAAACTAGGAACAAAAAATATTTTACAAGCAAAAAAAAGAGGGAGAGAGAAACTGAGAGACAAGAAGAGAGTAAATTAAAATGATGAATGGCATCGATTAAATACCCTTTCAACGTCTCTTTTATTATCTCATTATGTCGGGTGTATCACGAAACCGACTCTTATTGTTTTACGCTAAAGGTGTATATAATTTACTCATTGTATCGTCCATATAGCATATACATAAATATTTATTCTCTCTCCCTCTCTCTTTTTCTCTCTCTTTCTCAGCAAAATATGGATGATAATCTCTCTCATGTAATCTGTATTATCGTTTAATGTCGTGTTCATTACATTGGTAGCGTTGCAACCCTCTCCTTTCGGCTCGCGGAATTTTCAAGGTTGTAAGTACGCGAATAGATCAAAGGTGATGACGATTCATCTTCTGCTACTGTGTAAAACAGTACAGAGAATTAGAAGGTCTTTTATACATCAAGTGTGTGTGCTGCTTTCACTTGCCACCTTCTCTCTCTCTCTCTCTCTCTCTCTCTCTTTTTCTCTTTCTTAACGAGATAAATGTACTTAAAACTCGGTTCGCGATTAATTTTCCAGATTATTCTTCTTGATTCTACAAGAAAACATACTTGTCTCAGTCTTGGTCTCTTATTACTCTCTTAAGTCTCTCTTTTTTGTCTCTCTCTCTCTCTCTCTCTCTCTTAAGTCTCTCTTTTTTGTCTCTTTCTCTCTCTTAAGTCTCTCTTTTTTATTTATCTCTCACTCTCTTGTTTTTTTTCTCTCTCTCTTTCTTTTACTTTATTTCTCTTTCAGCCTCTCACTTTTTTTCTTCTCTCCTACATTTTTCTTTCACTTTTCCCTTATTTTTCCTTCAGTCTCTCTTCTTTTTTACTTTCTCTTTCCCCTTAAATAAATATCCAAAGAAATATTAATTTCTCTATACAAATTTCAGTTAGTAAAAAAATATTTACTAATTTAATTTTGTAACTTACTTTTTGCTTTTGAATTAGTACACTAATTACACTAAATTTTTTACACTAATTTATTAGTAAAATTTACTAACTATTTCAATAAATAAATAAACTAGTTAATTTTATTGCTAAATTGTATTTTTCTTTACTAATTTATTAGTAGAATTTTTTTTCAAGTATCTAACTGTTATTTACTAATTAGTAAATTTTACTACCAAATAGTTGCTAAGAATTTTATTACAATTTTCAAAAATAATTGTATACCTAAGAAGAATTTAATATTTAAGAAAATAATTAAATTATTAAGTAAAAATTTATTAAAATACCCCAAAATAATAGAATTTTCAGGAATAGTTTTGTTATTTTTTGAAAATAATTGAAATCTTAAGAACGTTTTTATTACAATATTTTTAAATAATTGAATTACGAAGAAGAAATTGATTACTTTTTAAAAGAATAGAATTCTTGTAAAAAATATTGTTATTTATGAAAATAATTAAATTTTATTTATTTTTCAAAGTAATTTATTAAAACACCTCAAAATAATTGAATTTTTAGAAATAATTTCCTTAATTATCGCCAAAATTGAATTACTTTCAAGAATTATTTATGAAAATAAATGAATCTTTAAAAAGAATTTTATTTTAATCTAAAAAAGGATTTTTATTACAAAATTTTTAAATAATTGCATTTTCACAGAAGAAATTTATTACTTTTCTAAATAATTGAATTCTTGTCATGAATATTGTTATTTATGAAAATAATTAAGTCATAAAGAAAAATGTTTTAAAATAATTGAATTTCTGTGAATTTTTTTTGTTATTTTTGAAAATAACTGAATTCTTAAAAACAATTATATTACAATTTTTTAAAATAATTTCACTTTCCAAGAAGAAATTTATTACTTTTCAAAAAAAAATTGAATTCTCGTAAAGAATATTATTATTTTTAAAAATAATTGGATTTTATTTATTTTGCAAAGAATTTTATTTAAATGCCTAAAAAGAATTGAATTTTCAGTAATAGATTTGATATTTTTGAAAATAATTGAAATCTTAAGAACGTTTTTATTATAATACTTTAAAATAATTGAATTCTTGTGATTTATAAAAGTAATTAAATTTTATTGAATTTCTAAAGAATTTTATTAAAATGCCTCAAAATAATTGAATTTTTAGAAATAATTTCGTTATTTCTGAAAATAATTGAATTTCTAACAAGAAATTTAGTAATTTTCCAAAAAGTATAATTAAATCTCTGTGAAAAATTTTATTATTTACGAAAATAAAAATTTTTATTTTATGAAAAATAATTAAATATTTGCCTAAAGAAATAGATTAAAATTATTTTTATAGAATTAAATTATTTTAGAAACTACGATGAAAATAATTTGCATTGAAAAACAGTGAATTAAGTAAAGAAAAATTTGTTTAATTATAAAACATTTGCTAAGAATTTTATCATTTGTGCAAAAACGATTGAATTTTTTTTTGCAGTTTATGAAAATTATTTACTTTTAATTCATTTTTTGAAAATAATTGTATTCTTCTAAAGAATATTGTTATTTGTCAAAATAATTGAATTTTTGAATTAATTAATTTTAAAATAGTATAAAAAATAATTGAAATTCTTCGATAAGTTTTATTATTTATGAAAATAATTAAATTCATGCTTAGAATATTATCAATTTTTTTTTAAACTTAAATTTCTATGAAAAGTTTTTTTATTAGTTATAAAGTATTTGAATTATTGTGAAGAATTGAATTGAAATTTTGTTAAAGAATTTATTTTTTTGCAATTTTTTTTATTTACTATTCGTAGTTAATCGAATTCCTTTGATGATGACTTTTATTATTTATGAAAATAATTGAAAATTTGGATGAATTTTATCTTTTTTTTTTAAATAATGGAATTCTTTTGCGAAATTTCATTCAATTCGAATAGATAATGAAAATAATTGTATTTCGAATACTTTTTAAAAACAATTTAATCGTTTTAAAAAATTTGATTATAGTTTTTGAGAATAGTTTCTTGATTTTTAGTATTAGGGAATTTAAAGTAGTGGAAATTCTCAAAAAAAAATGTGTAATAGTAGCTTTTATTGGCTGAAATCTAAAAAATGTTCCCGAATAGTAGCACAACTAGAAAAAATAGTAAATTGTAGGTTTTAGTAGATAAGTGCGAAGCCTGTATTTAATTAAAAGATTAAAAACATTTAAATCAAAAATTAAATACTTATCAACAGGTTAATTAAAAATTAAATAATTAAGAAAGTTACATTAAAAATTACAAAATTTAAATTAAATAATTACAAATATTAAACTAAAAATTACAAAAGTTAAATTAGAAATTAAATTAAAAACTACTAATTTATTAGTAAAATTTACTAACTAGTTAATTTTACTACCAAATAGCAATTTTTTTTTACTAATTTATCAGCAAAATTTACTAATTAGTAAATTCTACTACCAAATAGTATTCTTTCTACTAATTTATCAATAAAATTTACTACCTAGTTATAATTTTACTACCAAATAGTAATTTTCTGCAAATTTATTAGTAAAAATACGGTAAAAAAAAGAAAGAAAAACGAGAGAGCAAGAAAGAAAAGCGTACACGTGATTCCAATATGATTTAATAAACGTGGGAGGAATTATAACGATTAATGAGTGAGATCAAGCTGTTTTAACAGGTGTTAAACTTCAGTAATATATGCACACATAAAGTCTCGCAAGTACCAATTAATTTAACGATAATAATTCACGAGTTTATATACGTATTCGTAGTATATTTTTCCATACACACATATTATAAATATATATATAGTGCGCTACAGAATTTTTTTTTCTCCTCTACTTAAATTTTCTTACTGAAAACTTTTATTATATATACATCCTCCTTTCAGACGAGAAATAAACCCGCATTTTATTTTTCTATTAATTTACAAACTCGAGATTATATTTTGCATTTAATTATTCTCAGTAATTACCAAAGGGAACAGTAATTGAGGTTCTGCGATATTATAACGCAGCTTCTTCGATGCTCTAGAATTAAAACTACTTGCCATTATTTTTTGTGTTTTTTAAATTTTATTTTAGTCGTTTTCCTTGGTATATTAAATTTTTTCAAAAAAGGGATTTCAAAATTGAATTATTTCTGAAGATTCACGCTAAATTACTTTTAATATTTAATTATTTTAATTATTATTGTACACAAATTCAAATATTTTTGTAAAAAATTAAATTTTTTCAACGAATTAAAAAAAATATATTTTTTTAAGTAATTCACTTTTTCAAGAAATGGAAATTAATTTTTTAAGAATATTTATATTTTTGTTATCAAATCCTGTAAAATTTGATTAAAAGTAATTGAAATCCATGGTTAATTTTTATTATTTATGAAAATCGTAGAATAGTTGCTATGAATTTTATTAAATTTTTAGAAAATAATTGAATTCTTAGAAAGAATTTTATTATTTCTAAAAATAATTAAATTATTAAGAAAAAATTATTCAAATATTTTTGAAAAATTGGATTTCTGTGAAAAATTTTGTTATTTTTAAAAATAATTGAATTCTTAAAAACAATTTTATTACAATATTTTTAAATAATGGCATATTTCAAGAAGAAATTTATTACTTTTCAAAATAATTGAATTTTTGTAAAGAATATTGTTATTCTTGAAAATAATTGAATTTTATTTATTTTGCAAAGAATTTTATTATTTCTAAAAATAATTAAATTATTAAGAAAAAATAGTTCAAATATTTTTGAAAAATTGGATTTCTGTGAAAAATTTTGTTATTTTTAAAAATTATTGAATTCTTGAAAATAATTTTATTACAATATTTTTAAATAATTTGCATTTTCGAACAAGAAATTTATTACTATTCAAAATAATTGAACTCTTGTGGTGAATATTGTTATTTATAAAATTAATTGAATTTTATTTATTTTGCAAAGAATTTTATTAAAATGCCTCAAAATAATGGAATTTTATTAATTTTGCAAAGAATTTTATTATTTCTAAAAATAATTAAATTATTAAGAAAAAATAGTTCAAATATTTTTGAAAAATTGGATTTCTGTGAAAAATTTTGTTATTTTTAAAAATTATTGAATTCTTGAAAATAATTTTATTACAATATTTTTAAATAATTTGCATTTTCGAACAAGAAATTTATTACTATTCAAAATAATTGAACTCTTGTGGTGAATATTGTTATTTATAAAATTAATTGAATTTTATTTATTTTGCAAAGAATTTTATTAAAATGCCTCAAAATAATTGAATTTTGATTATTTTGCAAAGAATTTTATTAAAATGCCTCAAATTAATTGAATTTTATTTATTTTGCAAAGAATTTTATTAAAATGCCTCAAAAGTCAAAATAATGGAATTTTCAGGAATAATTTCGTTATTTATCAACATAATGAAATTCTTTTGAAGAATTATTTATATAAATATTTAAATTTCTATAGGAAGAAATTCATTAAAACTTTATTTGTCAAAATAATTGAATTTTTGAATGAATTAATTTAAAATAGTTTTAAAAATAATTGAAATTCTTCGATAAGTTTTATTATTTATGAAAATAATTAAATTCATGCTTAGAATATTATCAAAAAATTTTTTTGAAATTCAATTTCTATGAAAAATGTTTTTATTAGTAAAAGTATTTGAAGAATTGTGAAAAATTGAATAGAAATTTTGTTAATTAATTTATTTTTTCGCCATTTTTTTTATTTACTATTCTAAGTTAATCGAATTCCTTTAATGATGGATTTTATCATTTATACAAATAATTAAAAGTTTGGAATAATTTCAAAAAAGGGATTTGAAAATTCAATTATTTCTGAAAATTTACGCTATATATTACTATTAATAATATAATTATTATTGAATTATTTTCAAAAGTATTTTTAGATAACAAAATTGTTCACAGAAATTATCAATTATCTGAAATAATTAAATTAATCTTTTAGATTAAAATAAATTTCTTTTCAAAAATTTAATTATTTACATAAATAATTCTTGTAAGTAATTCAATTATGGCGATGAATAAAGAAATTCTTTGGAAAATTTTAACTGAAATTCGATTTTGAAAATAAAAAAAAAACAGTATGGGAATTGAAAATATTATTCGCAAAAAGGAAAGTCGTCGTCCCTTTTCGATTATAAAGAATTCGGATTTAATTTTTTTTTTTCACTTTCGTGTTTTCCTTTTTCTTTTTCACGAACCGTTGTCTTCTTCTTTCTTTGGCGAACGCGACACCCGCGAGACACCCACCGTATAACATCTGCAAAATCAAACGAGATCTCATCGCGTCTTTTCGTCGAAATCGGTCCTCCTTTTTCACGTTCAAAATCGTTTTTGTATTCATTTTTTTTTACCTTTCCTTTCTCCATTGCTTTTTTTTAATCCCCCTTTTTTTCACGGCTTCTCACCAAGTTCCTCTCTTGCACAAAAGCTCTCTCATTCTCCTTTAACGCCCTTTTATATATATATATATATATACGATCGAAAAGTTGTCTTTTTTCTGTTTTTTTTTTTTTTTTTTTGCTTTTGCCCCGTCTCGCCAAAATCACGACGTGGCGTGACATTCACTCCCCATTGAAATCGTTTCTTCTCTCCATCGCGAGAAGAGCGACGAGAAGATTTGCGTTCTACTCTCTTGCCACATATCGTTATTCTTCTCTATAAAACATCGCTTGTTTACGTATGTGCATCTCATCAATGCAACGCGCCGCCGCAAAATGTTACTTTATTTCTTTGCCAGAGTTATTTCATTCTCACACCCACATTTAGAGAGAAGAAGAGAGAGAGAGAAAGAAAGAAAGAAAAAAAGTGAAAAAGAAAAAAAAGAGACATTACAATAAAAGATTTTAAAAAATAGTGGCAATTATCTAGATCTAAATCTAAATAATTAAGAAAAGTTAAAGTGAAAATTACAAAAGTTAAATTAAAAATTAAATAATTAAGAAAAGTTAAATTAAAAATTACAAAATTTAAATTAAAAATTAAATAATTAAAAACAGTTTAATTAAAAATTACAGAATTAAAAAATGTTTAATTAAAAATTACAAAAGTTAACTTAGAAATATTTCATTTTTAAGTTGAGTAGAAAAAAAAATGAAAAAATGTTAAAAATGTTAAGTAGAAAAAATATCAATTTTCCGAAATTATAAATTCATTTATTAAATAGTTAATTAAATTACTTAAATTAGTAAGTTTTTATATATTCATAATATAAAAATAATTCTTTTAATTCATTTTTATTTTTCCCCCTTTTCATTCTCCTCTTTTTTTAATCCCCTTTTTACACGCGGCTTTTCTCCAAATAGATTCGAAAAATAACTGCGATTTTTCTTTCAACTTTTACTATATTTTTAGTCCTTCAAAAATCGAAAACATAATTTATTAAATAATTGCAAAATAAATGAAAAAAAAATTTAATAACAATAATTAAATTTAATAAAGAATTCTATTAAAATTTTAGACGATAATTAAATGTCTGTGTCGTGTTTTATTTAATTTTCTTTAAAAAACAATTAAATTCATAAAAAGCATTTTATTATTAATGAAAGTAATTAACTTATAGAGAAAAATGTTCTTAAATAATTGAATTTATGTGAAAAAATTTGTTATTTTTACAAACAATTGAATTCTTAAACATAATTTTATTACAATTTTTTTAAATAATTGCATTTCCCAAGAAGAAATTTATTTCTTTTCAAAATAATTGAATTCTTGAAAAGAATATTTTAATTTTTGAAAAAAAATTGAATTTTATTTATTTTGTAAAGAATTTTCTTAAAGTGCCTCAAAATAATTGGATTTTTTAAGAATAATGTCGTTATTTATTGCGCCATAATTGAATTACTTCAAAAAATTATTTGTGTAAATAATTGAATTTTTAAAAAGAATTTTATTTAAATCTAAAGGATTAATTTAATTAATTCAGAAAAATTTAATTAAAATTGCATTTAAAATAACTGATTTCTTTTGAACAGTTTTATTAAAATATTGGAAATTAATTTAATTCATGTAAAAAATTCTAATATGTTTGTAAATAATTTAATTTAAAAAAAAAATTTTTTTAACATTTTTTTAAATGATTTACTTTTCCGAGGTATTAAAGGTATATTTTTAAGTACAATTACATTTTTTGACTAATTCATGTAAAATTACATTAATAGTAATTGAAATCCTTTGATAAATTTTATAATTTATGAAAATAATGGAATAGTTGCTAAAAATTTTATTAAAATTTAGAAAAATAATAGACTTTCTGAAAAGAATTTTATTATTTATACGAAAATAATTAATTATGAAAAATTTTATTTAAATGTTTTAAAAGAATTGAATTTCTGTAAAAAAAATAAATAAATGTTATTTTTTTAAATAATTGAATTCTTAAGAACAATATTGTTTTTTATGAAAATAATTGAATTTTATTTATTTTGCAAAGAATTTTATTAAAATGCTTCAAAATAATTGTATCTCCAGGAATAATTTCGTTATTTATCGACATAATAAAATTCTTTGAAGAATTATTTATATAAATAATTGAATAGTTTCATTAAAACTTTATCTATAAAAATAATTGAATTTTTAAATTAATTAATTTCAAATAGTATTAAAATTAATTGAAATTCTTCGATAAGTTTTATTATTTATGAAAATAATTTAAAAATTGGATGAATTTTATCAATTTTTTTTGTTAAATAATTGAAGTTTAAAGGCGAAATTTCATGAAATTAGAATAGATAATGAAAATAATTGAATTTCGAATACTTTTTGAAAATAATTTAATCGTTTTAAAAAATTTCATTATAGTTTTTGAGAATAGTTTTTTGATTTTTAGTATTAGTGAATTTAAATCAGTGGAAATTCTAAAAAAAAAATGGAAAATAGTAGCTTTTAGTGGCTGAATTCTAAAAAATATTTCCAAATAGTAGCATAACTAGAAAAAATAGTAAATAGTAGATTTTAGTAGATAAGTGCAAAGCCTGTATTTAATAAAAAGATTACAAAAATTTAAATTAGAAATTAAATAATTAAGAAAAGTTAAATTATAAATTACAAAAATTATATTAAAAATTAAATAATTAAAAACAGTTTAATTAAAAATTAAATAATTAAAAAATGTTAAATTAAAAATTACAAAATTACAAGAGTTAAATGAAAAATTAAGGAATCAAAAAAATTAAATTAAATATTTAGGAATTAAAAAAAATGACATTAAAAATAAGAGAATTAGAAAATAAGGAAAATATTTCCAAAAAAAACTCATTATCTTTCGAATATAAGTTTGAAAATATGTTTGTTGATTAAAAAAAAAAATTGTAATTAGTTGACATTTTTCGTGCCATAAATAGCGAGTTGGTATGTAGAAGTACTGCAAACAAATCACTTCTTTAGTCGGAGATACATAGCTTGTCAATTAAATCAGTTTCTTATCATGTGATCTGATTACCGAAGAAGGAACACACAGTAGAGAGGGTAGTAGCCTGTCATGAGAGGAGATGATAAGTTGACTATCAATGGAGCGATGGGGGGGAGTCTTTGGAGCGATTTGTCGGCAAAATGCGCGTGCGTGCGTGCTGTTACTTTATATATAAAGAGAGAGAAAAAAAGAGAGAATGAGAAAAGAAAAGAGTTGAAAAGATTCCTCTAGGTATTCGGCGCACAGTAATGTTGATTGCGTGGAATCTGGCATTGCCCTTTTCATCTCCCTCTCTCTCTCTTTTTCTCTCTTTTTCTCTCTTTCTCTCTTTATGTCCTTTTATCCTTTTGCCATACAAGAAATTTTCTTCATCTCATTTTCTCTTCTCTCTGTTTTCATTCTCCCTCTTTTTTCTTTTTCTCTCTCTTTTTCACTTCACTTCTTTTTTCCTTTTTTTTTCTCTTTCTCTCTGTTCTAGTTTTCGTTTGAATTTAAATTAGCGATTAAAAAAAAAAATTCCCACTGGGCAATTTTGTTTATTTTTAATAATTACTTACTAACGCGATTCTCAAGCGAATTCGATTTTTAATTTATTTCATTCAGAAAATTATTATTTCATTGAAACAAAAAGAAAACATTATAAAATAACAATAAAAATAAATGATAATAAAAGAAGAGAATAAAAAAGAAAATTAATTTTCAATTTATTCTTCATGAAAATAATTGAATTCCTAAAAAGAAAATGAGTAATTTACAAAAATAATTGAATCTCTGTGAAAATTTTTTTTATTTCTGAAAATAATTGAATTTCTATCTCTAAAAAGAAATTTAGTTATTTTCGAGGAAAATATAATTGAATCTCTGCCAAAAATTTTTTTTATTTCTGAAAACAATTGAATTTCTATTTCTAAAAAGAAATTTAGTAATTTTCGAGGAAAATATCATTGAATCTCTGCCAAAAATTTTATTGTATTTATTATAATTGATTTATTGGCAAAAAAAAAAAAATTATAAAAAATTTCCAAATAATTGAATTCCTGTAAAATTTTTATTATTTTAAATTTTATTTATTTATGTTCTTTAATTTAATTTCATATATTTTTAAATTTCAGAGTACAAGATCCAATCATAAAAGTTCGTGGTCCAAGATAAAAATTCTAAAATCAGAAGAAAAAGATTAAATATTTATAAATTTTTTGAACAAAAATTTGTTCATCTTCAAAATTAAAAATGCGAATAAATAAAATACATAGATTATCGTCACGTATGGAAATTTATTCACGCTCTAGAAAAGTGGGTAACAGTATATAATATAGAGGAGTAAAGTTATATGGCGAAGCATGAGAATGAGAATATGAAAAGTATATGCGAAAATGTGAATATGAGAATGAGGCAAAATCTTGAGACACGATCTTGTTTTGTGACTTCTCCCACCGTTTGTCAAGCCACAAGAGGTTCCCTGTTTTCAAGAAAATGTCTATTCACTCCGCAATGCCAACAAATCAGTTCTGCCTTGTTAAAAATGACAAATTATGTCCTGCCGATGTGTTTTAATTTCTGCCTCTTCTTCTTCTTCTTCTTTTTTTTTGCCCCAGCTCATTAAAAAATCACCGCACACCGTTTATGTTATATTATTAATTTCAAAGCAAAAAAAAAAAAATTTGGAAAAAGAATTATTTTTTACAAAAAGGCAAAATCTTTTTTTTTTAAACGAAAAAATATATTTTTTATAAAAAGGCAAAATCTTTTATTTTAAACGAAAAAATATATTTTTTCGAACAATATTAATAATAATTATAATAGTAATAATAATAATAAAAATAATAAAAATAGAAATAATAAGACTAATAATAATAAAAATAAAAAGAATAAAAATACTCTCTAAATCTGACTTAGTAGTTTTCTACTAATAAAATAGTGCGGATTCATTTACCAATTGAATTATTAACTGTTTTTACTAATTTTTAGTAGTTTTTTTTATTAATTAATAGTAGAAAATTTACTAATTTGAAATAGTAAAAAATACTTTCTACTAATTGAATGAGTAATTTTCCCTTATGAATTAGTAAAAAAAACTACTAAAAATTAGTAAAAAATGTTACTAATTCAAATTGGTAAACGAATCCGCACTAATTCAGATTTAGAGAGTAAAAATAATAATAACAAAAATAATAATAATAATAATAATAATAATAATAATAATAATAATAATGATAATAAAAAAAAATAATAATATTTAATAAAATTTAATAAAATGTATGGAAAACTATTAATTAGGTATTTTTAACATTTTTTTAAAAATCTATTCAAAGTTTCAATCATTTTTATAAATACTAAAATTCTTTTCCAAAATTCAATTATTTAAAAAAAATTTAATAAAATGCCTGTCATAATTTCAATTATAGATGATTTTCAAATTGTTTTTTTAAATTCTCAAAATTTTAATTATTTTTATAAATACCAAAATTCTTCTTCAAACTTCAATTACTTTTAAACATTTAAAAAAAATAATCGGTTCCAAAATTCAATTATCTTAATAAATAAAAAAATTCTTCTCTGTAATTCAATTATTTGCAAAAAATTTTAATAAAATTCTTGTCAAAATTTCAATTATTTATTCATTTATTTCTGTACATTTGTAATTATCTTTATAAATAATAAAATTCATCCTTAAAAATCATTGTTTTTCAAAAGTAATACAATTTTTGTACAGAAATTCAATTATTAAAAAAAAATTTTTTTAACTTCTCGTCAAATTATCATTAACTTCATAAACAATAAAATTCATCATGGAAATTTAATTATTATCAAATGTTCAGATAAAATTCTTTGCAAAATTCAATTATCTTTAAAATTAAGAAAATTCTTAGCAGAAATACAATTATTTTCAAAATTTTTTTTCAAATTCTCAAAATTTCAATTATCTTTATAAATATTAAAGTTCTTCTTCAAAATTCAATTACTTTTAAACACTTAAAAAAAATTTGTTCAAAATTTCAATTATCCTTATAAATAATAAAATTCTTCTCTGTAATTCAATTATTTGCAAAGAATTTTAATAAAATTCTTGTCAGAATTTCAATTATTTATTCATTTATTTCTGTACATTTGTAATTATCTTTAAAATTATCATCATCTTTATAAATAAAAAAATTCATCATGTAAATGTAATTAATTTCAAAAGTTCAGATAAAATTCTTTGCAAAATTCAATTATCTTCAAAAGTAAGAAAATTCTTCGCAGTAATTCAATTATTTTCAAAATTTGTTTTTTAAATTCTCAAAATTTCAATTATTTTTATAAATATCAAAATTCTTCTTTAAAATTCAATTATCTTAATAAATAATAAAATTCTTCTCTGAAATTCAATTATTTGCAAAGAATGTTAACAAAATTATTGTCAAAATTTTAATTATCTTTATAAATAAAAAAAAAATCATCCTAGAAATTAAATTATTTTCATATTCCTTTTTTTATAATCTTTTTATAACTTATTATATAAACATGATCGATTTCTTCTTGTTTTATAACAATTTCTTATAAGTAGTTTAGTTTCAAAAGGGTTGGAATTTGGATTTTTTGTAGAATTTTAATTCTTGTGGAAAAATAATAATTAAATATTTATTTTAAAAAGAAGTTATTGATGTTTTTTTGAAAAATTTGAAAGAAATCTGTAAATAAACTTAACAGAGCATTTTTTGACTAAAACTTTTTCTTTTAACTTTAATTTTCTAAAAATTTTAAAAATTTCTGTCGCATTTTACTAAAAAAAAAATCTTGAAAAAGTCGATTAGTCGCATCTTTTCACAAAAATGTCGAAAAAAGTCACAATTCCTTAGAAAAGTAAAAAAAAAGTCCAAAAAGTCGCACAATCCGAGCCCTGCAATAATAATAATAATAATAATCTTAATAATAATAATAAAAATAAAAATAGTTACAGAATAGAAAAAATTGAAAATTGAACCTAAATAATAGATTATTGTAGAACAGAAAAAAATAGAAAAAAAATTATAAATTAAGGCAAATTAAAACGAAAACAGTCGGACATTGTCCGAATATTGTCCGAATATTGTCCGAATGTTTTCGTTTTAATTTGCCTTAATTAAGGATCTCGGACGTTAAAGATGACTTAAATAAAAAAAATTATATTATCAATATTTTCGGAGAGAGAAACAAATTTAGAAAATTTATCCCTTAATAAAAAGCAAGCACCAGGAAGTAAAAAGAAATAAAAAAAAACAGTACTTTTGACCGCACTTTTGATCTATATCACGTCCCCCGTATATATATAATAACATTTAAGAATTGCGAGTGCGTTATGGTGTGTGTCCATTACAACTCGTTTTTAAAGTCCGAGTATTTTGTCGTGACAAGCCATTGACTTTATAGAGCAAGCTACCGCGAATGCCACTGTGTCGTTACAAAAGAACGACGTATTGTTCTTTCGAGGCAAACACGAAGCGCAGATCGTCGATCATGTTTTTCCCGATCGTGAGATCGTGTGTTCGGTTTCACTAAACCACTCAACTCTCTCTCTCTCTCTCTCTCTCTCCATCTCTATAAATGAAAAAGAGAAAAGGAAAATACATTTCTTGGTGTCGTATATTATTTATATACATATATATATACAAATGCACACTCTATTCACACATATATATATATATCTCAAAAGCAGGTTATCGTTTCGTTTTACGGATGCAAAATAGCAAATCCAATGGTATCCGCGTAAAACACGTTTTCGACGTAAAATCATGCGCATAGAAAGGTAGAAAGTTAAAATATATAAATAATTTTTGTGCATAATTCAAGAATTCAACGAAATGAAAATTTCAATGCAAAAAAACTTATCAGACGTTCAACTGTTATTTATTTTCGCTTTCGTTTATAAAAAATTGTAGCTGAGAGTGTAAAGTAAATTAATAGCGAGGGAAAGTTGTTAATTCAATTGAGTAATTTAGAACTGATTCAAATTAGTAAATTAGTTCTAATTCGAGTTGGTAATTTAGAACCAATTTCAATCTGTACTTTTCGACCAATTCCAAATAGTAATTTGGTACTAAATTCCAAATATTAATTTTGTACAAATTTCCAAAAAGTAATTTAGTTCCAATTTCAGTCAATAATTTAGGACCAATTTTACAATTAGTAATTTAGTACTTATTTCCAAATATTAATTTTGTACTAATTTCCAAAAATTAATTTAGTTCCAATTTCAGTCAATAATTTAGGACCAATTACAATTAGTAATTTAGTACTTATTTCCAAATATTAATTTCCTACTAACTTCCAAAAAGTAATTTAGTACTAATTTATAAAAAAGTAATTTAGTACTAATTTTCAAATAGTATTTAGTACTAATTACTAACTAAAACGATTTAATTATTTTCGAAAAATATTCTAAATTCAATTATTTCCATTATCTATTCTAATTTCATGAAATTAGGCAAAATAATTTCATTGTTTAAAAAAAGTTAATAAAATTCATCCAAATATTTAATTATTATCAAAAATAATAAAATTCATCACAGGAATTTGATTAACTTAGAATAATAAATTAAAAGAGAATTGCGTAAAAATCGATTTTTGAACAAAATTTCTATTCAAAAATCTACGCACAATAATTTAAATACTTTGACTAATAAAAACATTTTTCATGGAAATTTATTTTTTAAAAAAAATTTTTCATAACATTATTAGCATGATTTAATTATTTTCATAAATAAAAAAACTTATCGAAGAATTTCAATTATTTTTAATACTTTTTTAAATTAAATAATTAAAAAATTAAATTATTTTGACAAATAAAGTTTTAATTAAATTCTTCCTATAGAAATTCAATTCTTCACAAAAATAATTTTTCGAAATTATTTAAATATGTCGATAAATAACAAAATTATTCCTGAAAATTCAATTATTTTGAGACATTTGAATAAAGTTCTTTGCAAAATAAATAAAATTCAATTATTATCATAAATAACAATATTCTGCATAGAAATTCAATTATTTTGAAAAGTAATAAATTTTTTCTTCGAAAA
Source organism: Leptopilina myrica (nomen nudum) (assembly GCA_032872475.1). Taxonomy (NCBI): domain Eukaryota; kingdom Metazoa; phylum Arthropoda; class Insecta; order Hymenoptera; family Figitidae; genus Leptopilina; species Leptopilina myrica (nomen nudum). The sequence continues at coordinate 32,537,902 of CM065465.1, read as the reverse complement.
TGCAATTATCTTAAAATATTGTATTAAAAATGTTCTTAAGAATTTAATTAATTTCCAAAGTAAAAAATTTATTCACTAAAATTCAATTCTTTTACAACATTTTAATAAAATTCTTAGCAACTATTCTATTATTTTCCTAAATAATAAAATTCATTCAAGGATTTTAATTACTTTTAATCCAATTTTACAGGAATTAGTCAAAAAATGTAATTATTCTTAAAAATTTAATTTTCATTTCTCGAAAAAGTGAATCATTTAAAAAGATTGTTTTTTAAATTCTTTGAAAAAATTCAATTATTTACAAAAATATTAGAATTTTCTACAGGAGTTAAATTAATTTCAAATGTTTTAATAAAACTGTTCGAAAGAAACTAATTGTTTTAAATATACAATTTTAATTAAATTTTTATGAAATAATTGAATTAATATTTTAGATTTAAATAAAGTTCTTTCAAAAAATTCAATTATTTTCATAAATAATTCTTTGAAGTAATTCAATTTTAGCGATAAATAACGAAAGTATTTGCAAAAAATTCAATTATTTTGAAAAGTAATCAATTTCTTTTTTGAAATTCAATTATTGAGGAAAAATTCTAATAAAATCGTTCGTAAGAATTTAATTATTTTTATAAATAATAAAATGCTTTTTAGGAATTCAATTATTTTCAAAAAAAATTAAATCAAATACTACACAGACATTTAATTATCGTCAAAAATTTTAATAGAATTCTTTAATAAATTTAATTATTTTTAAAAACTTTTTGCAATTCATTGATTTTCAATATCTACTATTTTAATGAAATTTTCAAACAGAATTCAACTATTTAAAAAATTGTATCTGAAAATTTTTCTGAGCATTCAATTCTTTACATGAATAATACAAATTTCTCAGGAACTTAAATATTTATTATTAGAATTTTGCATCAAATTTTTCAAAAGCAATGAATTATTTAAAATTTGTTATAAAATTCTTCGCAAAAATTAAATTATTTTTATAAATATTCAAATTCTTTCACGAATAATAAAATTCGTTACATCAAGTCAATTCATTAGCAAAAAAATAGAAAGAAGTAATTTTTTTTTATGAAAATTAGGAAAAAGACAGGAAAATAAAATATAGAATGTAATTTCTTTTAGTTTTGTGAAGTGTCTAAAATTATTTTCTTTGTCAAGATTAATTTTTCAATAGCTACTTTTTTACTACCAAATTCAGTTAGTAATTTAGTACTAATTTCTAATTAGTAAATTAGTATTAATTTTTAATTAGTAATTTAGTAATAATTTCTAATTAGTAATGCGTAGTACTAATCAAAATTAGTATTTTAGTACTAATTCGAATTAATAACTTTAGTACTATAATTACTAAATCCACTTAAAACACTAAAATCCAAATTTAATTACGCCCTTAAATTCCGTTACTTTATGAACCTAATTTTCCCCTCCCCCCGAAAAAGAACGTAAAACGCTGATTGCATTTCCAAGAAATTGTCGAAATTGCTAAAAATTTTGAGTGTATTTCGCACGAGAGATAATGAACTGATCAATATATTTATACACTTTTTTTTCTCTCTCTTCGATTACTTATATGTACGAAATAAAACGACAGACGAGAATGTGTATTTCTAAAAATTGGTATCTTTGATGTTTTAAAGTGCTTGTTCCATTATTATTATTATTATTATCATTATTTTTATTATTATTTTGGAAAAAAAGTGGAAGAACAAAAAAAAAGCAGGTTCAATCATTTTCGTCATTTACTGTTATACTTGGAAGCGAGACGACATTCGCGATATCAACTGTTCAAGAAATTGCGCGTCTTTCTTTTTAAAGTACCGAAACCACTTTAGAGAACGGAACCAGAAGGTCGTAACCCAAGATTACATGCACGTGATCTTTGTGCTTGCATTTTGCCATATCGACCAGTTTTGATAAACTTTTCTCTCCCCCAATTTTTTTTTCTTTTTTTTATTTATATTTTGTAAAAAAAAACGTCTAATTTCCAAAATTTAATTTTTGTTTCCAAATTGGTGATTTGTTTGTATAAAACTGTTACCAAATATTTTGTCACATACTTTTATTTTTTTTAATCGATTTTATTTTTTTTAGTCCGTGGCCTTCGTTTCAGAATAAATTTAGAAAAAAATATTAAATCGATTTAAGAACAGTTCGAATTTTTTTTTAATTTAGAAAAACAATCGAATCAATTTAAAAATTGAGAATTTATTTATATTTAGAAAAACAATCAAATCAATTTAACAATTGAAAATTTATTTATACATATTTAGAAAAAAAATCAAATCAATTTAAAAAGAATTTATTTATATTTAGAAAAACAGTCGAATCAATTTAAAAATTAAGAATTTATTTATATTTTGAAAAACATTCAAATCAATTTAAAAATTTAGAATTTATTTATATTTTGAAAAACATTCAAATCAATTTAAAAATTTAGAATTTATTTATATTTAGAAAAACAATCAAATCAATTTAAAAATTGAGAATTTGTTTATATTTAGAAAAACAATCAAATCAATTTAAAAATTGAGAATTTATGTATATTTAGGAAAAAAAATCAAATCAATTTAAAAATTGAGAATTTATTTATATTTAGAAAAAAAAATCGAATCAATTTAAAAATTTAGAAAAAAATATAAAATCTCGTGAAAGAGTAAAATTGAGAGAGAGAGAGAGAGAGAGAGGACGAATATTGGAAAATGGAGGAGAAGAAGGAGAGGAGAGTGAATATCTCTTCGGGGCCAGAAGAATCACGCGAGAGTCGAGATGAGACGGCCGCCCTGGGGCAAAAAGGGCAAAAGAAAAAAAGAGAGAAAAAGAGAGAGAGAGAGAGACAATGAGAAGAGGAGAATAATGAAAGAAAGAATGCCGGCGTTTTGCGATAACAAAACACACACGCGCTCTTTAACATGGTCAAAATGGTAGGAATGGTCACACAGGCGAAACGTTAAACAGTCGCGCCGCTCTTAGCCGCGAGAAAGAACGCTCCACCCCTCCCCCGCGCACTTCACCTCAAGGTGTGCGGGGTAAAAGTGGAAAAAAAAAAGAAAACCAAAAAAAAAAAAAAATAAGGCCCGATGAGAAGGGTGTAACAATGTACTCGCGCTCAAAAGTCAAAGAAAACGAAAGAGAGAAACGGAAAAAAGGAGAGAAGAAGAGAAAGAGGGAGAGAGAAAGAAAGAGAGAGAGAAAAAGAGAAAGAAAGAGAGAGAAAAAGAGAACGAAAGAGAAAAAAATAAAGAGAAAGAAAGAGAGAGAGAAAAAGAGAAAGAAAGAAAGAGAGAAAAAGAGAACGAAAGAGAAAAAAAATAAAGAGAAAGAAGCAAAGAGAAAAAGAGAGAGGGAGAGAGAGAGAGAGACTTGAGGAGAAGTTATCTGCATCAAGATAGCGCAGCATTCGAGGGCTACCATTCGCAGGACGCCGCCCATTCGCAGTGCGAGAAGAATCTTTTCGGAAGGAGACAAAAAAAAACAGAAGAACAGAAAGAAAAAATAAAAAGATAAATGAATCAGTACGAAGAAAGGGCAATTTTCCCGTTTCCTTTTCGAATTTATAGAAAATATTCCCTCCTCCTCCTCCCCCCCTTGTTTTAATTTTAGTTTCGTCTAAAAATACTTTTCCAATGTTAACGAGTGTGAAAAACGAAAAACGTTTTTTTTAAATTTTTTTCCTCGCTAAATTTTGTAATCCTAGTCAAATTGATCTTTCACTAGACATTTTTTTCGTCAACAGTAATTAATAATGTTTTAAAGAATATTAAATTTCAATGAAAGAAATTTTTCTCGTTTTGAATTTCGCGCCATTTTAGTTCCTCTAGTTTGCCGCCTAGACGGCATGAAAAATCTCTCGCAAGCGGAGAGACAAAAAGTAACAAAACACACGGTATTCATCGTTTCGATTCGGTACAATTGCAGAATATCGTGAAAATCAACAAGAAACGACGAAAAATACACTGTAAATAATAATAATAATAATAATAATAAAAATAATAATAATAATAAAAATAATAATATTAATAAAAATAATAATATGTAAATAAAAATCAAATAATAAAAGAAAACAAAGCAGTAACTATTTGCTGATCCAGACGTTTAATAATCGACACAGAGATTAATTTAACATTGCAAAACAAGAAATTCAACAAGAAATAAATTGTAAACAATAATAAATATTTTGAAAAAGTAGAAGAAAGAAGGGTAAATAATTGTAAATAATTAAAAACGAGGTAATAATTACTTTTCCAATCCAATATTTTAAAATACAGAATAATTTAATAATAAATAATAATAAATAATAATAAATAATAATAAATAAAACTAGAAATAAATTGTAAAGAATAAAAAAAAAATAATAAAAAAGTCGAATAATAGTCTAAAGCGGAATTTGTAGGAAAAGAAAAAATAGAAAAACATTGAGGAAGGAGAAATTGAAATCAGAATGAAAATTGGGGAAAAAAAGAAAAAATAGAACGAAAAAGAGAAAAAAAGAAAAAATAGAGGGAAAAAGAGAAATAAAATAGGGAGAAAAGAAGAAAAAATAGAGGGAAATAAGAGAAATTAGAGCGAAAAAGAGAAAACAGAAAAAAAGTGGGGGAGGAAAAAGGAAAAAATAGAGCGAAAAAGAGAAAACAGAATAAAAGTGGGAAAAAAAGAAAAAATAAAGGGAAAAAGAGAGAACAGAAAAAAGTGGAGGAAAAAAAGAAAAAAATAGAGGGAAAAAAGAAAAATTAGAGCGAAAAAGAGAAAACAGAATAAAAGTGGGAAAAAAAGAAAAAATAAAGGGAAAAAGAGAGAACAGAAATAAGTGGGGGAAAAAAAGAAAAAAATAGAGGGAAAAAGGAAAAATTAGAGCGAAAAAGAGAAAACAGAATAAAAGTGGGAAAAAAAGAAAAAATAAAGGGAAAAAGAGAGAACAGAAAAAAGTGGAGGAAAAAAAGAAAAAAATAGAGGGAAAAAAGAAAAATTAGAGCGAAAAAGAGAAAACAGAATAAAAGTGGGAAAAAAAGAAAAAATAAAGGGAAAAAGAGAGAACAGAAAAAAGTGGAGGAAAAAAAGAAAAAAATAGAGGGAAAAAAGAAAAATTAGAGCGAAAAAGAGAAAACAGAATAAAAGTGGGAAAAAAAATAAAGGGAAAAAGAGAGAACAGAAAAAAGTGGGGGAAAAAAAGAAAAAAATAGAGGGAAAAAAGAAAAATTAGAGCGAAAAAGAGAAAACAGGAAAAAGTTTGATAAAAAATAAAGGGAAAAAGAGAAATAAAATAGGGAGAAAAGAAGAAAAAATAGAGGGAAAAAATGAAAAATTAGAGCGAAAAAGAGAAAACAGAAAAAAAGTTGGAGAAAAAAGGAAAATTAGAGCGAAAAAGGGAAAAAAGAAAAAATAGAGGGAAAAAGAGAAAGAAAATAGGGAGAAAAGAAGAAAAAATAGATGGGAAAAGTAAAATTAGAACGAAAAAAAGAAAACAGAAGAAAAGTGGGGGAAAAAAGAAAAAAAATTGAAGGAAAAAGAGAAAGAAAATAGGGAGAAAAAGAAAAAAAAATAGAGGGTAAAAAAGAAAAATAAGGGCAAAGATAAAATAAAGAAAAAAGGGTAAAAAGAAGAAAAAACGATGTAATATTTATTATTCTGGTCCAGAAGTTCAATGTAGAAACTAAATTATAAAAATAAATACAAAAAATATCAATTTAAAATAAAAAAAAAGAAATAATAAATAAAATTGTAAATAAAAAAAGAAATAATAATTTTTTTTCAAGCCAGAAATTCAACCTAGAGATTAAGTTCATAATAAATAATAACAAATGCGACAAAAAATAAAAATTTGTCTGATTTTATATTTTTATATTTTATATTTATATATATATTTATATATATTTTATATTCCTGAAGAAAAAAAGAAAACAGAAATAAATTCTAAATAACAATAAAATAATAAAAATAACACAAGTAATAATTGTCAATAATAATAATAATAATAATAAATATGTAGTAAAAAAGTAAAAGTAATTTTTTTTTCCTTCATTGATTCAGAACACTACTGCGGTAGAGATTAAGTTTTCTCGCGCAGACTTTATTATATTGATATTGTCATTCGCGCAATATGGTGACAATAGAGATGTTTACGTGAAATTATCTTCGGGGATTATAATAAGAGTAGGGGGGGGGAGAAAACATAAATTCGCCGTTTTGCGAATAAGACTCGATTGTATATAAATGCGTTTGGGGAAAAAAAAGAAACCCTTGGGCTCTTATATTCAAGGCGCGCGGGTTCATGTAACTATAACTGGTATTAAAACTGAGGATTATGCTCTCTGCGTTCGGTTTACTCGTTGTGCAGATGCTCACCGACTGTTCTATAATTTTATAGTGCTTACTTTTATCCAGCCCTTAATTAATGGCCCATAAATTATGGGCGACGAGTCGTTAATGGCGAATACGGACTCGGATGTAATTTCTCCTTCTCTCTCCGTTTCTCTGTCTCTCTATCTTTTCTTCTTTTCTTTCTCTCTCTCTCTCTCTTTTTCGTTCCTTCCTTTTTTGTTTTTCTCTCATTTTTTGTATTTTCACTTTTTTTTGTTTTTCTCTCATTTTCTTCTTTTCTGTTTCTTTTTCTCTCTTTTTTGTTTTTCCTTCTTTGGATTTTTTTCTCCTTTTCTCTTTTTTTTCGTTTTTCCTTCTTTGGTTTTTTTTCTCATTTTCTTGTTTTTTCTCCTTTTCTCTTTCATTTTCCTCCTTTTCTCTTTCATTTTCTCTCTTTTTTTCTTTCTCTTTCTTTTTTGAACAGTTTAAAGCTGAATTTGTAGCGAAAGAAAAAATAGAAAAAAAATAGGGAGAGGGGAAATAGAAAAAAGAAATAAAATAGTGGGGGGAATGGAGAAAAAATAGAGGGAGAAAGGGAAAAAAGAAAGAAAATTGGGGGAAAAGGAGAAAAATAGAGGAAAAAAGAGAAAAAAGAAAAAAGGAGAAAGAATAAAGGGAAAAAGAAAAAAAGAAACAAAATAGGGGGAAAAGGAGAAAAAATAGAGGAAAAAAAGAAAATAGGGGAAAAAGCAGAAAAAAGGAATAAATTGAAAGAAGAAGAAAATACGCAAAGAATGAAAAATAGAAAAAATGAAAATTTTATTGAAAAAATAAAGAAAAAGAGAAAATAGTGGGGTGGGGGTAATATTTTCGTATTAGAGATTTATAATAATATGCAAGTGAGTAGATTTGTGCGCGGAGTGTGTGTGCAATCTTTCGAAAGCATCTTAGAAGCTCTGCGTACGCATTTATGTATTCGCTGTGTTGTTACATGCTCGATATAAGTGATTATATTTGCGCGACAAGTGCTTAGTGGTCGTAAAAGGGCAACAGTGGACTGCTATCGTCAAAACGATACACATTACACTGTCACTGGTAAATACACACCATTTGCCAACTGTACTTAAATAAGTAAACTCTAGTTAAATATACAGTAAATATTAATAGTTAAATTATAAATAAATGATTATTATTATTTTTAATTATTATTGTATTTTTATTATTATAATATTTATTGCCTTGCAAAAAATTTACAAATAAATTAAAACGTAAACTGTACTTAAATAGACAGTAAATATTATTAGTTAAATTATAAATAAATAAATTATTATCACTTTATTACTATTATTATTTATTATTGTATTTTTATTATTATAATATTCATAATATTTATTGCCTCGCAAAAATTTACAAATAAATTAAAACGTAAACTGTACTTAAATACGTAAACTCTACTTAAATATACAGTAAATATTAATAGTTAAATTATAAATAAATTATTATTATTTTATAATTAATATTATTATTATTATTATTTATTATTATTGTATTTTTATTATTATAATATTTACAATATTTATAATATTTATAATATTTATAATAATAATTATTATTACTTTTACTATAATTAAAATTATTATATTATTATTATTATCATCATTGTATTACAAAATCTTTTATTTATTCCCATAAATAAATTTTTTTATACATTTTAATTATTGTCATAGAGAAAAATAGAGAATGAAAAAAAAGTAAGGAGAAAATTGAAGAAAGAAATGAGAAAAATATAACTATTGTCAAAAAAGAATTATCTAAATATTAATTAAAAGTCAATTGCGAGAAGTAAAATTATTTTGAAAAATGAAGCAAAAAAAAAAAAAACTTTCACTTGAAAGTATTTTCTTGTCGTTAAATTCATATATTGCATTTACACGTATATTCACGAAGAAAAAAGTTGACGTGCACGCTTGTCGCAATTACATTATTGGCGAACGGCGAAAACCACAAGTAAAAGTCGAACAATACATTTTGTAAAATATTTCATTATTCTCTCTTCAACGTTTCTTTTGTTAAAAAGTTCAATTTTAATAAATTCCGCGAACATTGCGCCGCTGACTGTGACTTATATATTCATATACTATTTATATTTATAAATGAAAGAGTGTATATATGTTTATATGTGAAAATTTGTATACATATTTATTCAAAAGAGTGTAGGTAAAATTTTGTACATGTATATAGAAAAACATTGAAGAAGTTATACACACGCCTCAGTAAAGTCTGAGCAAGAAACAAATTAACCGAGACAATAGAAGTAAACCACAAAGTAATCACAAGTCCCAAAAAAGATTTAGAATCTCCATTCGCAATTAGATTTACGTTGACAACACTGCGGAATGTTTATTCCTCCTTGAATTCCTCTCATTTTTTCCTTCCCCTACTTTTTCTTCTGTCTTTTTTTCTCAATTGTTTCCTCATAGGATTTTTTTTCACATAATTTATTTTTTTTACAATCAAAGCAAATTATCAGCTTTTGTTACAATTTATTTACAAAATAAACATTTGGATTTACAAATGCCAAACAAAATAACATTAAAATATTTATTTACAAAATAATTGACTATTTTTATCCTTCTTATTTATTTATTTAACAAAATTCTATTTTACACTCAAAAAAAAAAACTATTCGTTTACGAAAATAAATTAAATTAAAAAACACTAAAAACTGTTTTTTTATTTTCGAAAATTAATATTATAAAAAACTGTTAATGGGTTAATATTTTTAAACAGTTTGTAACAAAAGGCCTAAAATTATTTTTAGTTGTAAAATAGTTTTGAAAAAAGCCCTTAATTAATAATAGAAAAAAACTAATGTAAAAGACAGAAAATTATTTTTTGGTATAAAATAGTTTTGAAAAAAGCCCTTAATTAATAATAGAAAAAAACTAATGTAAAAGACCGAAAATTATTTTTTGGTATAAAATAGTTTTGAAAAAAGCCCTTAATTAATAAAAAAAAAATAAAAGAAAGAACTAAAATAAAAGGCCTAGAATTATTTTTGGTCATAAAATAATTTTGAAAAAGCCCTTAATTAATACAAGAAAAAAAAAGAAAAAAACTAATACAAAAGGCGAAAAATTATTTTTTTAGTTATAAAATAGTATTAAAAAAATCCCAAATCAATAAAAGAAAAAAAAACTTATATAAAAGGCCAAAAAATTATTTTTAGTCCTAAAATAATTTTGAAAAAGCCCTTAATTAATGAAAGAAAAAAGAAAAACTACTATAAAGGGTCGAAAATTATTTTTATTTATAAAATAATATTTAAAAAACTCAAAATCAATGAAAGAAAAAAAGGAAACAACTAATTGACTCTTGTTATAAATATTTATTAAACAATAAACTTCAAATACCTTTTATTGCAAAAAAAAAGTACAGGAAAAATTCGAGTATAGTTTAAAATTTACATTAGTCCCACAGTCCCACCCCTTTGAGAATATTTCTTTATAAATCACTTCTCATCCCTGGGCAAAGTGAACTCAACTCGCGCGCGCGGTTCTCTTCTCTTCATATATAGGTGCCCCGGAGAGATCTTTCTTGCAACTCTCTAAAAAAAAAAAAAAAATGACAAACACCCTCTCTTATTGCTATTGACAAGAACAAGTGACCCGTCCGCCACGACAATATTTACTTCTTTCTCTGAGTAATCATCCTACAAGCGGGTACTTTGTTAAAAGCCAAAATTAATTTCTTTTTCTGCTTAATATTGTTGTACTGCTCGAGCGGAGAGTTCAACGACTGTTTCCTTTTTTTTCTGCCTCTCTATTTTTTGTTCAACTGAATTTTCACTTCAAAGTATTTTTGGTTTTTATTAAAAATTTTCTCCTAATAAATATTCTGCCGAAAAATAATTCTACTATGAAAAAATTCTGTTGAGTAAAAATTCTATTGAAGAAGAATTCTAGAAACAAAAATTCCTGCTAAATGAAAATTCTGCTAGTGGAAAATTCTGCTAAATAAAAATTCTGCTTAGTAAAAATTTAACTAAATGAAAATTCGGCTTAGTAAAAATTTAACTAAATGAAAATTCCCCTTGATAAAAATTATACTCAATAAAAGTTAAATAAATGAAAATTCCTCTAAAAGAAAAATTTTGCTGACGAAAAATCCTACTAATTAAAGAATTTACTAATGGAAAATTCAACTTATTAAACATTTCACTAATGGCAAATTTGACTAATTAAAAATTTTACTAAACAAAAATTAGATTTTTTTACTTAATTAAAAATTATTCTAAAAGGAAATTTTACTGAATAAAATTTTAGCCAAATATCAATTTTTTTGAATGAAAACTAGGCTAAATAACAATTTTCCTAAATAAAATTTTAGTCTAATAACAATTTTTCTGAATAAAAATAGCAATTTTTTTTAATGAAAACAAGGCTAAATAACAATTTTCCTAAATAAAATTTTAGCTAAATAACAATTTTTCTAAGTAAAACTTTGGCTAAATAAAAATTTTAACCAAATAACAATTTTTCTAAATAGAAATTTTAACCGAATAACAATTTTTCTAAATATAAATGTTAGCCAAATAACAATTTTTCTAATTGAAATTTGAGCAAAATAACAATTTTTCTGAATGAAAGTTCTTTTAAATAAAAATTTCCCTCAAAAGTATAATGCTACTAAAGAAAAATTTTTCTCATTAAATTTCTCAATTTCTCTTGATAAAAATTTTGGCTTAATTCGAAATTTCAACTAAATAAAAATGCTACTTGATAAAAATTTACTGAAATAAAAACTTAACTAAATGAAAATTCTTCTAAAAGAAAATCCCAGTGAATAAAAAATCGACAAAATAGATAAATGCTTATGAGTGAAAAGTCTGATAATTAAAAAGTTTGCTTTATGAAAATTTAACGAAATGATAATTTTGCTTAATAAAAATTTATTTAAATAAAAAATTAAATTAAATTAAAATTCTGCTTGGTAAAAATTTAACTAAACAATTTCACTAAAAATAAATTCTGCTAAGGGAAATTTCCCCTAATTTCTACTAATTAGTAAAAATTTTACTAATGGAAAATTCGACTAATTAAAATGTTTACTAGTGGAAAATTCGACTACTTAAAAATTTTACTAGTGGAAAATTCGACTAATTTAAAATCTTACTAGTGGAAAATTTGACTGATTAAAAATTTTACTACTGGAAAATTTGACTAATTAAAAATTTTACTAGTGTAAAAATTCGTCTAATTAAAAATTTTTTTAATGGAAAATTTGAATAATAAAAAATTTTACTAATGGAAAATTCGACTAAATAAAAATTTTACTAGCGGAAAATTCGACTAAATAAAAATTTTACAACTAATGGAAAATTGTGCTAATAGAAAAATTGTGCCAAGAGAAAATTTGACTAATAGAAAATACTACTGAATAAAAATTTTACTAAATAAAAATCAAATTATTCGGTTAAATTGAAAATTTTCATAAAATGAAATCTTACTAAATAAAATTTTATCCACCTGGCAATGCAATTCTTCTGAATAAAAATTCGGCTAAATAAAAATTTCCCTAAAGAAAATATGTCTCTAAATAAAAATTCTACCAATGATAACTGTCACTAAACAAAAAATCATCGATGAATAAAAATTTCTTTCAGCTTAATTAGAAAAATAGCGAATGAAAAATGAATGAAAATTTCTTTAGAGAAAAATTAAAATGAAAAATACAGTTAAATAAAAATTTTTACTCTAAAATATAGTTGCAAACAGTAAAAATATTTATGATAAAAATATTTTCATATTGTTTTTAAATATTTTTATATTTAAATATTTGTATATTGTTTTTAAACATTTTTATATTTAAATATTTGTGTATTGCTTTGCTTTTAAATATTTTTATATTTAAATATTTGTATATTGTTTTTAAATATTTGGATATTTAAATATTTGTATATTGTTTTGAAACATTTTTATATTTAAATATTTGTATATTGTTTTTAAATATTTGGATATTTAAATATTTGTATATTGTTTCTAAATATTATTTGGCTATTTAAATATTTAAAAATATGCCATATTTAGAGATCGAGACAATTTTCACTTCTCACCTAATTCCCCCATCGAGACATTTATCAGAAACGAAAAAGAACTCACCTTTAATTTGTCCTCTTATCTCGAACAATCAAATCTGTCGAAAACTTCTAACAGAAAAAATCTCAAAAAAATATTCTCCCTCGTTTTCGTCTGAAAAGAAAAAAATACATAAAAAAAAATGTTTGACAACAAATGTCAAATGCTTCTTTTCTGTTCTCTCTGTACCAATTTTTATTATCATCATCATCATCATTGGTCATACTAGAATACTCGCATCTTGCGTATATTCAAAGGAAAATTGACTATGCATGTATACACTATAACGGTAGCCCATGCTCTATCTTCCGCATCGCTGAATATATGCGCGCACATTATATATGCGCTTAGGCCAATGATACACATTTTTCTTCACTTTTTATAAACACACGCGCTTGTCTCATTTGTTTATTACTAAAAGATCGTCGCATTAGATGATTCCTTCTGATGACTGTGTACCTTTTATAGGTAAATAGTATTTTCCTTTTTTTTCACTCTCCTGTTTATTATAATCGTTTTTGAATATAATAAATATACGAAAGGTATTATTCACAAAAAATTTTTTTCAGGAAGATATGAGAGAGAATTCCTTTTGCGGTTTATCATTTTTTTCAATCTCTTAAAGTGGATCCAAGTTGTCATTAGAGGGACTTAACTGTCGCATTCTGCAGTTTAGATATATTCATATATATATATTTTTTTTACTCAGGTAGCATTTATTTTAACAGCATAGTGTTGCGAAGATTGGCTCAAATTCCGTTGACATTCACTTCGTGATTTAGATTCACAGATATTTATTTATTTATGTATATTATGCGTGTGTGAGGATATATTGATTTTTATTAGGGATTTTGAGATTTGGACCGTAAATTATTGTCACGAGGGATTTTTTTTCAAACATTAATTAGTTGCGTTTTTCAATTTATTCCTTTCTTCTCTCGTGGGGAAATTTTTCTCTTTGTTGAAATTCTCCGAATATTTTATGCGTGTTTTTTTATTTTTACAATTTTTATTTGTGATTTTTGTCACGAATAGTCTTTTTTATTTTTATTTATTTAGTCTTTATTTATTAAGTTTTTTTATTTAGTCTTTATTTATTTATTTAGTCTTTAATTATTTATTTAGTTTATTTAGTCTTTTTTATTTTTACAGTTCTTTATTTTCAGTAATTCACAATAAATGTCACGAAAAGTCGAATAAAATTTTAGGAAAAAACGCCGAAAAGGAAACACGAAATTGACAAAATTGAAAAAAAATCACATTTCTCGCCAATACATACTTTCACATAAAAACAATCTGGAATAATATTTAATAAAATTTAATAAAAAGCATGGCAAACTTTTAATTAGGTATTTTTAAGATTTAAAAAAAAATCTGTTTAAAATTTCAATTATTTTTATAAATAATAAAATTTTTTTCAAAAATTCAATTATTTAAAAAAAATTTAATAAAATTCCTGTCATAATTTTAAATTTATCTTTATAAATAAATTTTTAAATTTAAATTTAATTAAATTAAAATTCAAAAAAAAATATTATTCAATTATTTTCAAAAATAATGAAATTCTCCGTAAAAATTCAATAACATTCAAAAAATTTTCTTAAATTTCTCGTCAAAATTTTATAAATAATAAAATTCATCATGGAAATTCCAATATTTCCAAAACTAATAAAATTCCCTGCAGAATTTCAATTATTTTCAAAATTTTTTTAATTTCTCGTCAAATTATTATCATTATATTTATATATAAAAAAATTCATCATGGAAATTTAATTATTTTCAAAAGTTCAGATAAAATTCTTTGCAAAATTCAATTATCTTCAAAAGTAAGAAAATTCTGCGCAGAAATTCAATTATTTTCAAATTTTTTTTTTAAATACTCAAAATTTCAATTATTTTTATAAATATCAAAATTCTTCTTCAAAATTCAATTACTTTTAAACATTAAAAAAAAAATTTGTTCAAAAATTCAATTATCTTTATAAATAATAAAATTCTTCTCTATAATTCAATTATTTTTTAAAGAATTTTAATAAAATTCTTGACAGAATTTAAATTATTTATTTATTTATTTATTTCTGTAAATTTGTAAAATATTTGTAAAATATTTCTGTAAATATCTTTATAAAAAATAAAATTCATCCTAGAATTTCATTTATTTTCAAAAGTAATAAAATTCTTCGCAGAAATTCAATTATTTTCAAAATTTTTTCTTAAATTTCTCGTCAAAATTTTATAAATAATAAAATTCACCATAGAAATTTAATTATTTTTAAAAGTAATAAAATTCTCCGCAGAATTTCAATTATTTTCAAATTTTTTTTTAATTTCTCGTCAAATTATCATTATCTTTATAAATAAAAAAAATTCATCAGGAAAATTTAATTATTTTCAAAAGTTCAGATAAAATTCTTTGCAAAATTCAATTATCTTCAAAAGTAAGAAAATTCTTCGCAGAAATTCAGTTATTTTCAAAATTTTTTTTTTAATTCTCAAAATTTCAATTATCTTTGTAAATATCAAAATTCTTCTTTAAAATTCAATTACTTTTAAACATTTAAAAAAAAAATCTGTTCAAAAATTCAATTGTCCTTATAAATAATAAAATTCTTCTCTGTAATTCAATTATTTGCAAAGAATTTTAATAAAATTATTGTCAAAATTTTAATTATCTTTGTAAATAAAAAAAAATCATCCCAGAAATTCAATTATTTTCAAATTCTTATTTTTTATAAAATCTTTAGAAGAATTTTAATTCTTATGGAACAATAATAATTAAATATTTATTTAAAAAAGAAGTTATTGATGTTTTTTTTGAAAAATTTGAAAGAAATCTGTAAATAAACTTAACAGAACATTTTTTTGACTAAAACTTTTTCCATTAACTTTAATTTTCTGAAAATTTTTAAAATTTCAGTCGCATTTTACTAAAAAAAATCTAGAAAAATTCGATTAGTCGCATCTTTTCACAAAAAAAGTCGAAAAAAATCACAATTCCTTAGAAAATTCGAAAAAAGTCCCAAAAGTCGCACAATCCGAGCCCTGTTTTTTTATTTAGTCTTTTGTATTTTTACTGTTCTTCATTTTCAGTATTCTCTATTTTAAGTTTTTTTTAATGATTTAATATGAATTACGAATATTAATAATACTAAATACGAGTTAATTCTACTGTGAAAAAATTTTAACATCACCCTTTTTTCTGTCCAAAAGAAACACTAATTATTTGGATTAATATTCAGAAAAACAAAGATTTCTTCCTTCTTTCGGTCAAATACGTATAATTTTTTCAAGGTAAGAATATTTTTAATGCGAGATAAATTTATAGCCACGTGAGTTTCGTTTAACTCGTAATTAATGTTGTGTGAGGATATTAAAAATGGAAATATATGGAATATCCGTGTAATATACTTATTTACTTGTGTCGCGATGGCTTTTTTTCTTTCTCTCTCTTATTATTTTTTTTTCTTTTAGAGAAAAGGGAACCCCCGCAAACTGTGGGTCAGCTTTCATCGTGACGTCATCAGATGAGCATTTCAGTGAAGCGACTCATCGTCAAAATGTATATATGTATATATATATATCTACACGAAAACCTTGTCTTGTACAATTTGCTTGAACATGATTATCCTGGTTGGAATGGCAATTCAAAAACCAGTCAAGGACTTGTCCACCTCCTCTGGGGAGAAACAAGAAGGTCCCGTGAGAGAGAGCGAGAGAGATCTTCTTAATCCCCCTCTGGACCATTTTACGCGCAGATAATCGTCTTCAATCTGTTAAAATTCTTTTCTCCTAAAAAAAAAAAAAAAAAAAAAAAAATTGTCTCTCTCTCTTATTTGACACCACATTTTCTCACTTTATAATGAAGAAAAAAAATTCTTGTTTGAGAAAATACATGAATTTTACCTGTGAGCGACATAATCCTAGAAAAGTGACAAAAAAAGGGGATAAGTACCTATAATACTTTAAAAAACACGAGTTTTGAAAATCTTCTGTCACTGTCATATAGGTGTCAGAGGAAGGAAATCAATTTTTTAGATCTTTTGGAACTTTTCTTTTTGGAAATTTTTCGAGAATAAGAATAATTATTTTTGTTCTACTTTTCGATTTTCTATGTTTAATTACAAGTTCTTAAAGTATCGAACGTTTGAACATACTTCGCACTTGATAATTAATTTTTTAAAAAAAGCGAAAAGTAGTTTTCAAACTAAAAATAGTAGTAAAAAAGTAGCAGTTGAAAAATTAACCATAACAAAAAATAATTTTTTTATTTATTAATTTATTTTTCTAATTTTAGAAATTTCACAAAGTTGACAAAAGTTGCATTCTATATTTTATTTTCCTGCCTTTTCCCTGATTTTTATAAAAAATATTTAACTTCTTTCTTATCTTAATAATAAATTGAATTCATGTAACGAATTTTTTTTTTCGTGAAAGAATTTAAATATTTATCGAAATAATTTAATTCTTGCGAAGAATTTTATAAAAATTATAAAATAATTCATTGCTTTCGACTAATTTTATGTAAATTCTAATTATAAATAATTGAATTCCAAAGAAATTTGTATTATTCATGTAAAGAATTGAATTCTCACTAAGATGTTTAGATAAAATTTTTTAAATAGTTGAATTCTGTTTGGAAATTTTATTAAAATAGTAAATATTGAAAATCATTGAATTGCAATAAGTTTTAAAAAATAATTCAATTTAACAAAGAATTCGATTAAAATTTTGACGATAATTTAATGTCTGTTTAGTATTTTATTAAATTTTTTTTTAAAGAACTGAATTCCTAAAAAGCATTTTATCATTTATGAAAATTATTGAATTCTCGCAAACGATTTTATTAGAATTTTTTTTGAATAATTGAATTCTCAAGAAGAAATTTTTTACTTTTTAAAATAATTGAATTCTTGTGATGAATGTTGAAATTTATGAAAATAAAAGAATTTTATTTATTTTGCAAACAAATTTGATTAAAATGCCTCAAACAATTTAATTTTTTCAAAGAATTTAAAAAAAAACATTTTTTAAACGATTAACGTTTTCAAGGAATAGTTATTAAATTTTTAAAAATAATTACATTTTTTGACCATTTCCTGTGAAATTGGATTAAAAATAATTGAAATTCTTTGATGAATTTTATTATTTATCAAAATAATAGAATAGTTGCTAAGAATTTTATTAAAATTTACAAAAATAATTGAATTCCTCAGAAGAATTATATTATTTATATGAAAATAATTGAATTTCTGTGAAAAATTGTATTATTTTCTAAAATAATTTTATTCTTGTAATGAATATTATTATTTTAGAAAATAATTAAGTTCTAAAGAAAATGGTTTTATAATAATTGAATTTCTGTGAAAAATTTGGTTATTTTTGGAAATAATTGAATTTTTGTAAAGAGTATTGTTATTTTTGAAAATAATTGAATTTTTGTAAAGAATATTGTTATTCTTGAAAATAATTGAATTTTATTTATTTTGCAAAAAATGTTATTAAAATCCCTCAAAATAATTGAATTTTCAGGAATAATTTTGTTATTTATCAAGATAATGAAATTACTTCGGAAAATTATTTATTTAAATAATTGAATTTTTAGGATAAATTTTATTAAAACTTCATTTGTCAAAATAATTGAATTTTTGAATTAATTAATTTAAAATAGTAACAAAAATAATTGTAATTCTTCGATAAGTTTTATTATTTATGAAAATAATTAAATTCATGATTAGAATATTATTAAATAATTTTGTTTAAAGTTAAATTTCCATTAAAAATGTTTTTATTAGTGGAAAGTATTTGAATTATTGTTAAGAATTGAATAGAAATTTTCTGCAATAATTGATTTTTTTGCGTTTTTTTAAATTTACTATTCTAACTTCTAAGTCAATCGAATTCCTGTGATGGATTTTATTATTTATGAAAATAATTGAAAATTAGGATGAATTTTATGAATTTTTAAAAATAATTTAAAAATATTTAATGTAAATATTTGATTTTAAAAATATTTAATTTAAATATTTTAATTTAAAAATATATGTTTCGTACATTTAAAATTTTGAACATTCAAAACTTTGGGAAAATTTACAATTTTTTATAGAATTAGATAGAATTGAAAATAAATTAAATCGATGAAATAAAAATAATAATTATAATAATAAAAAGAATAACAGTAATAAATATAATAAATAAATAAATATTAAATTTTCACTTACATTTTTAATTTTTTGATTATATTCAATTAAATTTGAATTTTTTCAGATCATATTCAAAATATTTTTTTTTAAGTTGTGGGGAATTTGTGTGTAAAATATAGAGACAAAAAAAATTCACGTTAATAAAATACCGAGAGGCAAAGAGAGAAACAGTCATCTTTGCAATGAAAGATAATTAATCGCGACAGTCTTTTTATTGAAGGGGGGCTATTTATTTATATTGAAAGGGTGAGTGTAGAGGGAGACGGAAAAGTTTTTTGAGAGAAAAAAGTGCCCTAACTCGTGTCGAGTAAATACAACAGGTTGTAAAAAGGCAAGAGACAGCGTCGTAAAGTTGATTTAGTTGACAGGCACCTGAGGTCGTTTAATACGTTTAGAATCTTGAACGCCACTAAACTCTTGTTACAATATAAAGATACATTCACCAGATAATTAAATGCTACAGATAAAATTAAACTCTACAGATAAACGGACTTTTAATGTTCTTCAAATCGAGAGCATCGAGTTAACATATATAGTAAAAAGGATAAATTACATTTGTTTCAGTGTTGTTCTGCTACTTTTTTCCCTTTTTTTCCAAGTTTCCTTAGACTCGAAAAATTTTAATTTATATTTTTTAAATTATTATAGTTTTTAATTTTAATCTATATTTTTACACTATTTTCTTTTTTTTTATTTAATAAAACTTCGAATATTATTTTTAATAAAATTAAAAAATAATTTTTCCTGAAAATAAAAGAATATTTATTTTATTAACGTGAAAAAATCTCACGAACCGCCTATTATCTTATTCCACACACACTTATACATAAAACACAAAAGCAGAATAAGAAATTAATGATTGAAAGAACCGAGTTTGTTATTTTGTGCGAGAAAAATCGAGTCCTGGAGAAACTTTTTTTTTTTTTTTCTTTTTTTTTGGAATTGGAAACGCGCGCAATGAGTGTTCCCACTAACAAGATCAAATTCTATCACTTAACGCAATAACGGATAGGAAACCTGATGAGGGAGCAGCAACAGTAACAGTAACAGCAGGAGCAGCTCAGGCATATCAATGGTAAAAACGGAAGAGAATGCTTATAGAAGTTCATTCGCCGTCTAAATGTAATTGGCATCTCGCGGTAAATCTACTTTACAGTGGAAATAAAGTTGAAACAAGTTTGCAATAATGTCTACGAGAATCATGTAAAAATAAATTAAAAAAAAAAAAAAAAAAAAAAAAAAAAAAAAAAAAACACACACAGAAAATGGAAAAAATTTACAAACAGAAAAAAAATGCAAAGAAAATAGTCTTTTGAGAATTTACCATTATAAGTTTCCATTTACCGCGTGTTCTATTACAATTTATGTAATGCTCTCATCACGTAACATATACGTGAAACAATGCAATCCAATCTGTAAGTCTTTTTAAACGACAATTTATATTTGTTATCTGTCCCTTTTATTTTTCTATTGCAATCATTTTTCCCAGAATTCACAATATAACATTCTCTCCCTCTCCCTCTCTCTTTTTCTCTCAATTCGCGGGGAATTTTTTTCTCTATTGTTCCCTTTACTGTATAAATTATTTTTTTATTTTATTTTATTTTATTACTTCTTTGCTTAATTTATTTAATTTCATTTTATTTATTCTTTATTATTATTTTATTTATTTTATTATTTATTTTTTTAATTATTTATTTACATTATTGTTTATTACTTTTATTATTTATTTATAGTACTATTTATTCATTATATTATTTATTTACTTCATTATTTATTTACTTTATTATATATTTATTGTTTTATTTATGTACTTTATTATTTATTTAATTTATTATTTATTTATTTAATGATTTTTTTACTTTATTACTAATTTTATTATTTACATGCAATGATTTTCTTTATCAGAATTTCGAAATTTCGTCTTCTTCACAATTACGATATTTGAATTAATATTTAAAAATTTTCATTATTTGGAAACAGTTTTTTTTTATTTTATTTAGAGTGGAAATTTTTTTTTTCTTTAGAACAAGAGAAATATTATTTGACCTGTAATAATCAGTAGGTTCAGATTTTTAATTTTTGGGGGATTTATTTATTTCAGTATGAATAAGTGAATGAAATTTATTATTTCTGACTTTCTGGGCTTTGTGTCAAAGAGGTAAATTACAATTGCGCTTTACGCGCGTATATTTATAGGGGGAAACAGAGTCGATAAATAATAATCCACCTACTGATGTTGAATAACGTAGACTTTATGGCATTATACAGTCGATAATAAACCCTTTCATATTTATCCGGAGGTTATATTGACAATCAACAGTTGATTATATTTCACCCACTAATCAATTGAAAATAATAATTATCTCGCAATTCACATTTATATTATATAAATTATAATATAGTGAATATACTATATTAAATATAGTGAAATATACAATAACAGACTATGAGAATTAATAAATTATTATTTCCCGTCAATTATAAACTTGAGTGAAACAAATCGATCATAAAAAAGAAAATGGTGCAATATTTTAAGCGAAACAATTAACAGAAATTGCAAAAGAAATAAAAATTTGGAAAAAAATTAGCAAAACTATTAAATGAAACAAATTAAATCGGGAAAAAACGAAATAAAATCTTAGTAAAACAATTAAGGAGAAAAAAAACAAGTGAAACAAAATTTTAGCAAAACAATTTCAATAAATAGTAAATAAAACAAAATTTAAGAATAAATTAACAAAACAATTAAACGAAACAAATTAATTCAGGAAAAAACGAAATACAATTTTAGCAAAACAATTAAGGAGAAAATAACAAGTGAAACAAAATTGGAGCAAAACAATTACAATAAATAACAAATAAAACAAAATTTAAGAAAAAATAGATAAACAATAAAACGAAACAAATTAATTAAGAAAAAAAGAAATAAAATAGCGAACGAAACAAAATTAAAGAAAAAAAAATTAGCCAAACAATTTAAACAAAGGAAATAAATTTACAATAAAAAACAAGAAATTACATTTTAGCAAAACAATTAAGACAACAAACAAAACAATTTAACAAAACAAATAGCAAACGAACCAAAATTAAAAAAAAGCAAAACAATTTAAACCAAACAAATTAATTCAGAAAAAGAAGAAATGTAATGTTATATCAAAACAATTGAGATAGCAAACAAAAAATAAATGTTTAACAAAATAATTATAATAATTTAGTAAACAAACCAATTTTTAATACAAAAAAATTAGCTAAACAATTAAACAATAAACAAATCAATTCGGAATAAGAAATTAAATTTTAGCAAAACAATTAAAACAAATAGCAAATAAAATTGAAGAAAAAAAAGTTACCAAAAAAATTAAACGTAACAAATTAATTAGGAAAAAATTAATTAAATTTCAGCAAAACAATTAAGACAAAAAGCAAATAAAACAATATTTCAGCAAAACAATTAAGATAAATAGCAAACGAAACAATATTTTAGCAGACAATTAAAACAAATAGCAAACGTAATAAAATTACAGAAAAAATATTAGCCCCAGAATCTAAACAAAGGAAATAAATTTACAATAAAAAACAAGAAATTACATTTTAGCAAAACAATTAAGACAAAAACAACCGAAATAAAATTGTATCAGAACAAATATAAGACAAAAAACAAAGAAAAAAATTTTTATCAAAACAAAAAAAACAGAAAGTAAAGGAAACAAACCCCAAGCAAAAGTAAAAAAAAAACAAATTAATCCACAACGAATGAAAAAAAATTAAACTACATAATAAACAAAATGAATTCAAAGCAAAAATAAAACAAACTAATTGGAATTAAAAAATAAAAATTAAGAAACAAATAAAAGAACTGAAAGAAAGATTAAAAAATAAGATTTAAAAAAATAATGATAAATAAATAAAATCGAAATAAATTTTTTTTTTTACTCGTCGAAGGAAATAATTCATTGGGAGTTGTCAAAAGAGAAAAAAGTCTAATGCATTTTTTTTTTGCTGTTGAACGTGAAACAAAAGAAAAAACCTGTACTCAAAACAAACATCACTCTCGCCATTCATTATCGCTGGTGTGGATTCAAATATCCATGCAGTGTTGTTGGGGATAGAAGGGGGGGGGGGGAGGGGGGTTGTATAACAATGGCAATGCGAGATCGAGCTCCATTTCTTGATCCTTGTTTCACCGGTGAACGCATTCACACGGCGAATGTTGAAAAGGAAGTGCCCCGATATTGGAGGCAATCTAAAAAAAATGGGCGTGCGACGAAGCCAACACCTCGCACGACTCTTGATATCCTTTCTTGTATTTTTTTTCTCTCTCACTCTCTTTTAAATTTTTCTGTATTTTTTTCCTTTTTTTCTTTTTTCTCTTCTTTTCTCTCTTTTCCTTTTCCTTTTTTAATATTTTTTTCTGTTTTTTTTTATTTTCCGAATAGCGATTTAAAGAAAAATTAGTAGTTCTAAAAATAAAAAGAAGAATTAAAAAAAATACAGGAGAAAAGCAAAAAGAGAAAGAGAGAAAAGATAGAAAAAGCCATAGAGGAAAAAAAGGAGAAAGAGAGGCACGAAGAGAAAAGAGAGGAAACAAGAGAAAAATACAGAGAGAAGAAGAGAAATATTATTATATATTTTTAACATAAATTAAATTTTACAATATAAAAAACACATTTAAAAAAAATAAAAAAATATTTCTAAATGCAAAATCAATACCCTCGCCCCTTAATTCTCCGAAAAGATAAAAATCGCCGTTTCGCTAAAATTTCACAACAAAAACACCCCCGGAGACTCTTTCCCTCTGCAAAAGCAGTTTTGCCTTCCAAATTTTTCACACTCCCTTCTTTACATCTTTTTGTAAATTTCTATAAAACTCCTTCCGGCACCCAAAAAAAAAAAAAAAAAAACTCGTCATGGAAGTACAGTCGAGTGTGTCTCTGAACAAAATCTAATCTGATTAGCGATTATATTCACAACGTATTATAATTATTTGCTTTATCAGATCACATGTTAATTAAAATTGTAGAATTCATTTGCGCACTCAGTGCCGCAGCTATATAATTAAATATTTAAAGTAGTTTCGTCTCCCTCTTTATTATATGCGCGTACACATATATATTATAATCAGCTCTATATATCTGATTATTCAAATTTTTTTTCTTTCTTAAAATTTAAAAACCGTTCATTAATTATATTTACATTTTTCATAATGCGCGTGTATATTCCAAAAAATAATAGACATTTTTTTTCCGTTAAATGATAAATTTCTTTTTTCATCAAAAAAATCGAAAAATAATTTTGCTTTCTCATTGTGACAGTGAGTTGGATAATTATAGGGTTTATAATTATTCATTTTTGATTAGTTTATAGATAAAATTAATATTATTCATACTAATTAATTATTATTATTAATACTAATTAATTATTATCATTAATATTAACTAATTATTATTATTAATATTAATTAATTATTATTATTACTAATTAATTTTTATTATAAATAATAGAATAATAATAATTATTATTAATATTAACTAATTATTATTATTAATATTAATTAATTATTATTATTACTGTATTTATTGTTATAGTTGATATTTAAAAATTATCAACTGTTATTTTTACCAATGGGTATAATTTTTACTAAACGTAATTTTTACAAATGATAATCATTGCCAAATGTAATTTTTGCCAATTGTTATTTTTTAGCAATTTTAATTTCTACTTATTGCAATTTGTACGAATATTAATTTCTACTAATTGTAATTTTTACCAATTGTTATTTTTTACCAAGATTAATCTCTTCTAATTGTAATTTGTACCAATATAAATTTCTACTAATTGTAATTTTGACCAATTGTAATTTTTACGAACTGTTATTTTTTACCAATTTTAATTTCTACTAATTGTTGTTTTTCACCAAGTTTAATTTAATTTAATTTTTTTTATTTTTAATTGTAATTTGAACCAATATTAATTTCTACTAACTCTAATTTTTACCAATGGTTGTTATTGAAAAATGTAAAAATTACCGCATTGGTAATAATTGCAATTAGCAAAAATTACGATTGGTAATAATTGCAATTGGTAAAAATTTCCATTAGTAAAAATAACTCTCCTTATTAATTTAAATTAACTCAATTTTTATCTAAAAACTAGAAGCAGTTAAATTGAATTCAACTACAAATAAAAATTATCAAAAAAAAAAAAAAATCCATAAAAAACTTTCCTTTTTTTCCACCGCTCATTTTCACACTTTAACTATAAAATTAATGATTTTCACTCAATAATCGTGAGTGTAAAATTTGTATGAAATTTTATTAAAGCGAATCCTTTAGTTGCTAGTGTAAATCTTGATTTTTTCTCCCTTTTTTTCTTTTATTCTTCTTTTTTTTTCTTTTTTACGTCTCCTGCACTCGTTCTCGTCGAACGTTGACTCAAATCGAATCATGTTTGCAGCGTAACAGAAAATGTATATATATATATATACTTGGAATAATCAAGACTTCGCGATTTCGTTGCACTTTTGTTTCTCCATCGTCCCACGAACATTTTGCCATGAACTGGTAAAGGAAAGTCAAAAATCGACGAAAGAAAAGAGAGAGAGAGAGTGAGAGAGAAAGATGGTAAAACACAAAAGAAACCTCGAGGCAAGAACAAGGAGCATGGCTAATGTCTCTATCGAAGCACGAATCTTCCTCGGGGTTCGTGCGATCGAAATCGACCAAAAGTGCTCACAAAAATTTAGAAATAATTTAATTCTTTTGCTTTAAATTTTTCATTTTTTTTCAATGTGAATTTTTTCTATACTTATTATTTTGTGCATTTTTTCTTGGGGAAGTATTTTTCAAAACAAATTCAAATAATAATAAATTAATTAATTTTTATTGAAAAAATAATAATTTATAAAAACAAAAATTAATTATTCACTTAATTCCATCATTAGACGTCATGACAGTTCCGCCATTTTGCATATCTCAAAAAAAAAAAACTATATATACTTTGTATCGATTGGAAAAAAAATTCCATGTCAATACACGAGTATGGCAATTATTGGAATAAGCGATACAGCAAATTGATAATGATAATTAATTTGAAAGGAAATATTGTGCTCAAAAGGCAAAAATAAAAGAAGAGAGAAGAAGAAGAAGAAGAAAAAAAAATTCACTGCGTCTGATGAAGAAAAATGAATCCTTCACTGACAAATGTTAATTGGACCAATCGGTATGACGAATCGAGGTGGGTCTTTCACGTTCGTTGAATTTTAATATTCAAAAACATTAAGTGAGGCTCAACTCTCTCATATGAGCAGTGTATATTGTGACAGAATTTCTCTCTTCGAAAATAAAAAAAAAATAATGTTAGATTTAACTATATGGATATTTATTCTATATTGACAGAAATTAACACGTGATTGGGTAAATAAATAAATTAGTAAGAAAGTGAAGCAAGTAAATAAATGGGAGAAAAAAATAAATAGAAAAAAAATAAATAGGCAAAAAGGTAATTAACACGTGATTAGGTAAATAGATAAATTGGAAAGAAATTTAAACAAGTAAATAAATGGGGGAAAAAATAAATAGAAAAAAAATAAATAGGAAAAAAAATTAAACTAAAAAATATAAATAAATAGAAAAACGAAAAAGTCAATAAATAAATAGGCAAAAAGATAAATAAAGAGGAAAATAAATAAATAAATAAATAGTCAGCAAAAATAATAAAAAACGAGTAAGTAAATTAGTAAATATGTAAATAAATAATTATTAATAATTTGGTAAAAAAATAAATAAGTAAGTATTTAAAAATAAATAAATAATTATAAGAAAACGAATAAGTAATTTGATAAGTAAATTTAAAAATAAATAAATATATATAAAAAAGTAAATAAAGAAGTAAATTGGCAAAAAATAAACAAGTAAACAATAAATTGAGTAAATAAATGAGTTAAAAATATAATTATGTTACTGAATAGGTAGAGAAATAAATAGATAAGTAAAATATTAAGAAAATACATAACTAACTTATTTCTTAAATAAATCAAAATGTAAATAAATATTATTTATTAAATATTTATTTATAAATAAATAAAGACGTAAATATGTAATTAAATAAATAAGTAAATAAGCAGAAAAAGAAATTTTTATTATTATTATTACGTTATAAATTGTTATTATTATTAAAATTATAATATCAAGAAAAATTATGAATGATAAAGAAAATAAAAATTTCAGTAAATAAAAAAATAAGTACATAAAGAAGAAAATATATAAAAAAACAAAGAAGTAAATTATTTAGTAAATAAATCCGTAAGTAAAAAGGTAATTAAATAAAGAAGTAAATAAAGAGAGGAATAAATAAATAGAAAAATAAATAACTAAATTAATATAAGTCAGGAAGTAAATAATTTAATTTATTAATTAATAATCAAGAAGTAAATAATTTCCTAATTCCTAACAAATGAATAATAAAAAAGGTAAATAAATAGCTAAATAATCGAGTAGGTAAAAAAATAAAAAAGTAAATTAGTAAGTAAATAAATAGGTAAATAAATAAGAAAACAAGTAAGGAAACAAATATTTATATAAATAAGAAAACAACTAAGTAAATAACTATTTAAATAAATAAGAAAACAAGTAAGTAAATAAATATTTAAATAAATAAGATAACAAGTAAGTGAATAATTAGAAACGTAAATAAATTAGTAAAAAAGTAAATAAATTAATAAGTAAATAATTAAAAAATTTAAAGTAAATAGGCAAATAAAAAAATAAATTCGTTTAGTAAGTAAATAAAAAAAATGAGTAAATACATAAAATTCACAAATAATAAATTAAATTAAATTAAATAAATATTTAGAGTAAATAAATTAGATTTATTTACGTGTTTAAGTTGGTAAATTATTTATTTACTCAATTTTTTATTTTACTCAATAAACAAATTTATTTCTTCATTTGCTTATTTACTTTAGATTTTAAAATTGTTTATTCATTTATTTGTTTCTTTATTTACTAATTTATTTACTTTATTTAAGGGCATTTGAACCTTTATGACGTCACAGCATTAAAATATACGCTTCGCATCAATTGTGACGTCATAATGGTTCAAATACCCTTAATTATCTATAGGTTAGAAAATAGTAAATAAAGTAAATAAATAAAATAAATGAATAAATGAATAAATGAATAAAATAAATAAACAAAATAAATGAATAAAATAAATGAATAAATGAATAAAATAAATAAACAAAATAAATAAATAAATGAATAAAATAAATGAAATAAGTAAATAAATAAAATAAATAAATAAAATGTGGCAAAGAAATAAATAATAACAAATAAATATTTTACATATTATATTTATATATTAATATATATATACCACGTGGTAGAAAACGTGGGTCCATTTATCTGCAAGGGTAGGGCTAAGATAGGATCAGCGTCCGCGCGTGGTCCTGCCAGTATTTGTCATGGAGATGCGACCTCACGATACCGCTCTATCTCCCTTCGCTTTTTTTTTTACTTTTTTTCTCTCTTTTCCAACATACATATATACAATATCTATATATATACATACCTACATACATACATATAAATAAATAAATATATTTTACAACTCACATATGAATATATAAACATTCCTCCATTCCGTCTTACAAAACAGAAAATTACCCTTAACACGGTGAAATTCTTTTGCGGCGGGTAATTTGCCGCGAGTGTCGACATCGTCACGGCAGATCGTCGCCTTCGTGTTATATACGCATTTCTTTTTGCCCCCTTTTCAAAACACTTCAATGCCCGGGTCTTAAAAATTTTTTTTATATTCCTTTTTTTTATTGTGTTCGTCATATATATAGAGATCCATATAACGAGCTAACTAAATCATGCACCGTGTCCTTCATTGGTGTCCAATCTCGGTTACAAGTCGTTGCCGATCATTTTGTTGCGCTGTTGTTCATGTGCCGGAAACGATTTAAACACCGTGGCCTAAAAGGCCGCCTGGGGTGGGGGAAATTGACATTAAACAATTTTAATGAATTTTTTTCCACCTCACCAATTATGGGAATTTTTTTTTAAGTTATAGTCAAAAAAAATTGTATTCTTTGTTATTTTAATATTTTTTAATCAAATAAAAATTGAAGTTTAATTAATTTTTTACTTTAGTTTATAAATTTAAATCATATACGGGTTGTGGTCGTAATATTTATTTATTTATTTATTATTAAAAAATATTAATGTTTTTAGTTTTAAAAATTAAGTAATAACAATTGTTGTAATTATGATGAAAATTGTACAGAAATAAAAATAGTAAAAAAAATGAACGTAAAGTAGTGAAAAATAAAAAAAAATAAAAAAATAGTAAAAAGAAAAGTAGTATGCCATTAAAAAATTAAAAAAAGGAAGATATTAAAAAAAGAATTAGTCAAAAATAATAATAGTAAAATACTGGAAATAGTTAAAAATAAAAGTACTAAAAATGGTGCAAATGAAAAATTATAAAAAATAAAAATACTGAATATGGTACAAACGAAAAATAGTAAAAAAGAGAAATAGTAAAAATTATAAATAAGAAAATACTTGGAACAGTAAAAAATTAATAAAGCAAAAAACTAAAAATAGTAAAGAATAGACATAGTAAAAAAAGAATATAGTAAAAAACTAATAGTAGTAAACAAATAAAAACAATAGTAAAATAATAAAAATAGTACAAAAACTTGAAACAATAGATAATTAAAATAGTAGAAAAATAGAATTAGTACAAAAACGAAAAATATTAAAATAATAAGAATCGTTTACAAAAACTTGAAACAATAAAAAATAAAAATAATAAAAAATGAATATATAAAAAAATTAAAAATAGTAAAATAATAAAAACAGTACAATACTTGAAACAGTAAAAAATAAAAATAGTAAAAAGGAAAATAGTAAAAACGAAAAATAGTAAAATAATAAAAATCGTATACAAAAACTTGAAACAATAAATAATAAAAATAGTAATAAAAAAATAGAATTACGAAAAATAGTAGAAAATTGAAATAGTAAAAAAATTAAAAATAGTTAAATAATAAACATAGTAGAATACTTGAAACAGTAAAAAATGAAAATAGTAAAGTAAAAATGGTAAAAAAAATAGTAAAAACTAAAAATACTAAAAAAAATAAAATACTAAAAATAGTCAAAAAAAATAATAAAAATAGTAAATCAATAATTAAATTCTCTCTACTTTTGGGCAATTTAGTCCAGAATTCAGCCAATCCTGAGCCATCGCAATTTTCCTCCTCGAGTTATGAGTATCAAATTTCATAATCCCCGCGCTCAATGTCGGACCGAGCGGTAAAGAGTAAAGGAATTTTTTTTATGCAGTTGACATGCCGGAAACGATTAAATTTTACTGGAGAGAAAAGAGAGACTCAGGAGTTACATTTAAAAATAAAAAAAGAAAAAAAATTTACGATAGAGGGGTCTTAGTGTGATTATTGTGAGGATGACAACTCTCATCATGTTTAAATGACCAAAAAGTACACGTAATAAGTAAAAATTATATCGTACCTGAAACTGACGAAGCCTAATAAAGTAAAATGTGATTTCAAAATTAAAAACGAAAGAGAAAAAAATAAAAAAAAATTCACTCCCCAGGGACAAGGTGATCCAAACTATTTTCTTCCGGCGTTTATTATTTCTCAATTCCATTGCGGATTCAAATTAAAATAAATTCCCACTCCTATGAATAATAGTAAATTTAAAAAAATGAAAAATAACTGGAAATTAAATTGGTAATA
Organism: Leptopilina myrica (nomen nudum); assembly: GCA_032872475.1. NCBI lineage: Eukaryota > Metazoa > Arthropoda > Insecta > Hymenoptera > Figitidae > Leptopilina > Leptopilina myrica (nomen nudum). The sequence goes on along the minus strand of CM065465.1, from coordinate 32,507,483 downwards.
TAATAATTAATCAAAAGATAATAATTGAGATAGTAATGAATAATAAAGTAATAAAATAGTAAAATAATTATTAATTAAATTAAGAATGTGATAATTAATCAAAAAATAGTAATTGAGATATTGATAAATAATAAAATAATAAAATAGTAAAATAATTATTAATTAAATTAATAATATAATAATTAATAAAAAAAATAACGGCCATACCAATAAATAGTTTAATAATAAAATAATAAATAATTATTAATTCGACGAAATAAATTAATAGTATAAAAAAAACAAAATATTAATTGACATAATGATAAATAAGAAAATAATTAATAACAATGATTAAAAATAAAGTTATTATAATTAAAAAATTAAATTAAATTATAATAAGTAATGAAAATTAATTTATTTACTTCCTAACTTATTATTTTTATATTCATTCATTTTTCGTATATTTATAAAATTAATTAATTAATTAATTAATTTACAGTCAATTCAAGTTCAGTAGTTTTTTAATTTTTAATTTTTTTATTTCAATTTTTTATTTTTTATTTATTTATTTATTTATTCTTTTATTATTTTATTTATTTATTTTTTAATTATTTATTCAGCTAAAAATTTAGTCATTACTTTTACAAACACAAGATTTTTCTTTTGTTCCACTAATTAAAATGCAGAGGACCTACTTTTCTTTGTATTTATTTATTTTTTTTATTTCCATGAACAAATTTGAGAGTAAAAAAGCAAGATGTGTGATTCGAATTAGAAGGAGAAAAATTAATTTCAAAACAAGTGACACGAAAAATAAAGTGAATGTCTATATATAAAATCTTTTCACAAAAATGTCCTCTTTCTAAAGAATCCATTTATATGTTAATATTATTAGAAGATTTAAAATGATCTCGCTCTTTTTTTTCCTACAGCTCTATCCTTTCGTTCATCAGAAAGGGGCTCATCTCGTTTTTCTAAGACCTTTACGAATTCCGGTTTCTAAAAAAAAAAAATTTATGTCTCATTGATTTAATCTAAAGCAGGAAATCTATTTCTCTATTTCGACAAAATTCCTCCCTTCTCTCTCACGCAGTTCAATTTTATTTTTTTTTGATAAATTAATTTCGTTCATCTCTTTTCAAAGAAAAAAGAAGGAAAATTAATTTTTCGAGTTAAGGAATTAATATGAAAAAAAGTGAAGAATGCATTTAAAAATGAAAAATGTAAATAGTATGTTAATTATTTAGAAAGAAAGAAAATTATTTTTCTAAGTTAACGAATTAATATAAAAAAAGTAAAGAATAAATTTAAAAATGAAAAAGTAAATAATAAATTAATTATCTAGAAAGAAACAAAATTATTTTTTTTAGTTAACGAATTAATATAGAAAAAGTAAAGAATAAATTTAAAAATGAAAAAAGTAAATAGTAAATTAATTTTTTATAAGTAAATAATAAATTAATTATTTAGAAAGAAAAAACAATTTTTTTTAACTTAACGAATTAATATGGAAAAAGTAAAGAATAAATTAAAAAATGAAAAAAGTAAATATTACTATTTACTTTTTTAAAAAAATAAAAATAAGACAAGTAAATAGTAAAAATAATAAAAAAAAAGAAAAAATAAATTTGATGATAGAAAAGGTAAATAATAAATTTAGAAATAAAAAAAAAATTTAGTAATAAAATAATAAATTAAAAAAATGATTATAACGACTCAGGAGAAATGTATAGAAACAAATAAAAATAATGACTGACATCGAGCAATTTTCATTCTACAAGAAATTCCATGTCAAGTAATTTTTATTCCTCAAAGGAATAAAACAATGATAATTAAATTATTCGACAATTTTATTATAAACTCTTAAAGTGTCAAATTTGTTTTTTTCTTCTCACAAAAATGTAAAAATGTACAAATGTACATGAGTGTTTCTTCCTTTACAATCCACGTAACTAAATTTTAAATTTACACATATTCAAAAGATTTAGAAAGGATGTTTGACAGAAAAGTCGTCGAATGTTTTACGGGAAGCAATAAAATCAACAGAGAAAAACATATATATATATATATATGTATATATGCAGGTGCTCATCTGTATGAGCATTTTGCTATAATAATAATGGAACTATAGCGAAGAGAGAAAGAGAGAAAGGCGTTCTTACAACGGCACAATGTCAAAATGATTTATTCCTAGATTGTGCCGGGTGCAAAAAAAAAAAAAAAAACAACAACAAATCAAATTGAGATATAAAGTTATATATCTATCGTTCCTTCAACGGTAGTGACTGAACGAATTATTATACACACTATCAGAAGGAGTTATTTTCCCAGATTCGAGAAATTTCCAACCCACACGATTTATATTAACAATTGGCAATAAAACAATTTTAATGTTCCCTAAAGTTCCTGAAAGTTCAATAATGAATGAAATTTATTTTTTCCTGAAATTCGATATTTATTGGAATAATAATTTTTCGCTGCTGTTAGAAAAAAAATTAATTGTACAATTAATTAGTTATTTAATTTCTAAATGTTAAATTCAGTGTTTTAATTATTATTCCAGGCAGTAAAGATAATTAAAAATAATTAAAAGTAATTAAAAGTAATTAAAAATAATTAAAAGTAATTAAAAATAATTAAAAGTAATTAAAAATATTTAAAATTTATTTAAATTAATTAATAATAATTAATTAGTTCATTAATTTCTGAATGTCAAACTTATTTCTTCAATTTTTGTAACAATTAGTAAATTATAATTAATTAAATAATATTATAATTATATTATAATTAATTAATAACAGAAATAAATATACAATTAATTAAAAATAATTAATTAGTTAGTTATATTTTAATGTTAGATTTTTTTTTAAATTTATTACCCAATCGGTAAAAATATTTACAAGTAATAAAATTATAACTAATTATTTATTTAATTTCTAAACGCCGAATATAGTTTTTTAATTTTTATCCCGATCGGTAAAAATAATTACAAGTAGTAAAATTACAATTGATTAGTGATGCAATTTCCAAATGTTGAAATTAGTTTTTTCCATTTTTATCCCAAACGGTAAAAATAATTACAAGTAATAAAAATTACAATTAATTAGTAATTTAATTTCTAAACGTTGAAAAAAAAAATTTTACAAAATTATTTTATTGTATGATAAATTAGTTTTTTAATTTTTATCCCAATTGGTAAAAAAATTACAAGTAATAAAAATGACAATTAATTAGTTATTTAATTTCTAAACGTTAAAAAACATAGTTTTGCAAAATTATTTTATTATATGTTAAACTAAATTAGTTTTTTCATTTTTATACCAATCGGTAAAAATAATTACAAAATTACAACTAATTAATTATTTAATTTCTAATCGCCAAATATAGTTTTTTAATTGTACTTATTATATTATTATATTTATATTTTTAATTATATTTAATTATATTTTTTAATTATTTATTATTTTGTAAATGAAATAAAATGAAAATTACAACTAATTAGTTTCTTAATTTCTAAACGTTGAATTTAGTTTTTCAATTACTATCCCAACCAATAAAAATAATTAAAAGTAATTAAAATTGTAATTAATTAATTTCCAATTCAAAAGCAAAAGATCTGTCACTAAATAAAATTAGTAAATATTTTCACTGATTCAAATTTATAATTTACTATTATTTTCCTCACAATGCAAAAATACTAAATAAAAATTATTAACATTCTTATTATTAAAAATATAATAAAACAATTTTCTAAATTAATTATATATTAAAAATAGAATAAAATAATTTTCTTAAATAATTATTTATTAAAAATACAATGAAAAACAGTAAACAAAAATTCTACAAGTATTTTCAAAGATAATAATAATAATAATAATAATAATAATAACATACTTGTGTACCGAAAAACTTCTCTAAGCGCGACCCAATGATAAGATTGTTTACGATCGGTGATAAGAATCAGAATTTTAGTAGCACTTATCATGAGAAAATTGTTTTTGAAAAAGAAAGAGAAAAAATTTTTTTTTAACTTGTACCATACTTATTGTTCCGAGTACAAATTTATGATACAATGCAAATGCAAATCATGACTTACAACTACTCGCAACTTTTATTGGATCCTTTATTTACAACTTGTGTTCTTCGGGCTCTTATGCAATTTCTTGATAAAATACACTCGAGTACGAATTTTTATTTTTTTTTCTTTACTTTTTTAAATACATGTACACTGTTACTTTTTTTTTTATTTTCATCTCACCTCCAAAAAAAAAATGTCCTCTCTTTATTTGCAAATTGTATAAAAAAATCTCCTCTCAATTTTTTTCACAAGTATTTTATTTTAAATTCATTTAAAAATATATTCAGTTGAAAGAAAAAAATTGTATATGGAACCGTGAAGAAAGTTTTTTAGTTTAACAATTGTCAACAATTTTCAACAATTTTCAACAATTTTTAACAATTTTAAACTATTTTAAACTATTTTCAACAATTTTCAACCATTTTTAACAATTTTAAACTATTTTAAACTATTTTAAACAATTTTAAACTATTTTCAACTATTTTCAACTATTTTCAACTATTTTCAACTATTTTCAACTATTTTCAACTATTTTCCAATATTTTCCAATATTTTCCAATATTTTAAACTATTTTTCAAAACAAATTTTTTATTGGAAAATTTATTTTTTAAATTTTATTTTAAATTAGTTCTTTATTATTTACTCCTTATTATGGAAAAATATAGGGGGATTTGTCGACACTGAGTGAGAATTTTTTAAAGTCTCTCTTCAAGGGGCCGTTAGATTACGCCCCCCTTCTTTTTATAAACTCCGTTACGTTTCGTTAAAATGAATAAAATTTAAAAGAAAAAAGTAAATGCTTAAAGCAGACAACAAAGGGAAAATAAGTATTTAATAAGTATTTAAATAAGTGTTTTAATTAGTAATTAAATTAGGTATTTAAATAGGCATTTAAATAGGTATTTAAATAAGTGTTTTAATGAATAATTAAATTAGGTATTTAAATAAGTGTTTTAATAAGTAATTAAATTAGGTATTTAAATAGGTATTTAAATAAGTATTTAAATAAATATTTCAATAGGTATTTAAATAGGTATTTCAATAGGTATTTAAATAGGTATTTCAATAGGTATTTAAATAAGTATTTAAATAAGTATTAAAAAAAATATTTTTCTTCTTTCGTCAAATTTCTCCAAAATAAAATGAAGCATATGCGCATAATTGAAAAAAATTAGCGCGCTAAAAAACGAGCGTCGATACGCTGGAAAAATAAAGAAGCGAATTGGGGTTCCGGTGGTCGAATCAATCAGTATCGGTGCAGATCCGTATCGAAACTCTCAATATTCGCGTCCATATTGCAAACTCATCCCGATTGTCGATCTCGATTCGCCGATTTCATCAGCTCCCTGTTTATCAGCCGTCCGAGACAATCATAATATATAATACAGAGACTGATATACATTTCACTCATATTTAAACTACAAACATTCACACAAGACTGTTTTTTCTCAACATTCAACTTTATTTTTCACAAAATTTTGCACGTACAAGTTTGCTCTCATTTACAGCGGTTTTTTTTTTGAATTTATATTTTTATTTTTTGGAAAAAAATACCTGTGCTTCAGGTCGCGCAGATCTATCTCAAATACATTTGCTGTTGTTATCTTGACCATTAGTCTGCTTGTCACAGCACTAACAAACGACTCTTGTAACATGGCCTGAATTGTACGGTTAGTTTCGGTCACTCTTGTATGCTTCTTTACATGTACCAGGGGAAAAAAAATATTATTTCCAAAGAATAAAGTCGTGGGGATTTTTTTAAGTCTCGATCTGTCCTCAATCGTTTGTCAATTTTCGTTCGAATTTATTTTTCCCCATGATGAGAAAATTCTAAATCACTAAATTATTTGCGAGGGAAAAATTTCTCCACCTGAGAACGCCAAGGTCACCGTCAGGTGGCGAGGGCAATTCCAAGAAATCTCCAGTGCCATCTGGCGGCGACCTTGGCGTTCTCAGGTGGAGAAATTTTTCCCTCGCTACTATTCGTAATTGTATGATTATTTCTAATCATGAACATTAATTCCAAGGGAATTTATAAAAACCAAGGGGAAAAATTGGAAATATACAAAAAAAAATTTTGTTTCGACTATCGTCGGCTGAAAAAGGGGCGCACAGTTGTGTAATATTTATGTGGCAAGCCGAGAAGAGTCTCACGATAAATAACACCTTGGAGGTGTAAGTAGGTGACCGGAATGGTGTGTTTAGTTGCTCGCGCTCGCGACTAGGATGTGCGCACCCATACTTGGATATCGGCGTGTGAGATTCTCTCGCCGATAAATAAAAGTTGAAAATTCTCTCTCTCTCTCTCTCTTTTTCTCTAATACATTGATACAAGGTCGCGGCTACTATTTTTTTTTTTTTTTTTTTTTAAGAGAGATTTTTTTGTGTAACTCTATATTGGCTGCTGCTCAGGTGTTCGACGACGATCTATCTCGAAACTCGTGCTAAAGCTTTCGTCGTTCCTTCGCAATAAGACCTTAATTGGCCACAGCTTCCTCGTAGTGGACCAGCTGTGCGCGATCTAGGAGAAGGCCATCATACCGTCAGCGATGTGAGAGCTCTGCTATTCGTTAAGGACTTTTCTGATCGATTCCCTCTGATTATACTCAAATATATTCGTATATATGTATATAACGATCCATCGATCCAATTGCGATTTAAAGATCGCAAAGTCATTGACCTTTGTTTAGAGCGATTTTATTTTCGCTCTCGTCGATTTATTTTCATCTACTTTTTCTCAGACTTTGCACTCGATAATTAATTTTTTTAAAAAAGTAGCTTTCAAACTAAAAATAGTAGTAAAAAAGTAGCTTTAAAGCTAAAAATAGTAGAAAAAAGTAGCTTTTAAGCTAAAAATAGTAGTAAAAAAGTAGCTATTAAAAAATTAATCTTGCTAAAATAATAATTTTTTTGATAATAGTTTTTTAGTAATTTAATAATTAATTAATTTATAATTTTGTATATAGTAATAATTAATTAATTTTTTATTTTTTATATAATAATAATTAAATAATTTTTAATTTTATTATATAATAAATTAATAATAATTTATTAATTTTTTATTTTTCATATACTAGTAATATTCTGCGATTCATTCTAAAAATTGTTGGATACTCAGCAAAATTTTCTATTACATTTATTTACGAATTTTTCTAATTGTTAATTTTAATTATTCGAAAACAGCAATAACTTCTTTTAGTTAAAATAATTTATTTTTAATAATAATATTTTAAAATATTTTTTAGAATGTTGTTCACGAACATTAGAGTAATTAAATTAAAAATTAAAAAAATAGTCAAAAGGGCAAATTTTTTAGCAGCATGGAAATATTTGCCATCGAAGAAATAAAAATAATAATCAGATTGTGTTTCTGTGTAGGCAATAAACAATAGAGAATTGTTGAATAAGATCGATATCGACTTTGGTGAAGTTGATGAAGGTTTCAAAGTCCTCTGGATAGATTGTGCTCGAAGTTAGGGAAAGGAGAATTTTTGGAAAATTAATGTGCGACTATAAATTGAAAATGGCGATTGTTTATTGACGGCTACTGTTTGAGTTATTTAGTTATTTTTAAATAATTTTTTTTTTTAAATAGTATGAGTGAACGTATATAAATGTATACGTTTCTCTAAATTTATACGTGTCTATAAATGTATAAGTGTCTATAAATGTATACGTGTCTATATATTTATACGTGTCTATATATTTATTGAAAGTGTTGGAGCAGCACGTCGTTTAAAAAGACGTCGATGAATAAGTGTAGAGATCGCTCGTGAATTCTCCTCTCACGACATCCGCGCCTTGTTGTGTAAACTGCATTGAGCTGCCAGTGATGAAAATGCCTCTTTTGCACAAGTTGGAGAACAGGGCACACAAGAAGTCTTCTCTCGCAACAAGCACACACTTCAGCCTCTCTTCTGTATCACACATTCTAAAAGTTGTAAACACACTTTATTTATATATAGAAGAGCAGAAATCTAACGCTGTTTTACTAAGTAGCCAGACATTTACTGACAATTTTAATGTGAATAAAGAATAAACTGTCAATTGCTAATTTTTAAACATGAAGTGTAAAGATATACTAGATTATTTTACGCTACTCTTGGTAGAGAAAATCTTTCCCCTTTTTCTTTTGACAGGAGTTTGAAAACTGAAAATAATTAGCTTAAAATATTTTCCCACCAACCAATGAGAAAAAGAAAAAAAGCTTCGCACTTACAGGGCTCGGATCGTCTTTAAGTTTCAAAAAAAAAATTGCTTTAGTCGCATAAATTTACAATAAAAGTTACGAAAAGTCGCATAAGATTTCCGAAAAAGTCGGAAAAAAGTCGAATGAAATTTTAGGAAAAAAAACGCCGAAAAGGTAACACGAAATTGACAAAATTGTATTAAAAAAAATCAAATTTCTCGCCAACACATACTTTAACATCAAACAATCTGGAATAACATTGAATAAAATTTAATAAAATGCATGGCAAAATTTTAATTACATATTTTTAACATTTTTTTCAAAAATCTGTTCAAAATTTCAATTATTTTTATAAACAATAAAAATCCATTCCAAAATTAAATTATTTTAAAAAAAATTTAATAAAATGCCTGTCATAATTTCAATTATCTTGATAAATAATAAAATTCTTCTCTAAAATTCATTTATTTTCAAAAATAATGAAATTCTCCGTAAAAATTCCATAACATTCCAATATTTCTTAAATTTCTCGTCAAAATTTTATAAATAATAAAATTCATCATGGAAATTTAATTTTTTACAAAAGTTCATATAAAATTCTTTGCAAAATTCAATTATCTTCAAAAGTAAGAAAATTCTTCGCAGAAATTCAATTATTTTCAAATTTTTTTTAAATTCTCCAAATTTCAATTATCTTTATAAATATCAAAATTCTTCTTCAAAATTCAATTACTTTTAAACATTTAAAAAAAAATCTGTTCAAAAGTTCAATTATTTTTTAAAAAATTATTATTAACACTATTTTAAATTAATTAATTCTATTATTTTGACAAATAAAGTTTTAATGAAATTCTTTCTGGAAATTTAATTATTTACATGAATAATTCTTAAAAGTAATTCAATTATGACGATAAGTACCGAAATTATTCAGGAAAATTCAATTATTTTAAGTCATTTTAATAAAACTCTTTGCAAAATATATAAAATTCAATTATTTTCATAAATAATAATATTCATCACAAGAATGCAATTATTTAAAAATATTGTAATAAAAACGTTCTGAAGAATTCAATTATTTTCAAGAATAAGAAATTTGTTCACAGAAATTCAATTATTTACAAATTTTTTTATAAATTTCTTCTCAATAATTCAATTGTTTTCGTATAAATATTAAAATTCTTTTCAGAAATTCAATTATTTTTGTCAATTTCAATGAAATTATTAGCAAAACATTTCTATTACATTCAAAAACAATAAAATTCATCGATGGATTTCAATTAACTTAAAATTGTAAATTAAAATAAATTACAAATAAATCAATTATTTAACAAAATTTCTATTCAATTCTTCACAATAATTCAAATTCTTTCACTAGTAAAAAAAAATTTTTCATAGAAATTTAATTAAACAATTTTTTTAATAATATTCTACGCACTAATTTAATTAATTTCACAAATAATAAAAATGATAGGAGAATTTTAATTACTTTTAAGTTTTAACTCTTTTTTAAATTAGTAATTTAAAAATTCAATTATTTTGCAAAAATTGAATTTTAATGAAATTCTTCTCAGAAATTCAATTATTTACATAAACAATGCTTTAAAAACATTTCAATTATTAAACATAAATAAAAAAAATTATTTTCGAGAATTCAATTATTTTGAGACATTTTAATATAATTCTTTGCAAAATTCAATTATTTTCTTACAAAAAACAATATTCATGACAAGAATTCAATTATTTTGAAACGTATTAAATTTCTTTTTAAAAAATTCAATTATTTTCGAAAATAACAAAATTTTTCAGAGACATTCAATTTTTTTGAAACATTTAAATAAAATTTTTCTTAATAATTCAATTATTTTCGTATAAATAATAAAATTCTTCTCAGGAATTCAATTATAAATAAAATTCTTAGCAGCATATCTGTTATTTTCATTAAAAATAAAATGCATCGAAGGATTTCAATTACTTTTAATTTAATTTTACAGAAATTGGTCAAAAAATAAAATTATTCTGAAAAATGTAATTTCTATTCTTAAAAAAAGTCAATTTTTTAAAATAAATATTTTTTTAAAATTCGTTGAAAAAAATAAATTATTTACAAAAATATTAGAATTTTTCACACTAATTACAATATTTGCGAATGTTTTAATAGGACTGCTTATAAAAACGAATTATTTTAAATAGAACTCTAATTAAATTTTTCTAAAATAATTAAATTATAATCATTTAGATTTAAATAAAATTCTTTTCATCAATTTAATTATTTACATAAATAATTTTTCGAAGTAATTCAATTATGGCAATAATAACGAAATTATTCCCGAAGAGTTAATTATTTTGAGACATTTTAATGAAATTTTTTGCAAAGTTAGTAAAATTCAATTATTTTCATAAATAACAATATTTATCAGAAGAATTCAATTATTTTGAAAAGGAATAAATTTTTTCTTGAAAATTCAATTATTTAAAAAAAAAATCTGTAATAAAACGTTTGCAAGAATTCAATTATTTTCATAAATAATAAAACGCTTTTTAGAAATTCAATTATTTTCAAAAAAATAAAATAAAATACTACGCAGACATTTAACTGTCGTCAAATATTTTAATAGAATTCTTTGTGAAATTTAATTATTTTTTAAAACTTTTTGCAATCCAATGATTTTTAATATCTATTATTTTGGAAATGAAATTTTCAAACAGAATTCGATTGTTTAAAACATTATATCTAAAAATCTTCGTGAGAATTTAATTCTTTACATGAATAATAGAAATTTCTTAGGAATTCAATTATTTGTAATTAGAATTTGCACATAAAATTGGGTCGAAAGTAATGAATTATTTAAAATTTTTTTACAAAATTCTTCACAAGAATTAAATTATTTGTATAAATATTTAAATTCTTTCATGAATAACAAGATTCTTTCCATGAATTCAATTTACTAGCAATAAGATAAGAAAGAAGTAAATATTTTTTTATGAAAATTAGGAAAAAAGGAAAATAAAATATAGAATGTAACTTTTGTCACATTTGTAAAGTGTCTAAAATTATTTAAACTACCATTGGCGTTAATTAGTATCAGCAGAGGCCTGAAGAAAAAAATCATCTTGATACCAAAAGGGAAAAAAATTTGCAAGTTGTAAAGACATGAGGAGTACAGGATCATGTGCTCAGCATATCAATTCAAACAATAGGCCGACTCTTGATATGCATAAAAAAAATGTAATGTACTAATAAGAGATCGTGTAACGGAATTTGAAATATAACGGGGAAGAGAGCGACGGGTGCGAAAAAGGCGTAGTCCTCTTTCTCTCAAGAGAGGCAAAGTAATGAAGAATTAATTACGCCCTTGGGCACAAGTATGAGTATTCAAAGCATCATCGATAATCACGCTGATGACCCGTACGGAACATTTCAACCTTCGCTTCTTTTTCATCTTTTCAAGTTATGCCAATAAGCTTTATGGACATAAATATTTTTTTTTTTTTTTTAATAATCAAAAATTCCCCGCGCACTTCTCAAAGTCTATATGGCTATTACTTTTCACGCCACTTGTTTCTTTTTTTGTAATAAAAGAAAATATTCTCATCACAAGAGTTACTCATTGCAAATTGAAATTTTATAAATTTCAACCGCGCGCATATTTGCTTGATAAATACTTTTAGCCTACTTGAGCAAATGTGGTATGCGATAAATATGAAATCTATTGAAAATAATATTTACTGTTCGATGGGGAGAAAAAATTTTATAAAGAATCTTTGATTTTAGTCAACTAAATACGATTTATAATTAATTAAGTTAACTTGACAATTCTAAATAGTAAAATAAAATTAAATTCAAAAATAAAAATAAAATAAATAAATAATTAAATTTTAGTCAACTAAATACGATTTATAATTAATTATGTTAACTTGACAATTCTAAATAGTAAAATTAAATTAAATTCTAAAATAAATAAATAAATTTTAGTCAACTAAATACGATTTATAATTAATTAAGTTAACTTGACAAGTCTAAATAGTAAAATAAAATAAAATAAATAAATTAAAATAAATTAATAAATAAATAAATCCAAATTGTATTTTTGAAAAGAATTTTGTTTCAATCTAAAAGATTATAATTTAATTATTATTCAGAAAAATTTAATTAAACTTTTATTTAAAATAATTCGCTTTTTTTCGAACAGTTTTATTGAAACGTTCGAAATTATTTTAATTCCTGCGAAGAATTCTAATATTTTTGTAATCAATTGACTTTTTCAAAAAATGAAAATTAAATTTTTAAGAATAATTACATTTCTTAACAATTGCTGTAAAATTGGGAAGAAAGAAAAAAATTACAGTTTTCCCAAAAAAAATAATTTTCTTTTTTGATTTTGAGATACAACATTTTTTAATAAAATACTTCTGAAGAATTCAATTATTTTTTACAAATTAATTAATTTTTCACACAAATTCAATTATTTTGAAAAATTTTATAAAAAGTCGTTGTAAGAATTTAATTATTTTTAAAAGTTATTTAATTTTTCACACAAATTCAATTATTTGGAAAATTGTAATAAAATTCGTTGTAAGAATTCAATTTTTTTAATAAGTTATTTAATTTTTCACACGAATCCAATTATTATGAAAAATTTTATAAAATTCATTGTAAAAATTCATTTATAAAAATAAGTAATAATAATAAAAATAATAATATTCATTTATAAAAATAAACAATAAAATTTTCCATAGACTTTTGAACTATTTTTAATATAAAATTTTTAATTGAATTCCTTGAAAAATGGAATTAATTTCAAAAGTTTTTTTCAAAGAATTCAATTACACTTCACAAATATAATGAAATTTTTCGCTAAAGATAAAAAAAAAATTTCCAAATCATGTATTTTAAAAAAAAAGTTCTCCAAAGAATTAAATCATTTAAAAGAAATGTAATAGAATTCATAGCAACAATTAAATTATTTTGATAAACATTCTATAATTATTTTCAAAAATAGAGTTAAAATCATTTTTAAATAATTTTCAGTTTATAATTTTTATTTTTACTTCAATTAAAATTTTTTAACGAAATTTCGATTATTCGGAAATTTTCCAATTAAACAGTTAAAAAATAGAAACTTGAAATAATTTTAAATGAAAAGTCTACTAAACTTTTAAAAAAATGTTTTTATACTGAATTAATATAGTTAAAAATGTGAAAAATTAAAATTTTCAATGATTTTGATTTGAAATTTTTTTAAGATTCAATTATTTCTAAAAATTTTGGCTATTGCTTTTCATATTCAATTGTAATATAAAAGTTTAACTAAAATTAATTTTCTAAGTTGATTTTTAATAGAAAATTCTACGAAAATTCAATTGTTTAAATAGAAAAATAAATAATTAAGTGAATAATTGAATACTTTTAAAAATTGAATTTTCATAAAAAATTTTATCAAGATTTTTAAAAATATTTCAATTTTACGACGAATTTTAATAATTATACTCGGAGGAATTTTATAAGTTATGAAAATAAATAAAATTCGTGCCACGAATTTTATTAAAATTTTTGAAAATAAAATTGAATTGAGTATATTTATTACAAATTGAACAAAAAATAATTGAATTTCAGCGCGAATTGAGAAAAAATTTTCAAAATAATTGAATTTTGAGTTTTTTTTAAAGAAAATTTAAATTTTGACGAGAATTTTCAAAAATTTTTTGAATATAATTAAACTCTGGAGGAGAATTTTGATTATTTTTAAAAATAATTGACCTTCTGCAATTGTTTGTAACTTTTTCAAAATTCAATTTTTTGCAGTATTTTAATAAAAAATCTTTGACATTTTCCTGATTTCCCTGACCGCAGTGGCAACTTTGAAAATAAAAAATGATAGAAAAAAAGTAAAGAGGATGTAAAAGGAAAAAAGAAAATGAAGAAGCAACGAAGAAGAAAAAAGGGAAGAAAAAGGAAAAAGGATAATGAGAAAAAATGAAGAAAGAATGAAAAATGAAGAAAGAGGTAAAAATAAGAAAGAAAAAGTAAGAAAGAAGGATAAGGAAAAATAGGGAAAAAGAAAAAATCAAGTGAAAAAAAAGAAAGAGGGAAAGATAAGAAAGAGAAAAAGTAAAAAAGAAGGAAAAGGAATAAAGAAGGAAAAAAAAGAAAGAGTAAAAAAAGGAAGAAAAAGGAATAACGAAGAAAAAGTGAACAAAGAAGAAAAAGTGAACAAAGAAGAAAGAGGGAAAAATAAAAAAGGGAAAAATAAAAAAGAGAAAAAGTAAAAAAAAGGAAAAGAAATAAAAAGTAGAAAGAGTGAAAAAAGAAGAAAGGAAACAACTAAAGGAATCATCAAAAATTGAAGAAAACACCCGAAGAAATTTCCAATTAATTCCAAATCGTATTCCACCATAACGGAATAAAATTTTCCGATACGATTTATCACCCGGAAAGGATATAAATATTTTCTGACTAATGAAGGAAGACTTGGTTAGTGAGTTTATGAAAGCGCGGCGCGCGATGTGATTAAAAATGGCGATTACGTCGAGAGGAGAAAAAGAGAGGGCGAGAGAGAAGGTGAGACAGGAGGAGAACAGTAGATAGATAGGTAAAGATAAGAACAATATCTGCGCCTGGAATCTAGAACGGATCTTGGAAGTTCTCAAGCCGACGTAAAACTACGCTGGAGAAACATGTCAGACACGAGATTTAGAGACCGCGACGCGGCGGACAATGCACGACACCTGCGGCACCTTAAGGAAAACGAGAAAAACCTAGAGGATTTTTTTTTTTTTATTTCTAAATTTAATCCGAGGCCCTCGCCTCGAACTCAATTTAGAAATAAAACAAAATTGCAAAAGAATCACGAAATTTCGTCGAAACCAAAAGTTCTCCACTTGAGAACGCCAAGGTCACCGCTAGGTGGCGAGAGAAATTCCCAGAAATCTCCAGTGCCACCTAGAGGCGACCTTGGCGTTCTCAGGTGGAGAATAGCGTCTCTATTTTCCTCTTTCTCAATATTCGTACAAATAATCGTAATTCTATTTATAATCGCCTCCAAATAGTGTAAGAAATAATAAAAAAAAAGTCACTAAATAAAAATTCCACTACATTAAAAACCGGAAATTAAAAAAAATATATTTCTTTAACAATTTTTTTTTAAAGGCACTTGTCGAATAAAGAACACCCCTTAAGGTTATCAAGTGTTTTGCCAAGGCGATTGGTGAACTAACGGGAGAAAATCAATTATTCTGCTAGTGGGCAATTGGCTCCTTGGTCGCATCATTTTTTTTCCTTTTTTTTTTCATTGAGCCACCGGTATTTCAGGACACCCGCTGTTAAAGCGCACCAACCAACACACATCTTTATATATTAGTGTATACGAGAATCCAATAGTGTAACAACATATATCAAGAAATCGCGTATTTCATTTTCAATTATTAATTGAAGAACCAATTATATTTCTTAACGCGCGCCAGAATATAAATTCATAATCCTTTGAACTCACAGATAAAAGAAACCAATTATCGTGTTAGCTACCAATACACACACGTGCTTAACCTATATAACACTTTGGCTCGCTCCTTGTGGCGAGAATTGCTCAGCGCTATAAATTTTTCACTCTGTCTCAATTTTATTTTTCGCATTCGTCAATAAAAAAATAAAATAAATTAATTAATTAATCAATAATCATTGTATTATTTTTGACAAAAATATAATCTGCTTCAGTTTTATTGTTAAAAAAAATAATCTAAGTTAATTTAATTTGATTCAAAATCTTATTCACATTAATTCAATTTCTCTTGTTCAAAAAAACATTTAATTGTATTTCATTCAAATTTTCTTGTTAAAAAAGGTTTAGTTGAAGTTAATTTAATTTTTCTCGTTTAAAAAAAAATCTAATTCAAATTAATTTAACTTCTCTTGCTCAAAAAACATTTAATTGCATTTAATTTAATTTTTGTTGTTTAAAAAACATTTAATTGTATTTAATTTAATTTTTCTCGATTAAAAAAAAATCTAATTCAAATTAATTCAATTTTTATAGTTCAAAAAACATTTAATTCTATTTAATTTAATTTTTCTCTATAAAAAAAAATCTAATTCAAATTAAGGGCATTTGAACCATTATGACGTCACAATTTAAAAACTTATGCTTTTAACGCATTGTGACGTCATAGTGGTTCAAATGCCCTTAATTCAATTTTCTTGTTCAAAAAACATTTAATTGTATTTAATTTAATTTTTCTTGTATAAAAATTTTTAATTCAAATTAATTCAATTTTTCTTGTTTAAAATAATGTAATTCAAAAAGATTTAATTTTTCTTCTTTAAAAAAATGTAACTCAATTTTATTTACTTTTTCTTGTTCAAAAAACATTTAATTGTATTCCATTTAATTTTTCTTGTTTAAATAAATTTAATTCAAATGAACTTTATTTTTCTTGTTCAAAACACATTTAATTGTATTTAATTCAAATTTTCTAATTTAAAAAGGTTCAATTTAAGTTAATTTAATTTTTTTCGTTTAAAAAAAATCTAATGCAAATTAATTCAATTTCTCTTGTTCAAAAAACATTTAATTGTATTTAATTGAATTTTTTTTTGTTCAAAAAAACATTTAATTGCATGTAATTTAATTTTTGTTGTTCAAAAAATATTTAATTGTATTTATTTAATTTTACTTGTCTAAAAATTTTTAATTCAAATTAATTCCATTTTTCTTGTTTAAAAAAATTAGATTTTTCTTCTTTAAAAAAATGTAAGTCAATTTTATTTACTTTTTTTTTGTTCAAAAAACATTTAATTCTCTTTAATTTATTTTTTCTCTTTAAAAAAAATCTAATTCAAATTAATTCAATTTTTCTTGTTCAAAAAAATTTAACTCAATTTTATTTACTTTTTCTTGTTCCAAAAACATTTAATTGTATTCAATTTAATTTTTCTTGTTTAAAAAAATGTAACTTAGTTTAATTTAATTTTTCTTGTTGAAAAAACATTTAATTGTGTTTAATTTAATTTTTCTCGTTTAAAAAAAATCTAATGCAAATTAATTCATTTTCTCTTCTTCAAAAACATTTAATTGCATTTAATTTAATTTTTCTTGTTCAAAAAACATTTAAATTGTGTTTAATTTAATTTTTCTAGTTTAAAAAAAGTCTAATTCAAACTAATTCAATTTTTCTTGTTTAACAAACATTTAATTGCATTTAATTCAATTTTTCTTCTTCAAAAAACATTTAATAATTTTATTTTTTTTTTTTTGTTCAAAAAACATTTAATTCTATTTAATTTAATTTTTCTCGTTTAAAAAATATCTAATTCAAATTAGTTCAATTTCTCTTGTTCAAAACACATTTAATTGTATTCAATTTAATTTTTCTTGTCTACAAATTTTTAATTCAATTTTATTAAATTGTTTTTAATTAATTTAATTTTATTACATTGATTTCAATTAATTTAATTCAATTTATTTTATTTAATTAATTTAATAAATAATAACCAATCATTATTCAAATACCAGAAAATTTTTTTTTTTACTTCTAATCACTCAAATCGGACAGCGTGTCATCACTATCATCACTAAATCGTGGCTCGCGAATTTTCCTCACAAGCTGCATTGGTTTTTCAGCCGTCAAATAATAAACGTCACAACGTGTTTTCTTAATTTTTCCCATAACCATTCCTGTTTTCAACACCTCAGTCACTAGAAATCTTGCCTTATCTTCTGTAATACGAGAATGATCCATCACGTATTTGACAATATTTTTAAATGTTGCCCCAGCATTTCTTCGTTTTTGTAAATTACTATTTCCCCCTTCCATTTTCTCGCAGCAACAAAAATCTGTAACATATAGGGAGAAGAATAAAAAAAATTTATTATAAAAAATTCAGACCTTTTTCATTACTATATATATATATATACTCAGAAAATAATCTATATATATATTTATGTTCATCATCAACAAGCAATATATTTATGATGTTATGTCTAATGAGCGAATGATGATCACGCAGAAATGATTAATTACATATCGCGAACGCAACGAATCACTCGCGACGAAATGAAAATGCAATCTCTTCTTATCCTTAGATTTTGTTTTGTTTTATATGAGTTTCTTTATATATCTATCATTTTATATTGCACACGGAATGTCATTTTTTGCATTACTTTACTTGAGAGATGACATAATTTCAGGTTATATCCAAGAGGAACGAAAAGGGTAATTACTCATTCAGTATTTTGTATCGACAAAAAACAGTAAATTAGCATAAAGTTTTCTAATTACTTTTTCTATATCGTTAATTTTTCCTTTTTTTCTATTAACTATCCAAGAAAATAAAATTTAAGTTTTTTCCAAATTTCTTTAATTATAAATCAAAATTATAATAATAATAATAATAATAATATTGAAATTAATTTAATTTACAATTCTAAACATAATTTAATTAACTAATAAAATAATTTAAATAACTAAAAAAAATAATTAAAAACGTTTTTTCAGAGAGGAAATTATTTAGAATAATAACTTATTATTTTTTCAAATATTATTTTAAATCATTATAAATTATATAAATTATTTTTAAGTAATTTTTTAAGCTTATTAATTTATTATAAAATTACTACATTATTTCATTAAATTTTTCTGAAAATATACACGAGTTTAATTTTTCTTTTTCAAATTTTCGCGCTACTGGTTTAGTTCATTCAAGTGGCGCTACAGTCGCTATGTGCGTCAAAATTCCTACTTTTATCCAACTTCTACAGTTCATCAAAAAAAGAAAATTCGTTTTCTTTCACAAAACAGTTAAGTAGTTAATTTTGTTCAATATTAAATTATTTAAAATATTTAACTACATCGATATTCAATTATTTAAAATACTTAATTACATCAATACTTAATTATTTTAAATATTTAATTTCATCACTCTCTAAATTTTAATAAGTAAAAATGTTTACTAATTCGAATTAGTAACTGACTTTTTGCTTTTGAATTAGTAAATTTCATTAATAAATTAATAAAAATTACTATTTGTTTAGTAATCATTACTAATTCAAAAGCAAAAAGACAGTCACTAATTTTAATTAGTAAACAGTTTTACTAATTCAGAATTAGAGAGCAATATTTAGTTATTTAAAATACTTATTTAATAAATATTAAATATTAAATAAATATTATTTAATTACTTAAAATATTAAATAAATATTATTTAATTACTTAAAATATTTAATTACATCAATATTCAATTATTTAAAATATTTATAACTATATTAACTCTCAATTGTTTAATTATTTAACTTTCTTTTTACTAAAAAATTTTCAAAAGCATTTAATTAATTCAGTCTCATGCTTATTAAAAACGCTGATTTACAATTTAATTCATTGCAGTGTGGTAAAAAGAAAAAAAATGTGTAAAAAAAAAATGCGTCACTCGTCGTTCCAAGTCATCAGTACCATGACGATTAATTTTCTCATGCCAATAAATTTTATAACCCGACTGTCGTTGCGGACAGCGCGCAACGATTTTATTGAAAAGAAATATCAAATGAAAGCGCGGATTAAGAAAATTTTCATGAATGATTTCTTTTAATGTTATAATACGCTGCGGCAAACGACGAGGCTAATATACAGAATGAAATTGCAGTTATTGGCAAAAAAAAATATAGTCATAAAAATAAAACTAATATTAACAAAAAAATTACTAAAAAAATTATAATCCATTATTATTATTATTATTACTTCTTATTTACTATGATTTTATCATTGTTATTATTGACACTAAAAATTATTATTATTATTATCATTATTATTGTTACTACTATAAATTATTCTTATTACCCTGGAAATTATTATTATTATTATTACAACTGAAAATTATTATTATTATTACTACTACTACTAAAAATTATTATTATTATTATTATTATTATTATTATTATTATAGCTGGAAAGTATTATTATAATTTTTTTCATCATCATTATTATTTCAATTCAGCCAAAAAATTTTGTTGATTCAAATAAACGATTATTTGTCAATTATCAGTAAAATTTCATTGCTTTACATAAAAATTAAATTGCCTAAAGTTTTGAACGTTCAAATGAACGAAATAATTTTAAATATTTCAGTTTTAATTTAAATATTCCCAAGAATTATACAAATAAAATAAAAATAAAATTAATTTAACATTTATATAGAAAGAAATTAAATTTCTAAACTACCAAAAAAAAACAATATTTTCTAACCACAATTTTACCGAAATTTAAAAAAATCGTCGTTTATTTAAATGCTTGAGACTTTAGGAAAATAAAAGCTATTTGATTAAAGAATATTTTTATTTGACAATAGACAAGTAATGGTTTATTTGAATCAAATAAATTTTTTCCAGTTAATTATCAGTATTTTATTATTATTATTATTATTATTAGTTATTTTATTTCTAAATGTTGAATTTAGTTTTTTAATTTCTATTCCAAGCAGTAAAAATAAGTACAAGTAATTAAATTATAATTAATTATTTAATTTCTAAATGGCAAATTTTGTTTTATAATTTTTATTCCAGTCGGTAAAAACAATTGACAATTAAATTATTATTTATTTATTTTTTAAATGTTAAATTTAGTTTTGCGAATTTTATTCCAATCAGTGAAAATAATTTTAAGCAACGAAATTATAATGAATTAATTATTTAATTTCCAAATGTCAAATTTAGTTTTTCAATTTATATTCCAATCAATAAAAACAATTTTCAATTAAATTATTATCAATTAATTTCTAAATGTTGAATTTAGTTTTTCAACTTTTATTCCAATCAGTAAAAACAATTTACAATTAATTTATTATTAATTAATTTCTAAATTTTAAATTTAGTTTTTCGATTTTTATTCCAATCGACAGTGAAAATAATTTTAAGCAACGAAATTATAATGAATTAATTATACCAATTCAAAAGCAAATGATCAGTCATTAATTAAAATTAGTAAACATTTTCGCTAATTCAAATTTAGTATTCATTATTTATTAATAATAAAATTATTATTATTTTAGTAATTATTATTACTATTATTTTCCTGTCAATAAATAAATAATAAATAAAACTATCATCATTATTATTATTTTTCATTATTATATAAATGCGAAAGAAATCAAGTGGCTTCCTAGTCATAATCGAAGAGGTAGTAGCCTAATTGGATTACACACACTTATTCAGAGGAATGCATATAAGACACGGTAATGAAGCAACAAGGGGACCAAAAAAAGGAGGAAGATGCACATATTGCTTTATGGGTCGTATATTAATCCTATAATTGAGATATGATGGTCATTCCAAAGAAGAGATGCGCGCACACGCAACTCCTTCGGCGCGCAAGAAGTTTGCCCATTATAACCAAGATGAAGCCTTTCAAGGAGGGTTGTCAAAAAAAATTAATAATTATAATAATAATAATAACAAAAATGGTAGGATCGTAACAGAAAAATTCAAGATTAATTGCAACTCGACTAGAATACACGACGTACCCTAAAATTATAAATCTATTTGTAAATTTTTACGTATTTTGCTACTATTTTTGTTTTTTAATTTTTAACTTTCAGATTTTTGTCTTTTAATTATTAACTTTCAGATTTAGCTACTGTTTGTCTTTTAATTTTTAACTTTCAGATTTAGCTATAGTGGTTTCTTTTTTTATTTTAAACTTTCAGGAAAGTGAAAAAATTCTATTGAGAAAGAGATTCGTCATTCTCCACCTGAGAACGCCAAGGTCGCCGCTAGGTGGCACTGGAGATTTCTGGGAATTTCTCTCGCCACCTGGCGGTGACCTTGGCGTTCTCAAGTGGAGAACTTTATAGTTTTCACCGAAATTTCGTGATTCTTTTGCAATTTTGTTTTATTTACAACTACAAACGAATATTTTTTTCGATTCTTTTGACACTTTTTTCTATTTCTAAATTCATTTCGAAGCGAAAGCCTCGGAGTAAATTTAGAAAGGAAAAAATAGGGAATAGCAAAACTACAATCGAGATGACGTGACTGGTTGGGAATTATATTATTATAATATTATAATATTGTAAAATATAACAAATATATATATATATAAAGTAAAGAAAAAAGCACCGCGTTTTTCCCGTTCGAATAGTGTCGAAGCAGGTGATTCTCCTCTAGCTTAATTGAAGGGGCGCCCCAGTGGATTGACGGTAACGTGTAATTATCGTTCGGAACGAGCTCGAGAATGTCGGCTAAAGAAGAGAGGGGTTGATGGCTCAAAGCGAGAATAGAGACGTTATATTCCGAACCTTCTCTCGTCGTGGTCAAGTCGAACTATATATATATATATATATATATAAATACTCTCATTTCTTTTGTCTCCACAATGCGGTTATTTCTCCTCTTCTCGTTTCCCTAAAGTGCGGACGACGAATACCAAACCGGATCCCCCCTTTGCTTTTATATATACTTCACAAGTTCTCGCATTTCTCAGTACAATGTTTAAATCATTGCAATCCAATTCAGTATGCCGCAAAGAACAATATAACCGAGAGGCGAAGTTTTAACTTCCACATTTTTTTGCTCTTTTACTTTTCTTCTTCTTCATCTTCTTCTTTTTTTCTTCTTCTTCTTCTTCGTCTTCTTCATTTTCTTCTTTTTCTTTTTCGTAGAATTTTATTTTTAATCGCACTCATTTAATAGTAGCTCGATACTTTAATTATTGATTTCCAGGGTCTTGAAATTAATTTTTTTTTGTGAAATGGTCAGATTTCGAAGAATTCAAAATGGCGGATCCAAAATGGCGGGAGATTTTTTAAAATATTATTAAATTTGCTTAAAACTTGATATTATTTGGGTTTTTTCTATTGCTGCATATTTAATTAAGAATGATGAATAATAATAAACCTTCGGTTGCAATTAAAAAAAGTATTTATAGTTTTTGATACAACTTTAATTTAGTTTTAATAATGTTTTAAATTTGAATATATTTTTCAAAATTATTTAATATAATTTAGAAATTATTTATTGTCAGTAAAAAATATTTTATGGAAATTATACTAATAATCCTTATTATAATAATAATAACAATAATAATATTAAAATTTTAAAAAATTATAAAAATTTAAAATATATTATTTCATTTAAAATAAGGTTTCGAATTAAAAACAAATTTTGTAAAATATAAAAAAAAGTTTACAAGTTTCAAATAAATTTTCAAGAATAAAATAAATTGAGTTCAAAATAAATTTTTAAGTTTAATTATTAATTTTCTGAGTTCAAAATAAATTTTCAAGATTAAATTATAAATTTCCCGAATTCAAAATAAATTTTCAAGTTTAAATTAATAATATTCCGAGTTCAAAATAAATTTTCAAACTTAAATTATAAATTTTCCGAGTTCAAATTAAATTTCCCGAGATACAAATAAATTTTTACGTTTAATTATTAATTTTCCGAGTTCAAAATAAATTTCCCGCATTCAAAATAAATTTTAGAGTTTTAATTATTAATTTTCCGAGTTCAACATAAATTTTCCACGTTTAAAATAAATTTTCAAGTTCCAATTAATAATTTTCCGAGTTCTAAATAAATTTTCTAGTTTAAATTATTCATTTTCCAAGTTCAAAATAAATTTCCAAATTAAAAAAAAAAATTTCGTTGTTGAAAATAAATTTAAAGTTTAAATTATAAATTTCTCGAGTTCAAAATAAATTTTCAAGTTTAAATTATAAATTTTTCAATTTAGAAATAAATTTACAACATTAAATTATTAATTTTTCGAGTTCAATAAAAAATTTTAATGTTGCAAATAAATTTAGAGTATAAATTACAAATTTCTCGAGTTCAAAATAAATTTTCTAGTTTAAATTAATAATTTTCCAAGTTACAAATAAATTTCCTGCATTCAAAATAAATTTTCGAGTTTAAAATAATTATTTTTCCGAGTTCAACATAAATTTTCCGCGTTCAAAATAAATTTTCAAGTTTAAATTATAAATTTTTCAATTTAGAAATAAATGTACAACATTAAATTATTAATTTTCCGAGTTCAATAAAAAATTTTAATGTTGCAAATAAATTTAGAGTATGAATTACAAATTTCTCGAATTCAAAATAAATTTTCTAGTTTCAATTAATAATTTTCCAAGTTAAAAATAAATTTCCTGCATTCAAAATAAATTTTCGAGTTTAAAATAATTATTTTTCCGAGTTCAACATAAATTTTCCGCGTTCAAAATAAATTTTCAAGTTTAAATTATAAATTTTTCAATTTAGAAATAAATGTACAACATTAAATTATTAATTTTCCGAGTTCAATAAAAAATTTTAATGTTGCAAATAAATTTAGAGTATAAATTACAAATTTCTCGAATTCAAAATAAATTTTCTAGTTTAAATTAATAATTTTCCAAGTTAGAAATAAATTTCCTGCATTCAAAATAAATTTTCGAGTTTAAAATATTTAATTTTCCAAGTTCAACATAAATTTTCCGCGTTCAAAATAAATTTTCAAGTTTAAATTAATAATTTTCCGAGTGCAAAATAAATTTCCTGAGTTCCAAATAAGTTTTTAAGTTTCAATTCTTAATTTTCCGAGTTCAAAATAAATTACCAGATTTAAAATAAATTTCTCAAGTTCCAAGAAATCTTTTCCTTTTCAAAATAAATTTTTGTAATTAAAAAAAAACAGTAATTTAGAATGCAAGATAAATTTATTGGACATAATCTTGCAAAAAGGTGAATTTGAAGAAAAAAAATGCAGAAAGGGTAACGTGTTAATTAAGGAATTTACAACTCGAGCACGTTATATATAATTGTATTCATAAAACGCTGTTCTTTTTGTTTTTTATCTCTTTATATCTTTTTTCTCTTTCTTTCCTTTTCTCTTTTTTCTCTTTTCTGTTTTATTTTATTTTATTTTTTTTTGCTTTATTTTACCATATCAAACTATAACATTTAGCCCGAATAAACCTGTTACGAGTGTGAAACAACTCAATTCCAACGTATAAAGAGCATTTTTTAAGACATTCATAAAATTCATGCGGCTCGCTTTGATCTGAATATTAAACACATTTCCTAGGTATATATGAACTGCTGAAATTCTTTGTCACGTGCTCACTTTTTTTTTATTAGCGCGCCACACAACATATATTTGTGACACGGAGATAAATCAAGAAATGCAATAATTCACCATTCACGTAATCATAAATATTATTTTCTGACACAAGAAATTATTATTTTCAAAAAAAAATTTATTTTGGAAAAATTTATTATTTTTTCCAACGTTTCTCCAATTTTCCAAAAACCAACTCGGGATTTTACAAAATAAAATATAAATTTTAAATTAAAATTAAAATATAAATTTAAATACCAATTTTAAAGAAAAATATTCAAAAAGAAAATTAAGAACAAAATTTAAAAAGAAATTCAATAAAAATAATAAATATTAAATGTTTAAGTAAAAATATCATTAAAGCAATAAAAGAAAATTGTCCAAAAAAAACAAAAATTCAATAAACTTACAATTATTAGTAAACAAAATTTGTTTAAATCGAAATTTAATAATATTAACAAATAATAATTTGTTTAAATAAAAATTTCATAAAAACAAAGAATTAAAAGTTTTTTAAGGAAATAAATTCAAGAAAATAAAAAAAATCGTTTGTAGTAAAAATTTCGATAAAATTAATTCATTTGTTTATTCACTACAAGAAAAATAAAAAATACAAATAGAGTAAAAATACAAAAAGGGTAAAAAATGCAAAGAGAATAAAAATACAAAAAGAAAGAAAATAGAAAAAGAATTAAAAATATAGAAAATACATGATTTTTATTTAATATTAAAATTCTAATATTGGAAATTTATTAATAAATAAAAGTTTCTTTCAATAAAAATGTGTTGAATAAAAATTTGCATAAACAAAATTTTTCTAAATAATAATTTGTTTAAATAAGATTTTCATTTCTAATAATTTGTTTAAATAACATTTTTGCAAATGAAAATTTGTCTAAATAAAATATTTACAAATGAAAATAAATATGAATAAAATTTTTGCGAATAAAAATTTCTTTAAATAAAATTTTTGCGAATAAAAATTTATTTAAATAAAATTTTTGCGAATAAAAATTTCTTTAAATAAAATTTTTACGAATAAAAATTTATTTAAATAAAATTTTTGCGAATAAAAATTTAATTAAGTACAATTTTTGCGAATAAAAATTAATTTAAATAAATTTTTCCAAACTAAAAATTAATTTAAATAAAAATTCCGCCTAAAATTTAATTTCCACTAAATCAAAAAAACAAAAATACAAAAAATATTAAAAATACGTTCCATATTTATCCTGTATTAAAATACCAACTAGTTAAAATATTTGTCCAACCGAAATAACAAAAATTAAAACATCGCATATTTTTTCGAGTTAATTAGAGAAAAGAATAAGAAAAAGAAAAAAAGGAAGAAGGCTCTATTTGGACATGTTTAAAAGTTTTGCTAAACGTTGGCATCCGTCAAGAAATTAAAGTTCATCATGGTGTAAACTTAGTCATGGCTCGATGAAGCGAGGCCAAGCAAAGCAGCGCATGTACACAACTCTCTTTGGAGATTCCGCGAAGAGGCATTGAAATCACCGCCAAGGCGTGAAAGTATCCGGGTTATGGGAACGGTTGAGGAACAAGCAGAAAGGGCACAAAATAAGAGAGAAAAAAAAATAGTGACTAACTGTGTGTGTGAGAGAGAGAGAGAAAGAGGAAAAATAGAAAAAAACAGGAAAAATAAAAAAAAGAGAAGAAAAAAAAAATAGGGGAAAAAACGAAAAGAAACAGAAAAATTTATATACACGAGAA
Source organism: Leptopilina myrica (nomen nudum) (assembly GCA_032872475.1). Lineage (NCBI taxonomy): Eukaryota > Metazoa > Arthropoda > Insecta > Hymenoptera > Figitidae > Leptopilina > Leptopilina myrica (nomen nudum). Next base: position 32,480,420 of record CM065465.1, on the reverse strand, counting down.
TGGAAGAAGAAGAAGAAGAAGAAGAAGGGAAAAGGAAAAGAAGAATCAACGAAACCAAGACTTGAAACCATAATTTTAGTAATGCCTGGTAAATACCGGTTTCCATTCTACTTCGATTAAGACAACTTAGTACTTCTCAGAAAAATACGAAAGCAATCGGTTCTCCTCTCTCTCTCTCTCTCTCTCTTTTTCAGATAAAAGATTAATTACGATCGAATTATCGGTTCGATGACGAAAAAAGCACGAAAAGTGCTAAAAAGAAAGACGTGTTTAAAGAAAAAGAATGAGAAAGAGAGAGAGGGGGAACGAGATTACTCTCACGGTTTAAATACTTTTCTCAAAAAAAATTTTAACAATTTTTGCTTCAATTTCCCAAATTGGAAATCTCAATTCAATAAAAATTATTTTTTTTATACTTTATTAATTAATTTTTTTATATTTTATTCATTTATTTCATTTCTATTTTTTGTTTAATACAAATATTAATTTACTTACTATCTATTTATATTCAAACATAATTAATAAAAACCTGACAAAATAAATCTGATAAATTAAATTACAATAATAATTAATTAATAAATAATTTAAAAAATGTAATGCACATTTCTTCATTTATAACTTTTTAATTTTTTTTCTTTGCTTTTTGTTAATAAACATAAATATTTACTTAATATTATTAACTGTTTTTACTAATAACAGGAAATGAAATTAATAAAAATAATAAATAATTGAAAAAACCAAAAAGAGGAAAGAAAAGTTTATTAAGTTTTTAAATTATTTATTAATTAATTAGTATTAAAATTTAATTTATTTAGTTTATTTATTTTATTTACTTAATTTATTTTATTTATCTGATTTTATTGTTTCTATTTATTTTATGTATTTCATTTACTTTACTAATTTTATTTATTTAATTTAGTTCACTTATTTTATTTTATTTATTTATTTTATTTAATTTACTTTTTTTGATTTATTTTCTTTATTTCATTTATTTTATTTATTTCATTTACTTTATTTATTTGATTTTCCGTGAATAGTACAACGCTTGATTTGTGTTAGCAAAAGAAAAGATTTATTGTCAGGTTAAAATTATACGAAAGCAATAAGATCGATTATGAGAGATAAAAAAACATCGATAAAATTGCTAAAATAATTATAAACGACAGGAATGCAACATAATGAAGTAATCTAATGATATATTATAAACGATCGAGCATAGATAATATAGCAGGACAAAAAAAATTTTATTCTAAACACCGAATAAATTATACCTTTTTTCCCTCTCTATGGAGAAAAGATAAAATATGCACAATTTTTACTTCCGCAACGAGAAAAATTACCGAGAAAAGGGCAAATTATTTTTTAATGTTAATTAAAAACACAAGAAAATAAAATTATATTCCAATGAAAATTGGATAGAAAATTTTACTAACATTTCTAAAAACAATAAAATAATAAGTTCAAAAAAAAATTAGTTACAAAAAAATTAATAGAAAAAAATAGTTGAAAATTAAAATTAAAATTATATTCCAATGGAAATTGTGTGGAAAATTTGGTTAATTTTTAAAAATACAATAAAGTACCTAATGAGTTCTAGTTAAAAAAACAATTAATTGAAAAAAATTAAATAGACAAAGAATTAATTTGTAAGAAAATGAATTAGAAAAAACAATTAATTGAAAATAAATTAACTGGAAGAAGAATTAATTTGAAAAAAAATGAATTAGAAAAAAAATAAATTGAAGAAAAATTAAATAAGCAAAAATTAATAAAACAAAATTAATTAGAAAAAAAAGTTAATTGAAAAAAAATTATTTAAGCAAAAATTAATAAAAAAAAAAATTCATTGCAAGAAAAGTAATTGAAAAAAAATGAATTAAGCAAATACTAATAGGAAAAAAATTAATTAGAAAGAAAATTAATTGAAAAAATTAATTTAGCAAAAATTAATAAGAAAAAATTAATTTAGCAAAAATTAATAAGAAAAAAAATTATTTGCAAGAATAGTAATTGAAAAAAATAATTATCTAAGCAAAATTTAATAAGAAAAAAAAATTAATTGAAAAATAATATAATTGAAAAAAAATAATTAAGTAAAAATTAATAAGAAAAAAAAATTCATTGCGAGAAAAGTTATTGCAAAAAAAATAATTACCTAAGCAAAAGTTAATAAGAAAAAAAATTATTTGCAAGAAAAATAATTTGAAAAAAATTAATTAAGCAAAAAATTAATAAAAAAAAAAATTAATTAGACAAAATTATTAGAAAAAAATGAATTAAGCAAAAATTATTAAGAAAAAAAATTAATTAGAAAAAAATTAATTGAAAACAAATTAATTAAGCAAAAACTAATAAGAAAAAAAATTAATTTTCAAGAAAAATAATTGAAGCAGAAAATTAATTGAAAAAAAGGAATGATAAAAGAAATTAACGACTAAAAATTAATTAGAAAAAAAAATTGGCACAATTAAAGGACATTTCGTGTGGTGAACGCGATAAAGTGCTGTATAATTTTCAACAGGGACATTGACCGTTGCGTTATTTGTGGTTGACAAGATTGAGCAAATAACCAGCTTGACGTGCAGATGGTTAAAAGTCTATCCATCGTTGTAATGACTTTATCGCGATTTGCCATTGCTTGGGTCATGGTGACCTTGCGCCAGCAAAGACCCAGGGAAGTTACCGTAACATCTTATCGCGATTCTTGAACGTGACTATCCTTTATTCTATGGTTTATTTCAACAGAATTCCCCACCAAGATATGGTGAAATTAAGTAACCGAGAAGAAAATACGACAAAGGGGAAAAAAGCGACAAGAGAAAAAGAGAGAGAGAGAGAAAGAGAGAAAAGGAGAGGAGAGAAAAAAAGCAACGCCTGTTAGCGATTCTAACGGGTTATTTATGATTGGCATTAGATTTCATCGTTATTCGCACAAGAAACAAAAAAAAATCAAGGAAAAACAGAAAATTCTTGTCTTTTTTTGCCATTATGCTATTTTATTTAAATGGCAATTTTTCAATTTAATTTAAATGGATTTTAAAAAAATTTTTTTTACCATTTGGAATGAAAAACCGTTTTGGCTAAATGCCATTTTTACTAAATGTCATTTTGGCTAAGTGCCACTTTCAACCAAATGCCATTTTGGTTAAATGGCATTTCGACTAAATGCCATTTCGACTAAAGGCCAATTTCAACTAAATGCCATTTTTCTAAAAGCAATTTTTTACTGAATGACATTTTTGCAAAGTGCCAATTTCGACAAAATGCCATTTTGGTTAAATGGCATTTCTGCTACATGCCATTTTGGCTAAGAGACAATTTCAAGTAAATGCCATTTTTATTAAATGTTATTTCTAGTCAAAATCATTTCGGTTTAATGACATTTTTGCTAATTGACAATTTTAACTAAATGCCATTTTTACTGAATGGTATTTGGGCTAAATACCATTTTTGCCAAGAACCAATTGTCACTAAGTGCCATTTTGATTAAATTGCAGTTTCACTGAAAAGTATCACCACTAAATGCTATTTTGGCTATGAGCCAAATCCAACCAAAATGCCATTTGGATTAAATGCTATTTCTACAAAATGTCATTTCAATTAAATGTTATTTCCACTAAATGCTATTTCTACAACATGTCATTTCAATTAAATGTTATTTCCACTAAATGCCATTTCAGCTTAATGCTCTAAGTGCCAATTTCAACTAAATGTCATTTTTGCTAAATACCATTTTGCCCGAAATGATAATTTCAACTAAATGTTATTTTGAATAAAAGCCATTGTAGCTAAATACCATTTTTATAAAATTGCATTTCACCTAAATACCATTTTGACCGAAATGACAATTCCAACTAAATGTTATTTTGAATAAAAGCCATTTTAGCAAAATGCCATTTTCATAAAATGGCATTTCTACTAAATACCATTTTGTCCGAAATGACAATTTTAACTAAATGTTATTTTGAGTAAAATACATTTTAGCTAAATGCCATTTTGATTAAAAGCAATTTTAGCTAAATGCCATTTTGATTAAAAGCAATTTTAGCTAAATGCCATTTTGATTAAAAGCAATTTTAGCTAAATGCCATTTTAATTAAAAGCTATTTCGACAAAATACGATTTCTTGTCTAAATCTCATTTTGAATAAATGCCATTTTCCCTAAATGGCATTCGGCTAAATGCTATTTTGATTAAATCCCACTTTAGCTAAACATAATTTTCTATTATTAATTTATACTTTATCGTTATGCATTTTTTTTATTTAAACAATTTAACAAAATAATTCCCTCACTTAACAAATGAGTCGCACATTGCAAAAAGAGAAAGAAAAAATTGTCCCTCTTATAGCATATATCCTGCGAACTCGAAAACTCGCTAAACTGGAACATAAATCATCAATTAATTAAACCTCACACGCAGTATCATTTTGGAAGAGAAGGAGATATTATATATTATAAATTTATAAATAAATTTAAAAGGAATTCGATGCTGGGAATCAAAATCGCAACGTTTACTTTGTATAATTAAAACATCCGTTATTTTTTCGAATATATCGCGCGAGGGTCCCGATATATATACATGCGGATGGTCAATTATTCAGTGCGCACTTTAATTCGGTAGGCGTTAAGTGATCATCGAAGAGAAATCGTACGTCGTTAATTTTTCACCATCCGAAGATGGTGCTTTTTGTGAATCCCCTTTCTCACCCTCTCTCTCTCTCTCTCTTTCTCTGATTTTCTCTTTTTGTTTTTTCTCTCCTTCTTTTTTTCCTTCTTTCTTGTTTTTGTCACTTTTTTCTTTTTCTCTATTTTATTTTTCTCCCTTTCTTTTCTTCTTAACCTATTTTTCTCTCTCTCTCTCTCTTTCAGTTTTTCTCTTTTTGTTTTTCTCTCCTTTTTCCCTCCTTTTTTATTGTTGCCTCTTTTTTCTTTTTCTCTCTTTTACTATATTTTTCTCCCTTTCTTTCTTTTCTTCTTTACCTATTTTTTTCTCTCTTTCTCTGAATTTCTCTTTCTGTTTTTCCCTCATTTTTTCCCTCCTTTTCTATTTTTTTTTTTTTGCTTTTTTCTCTTTTACTATTTTACTCTTTTTGTTTTTTTTTCTATTTTTCTCTCTTTTTTTCTTTTTGTCTCTTTTCTTTTTTCTCTCTCTCTCTTTATTTTCTTACTTTTCTATTTTTCTCTCCTTTTTTCCCTCCCTTTTTAATTTCCTTCCTTTTTTTCTTTTGATTCTAATTTTTGTCTCTTTCTTTCTTTCTTTTTGTCTGTTTTATTTCCTCGACTTTTTGTCATTTTTCTCTTTCTTTCGTCATTTTCTATTTTTCTTCCCTCTCCTTTTCTTTTTCTCTCTTTTAATTTTTCTCCTTTTCTTGCTTTTCTTCTTTACCTATATTTCTCTTTTTCTTTCTTTCTCTACCTTTTTGTGTTTTTTCTACTTTTTTTCTCCTCTTTCTCTGTCTATCTTTCTCTCTTTCATTTTTCCTTTTTTCTAATTTTTATTTATTATTTTCTATTTTCCTCTATTACTTGCTTTAATTTCATCTACTTTATTTTTCTCTATTTCTCTATTTTCGTCTCATTCTTACCCTCTCTCGTTATTTTTCTTTCCTTCTCTTCCTTCTGTTTTTATCTCTCTCTACTCTTTTCTTCCTTTTCTCTCTTTGTCCTCTGCCTCAATTTTTCTTTTTTATTTTTTTCTCACTCTTTTTTCCTCTGATTTTTTTCTTTCGTTTTTCCATATGTCTCTATTTCTCTCTTTCTCTTTCTCTATTCTTTTCTTCTTACCTCTTTTTCCTGTCTCTATTTTCCTCTTTCTATTTCTTGTTCCCTCTCTTTTTCCCTTCTATCTTCATTTTTTTCCTCTTTTTCTTCTTTCTCTTTCTTTATTCCTTTTATTCCCTCTATTCTTCTCCTTTACTTTTTGCCCTCTATTTCTATTTTTCTTTATCCATTTTTCTCTCTCCTTATTTCTTCTCTGTTTCTCTCTCAATCTTACGTTAGTAAATTTTTTTTCTCCCTCTCAATCTCTCGTTCGTAATTTTCTCTCTTTCTCTCTCTCTCTCTCTCTCTTTGGTTAATTTCAAACCGTTAAAAATGTTTTCGAGACTCGTAAAATTGCATGAATTGCGCGGAGCAAGGAAAGGGTGAAATAAAGAAGTACGATAGGAAGAAGTTTGTTCATTGTGGTTTCTTTTTTTTTAATTCTCCTCCTTCTCCTTTTTCTCTTGATTGGTACATTCGAAGAGGCAAGAGTCGAAGAAAGAGGGAAGAATCTCTTCATCTTGCGCGCAAAGAGAGAGAGAGAGAGAGACTCACATCACGCGACGAAAACGAGGCCCCAAACCAATTAACCCGTCACTGCCGCTAATTGCCTTGACACGCAGCCCAACAGATAGAGAGAAAAGAAGGAGAAAAAAAGACAGAGAGAAAGAGAGAGAGAGAGAGAGAAACTCTTCTAGGTAACCCGGTTAACAGCCGCAGTATCATTGTTGACTCTGCAAAAATAACAAACCCTTAGCGCGAGATTTTTCCATTCTCTTTTTCTTTCTATTTTCTTTATTTCTACTTTGTCTTTATTTCTAAATTTAGCCCGAGGCCTTCGCCTCGATCTTAATTTAGAAATAAAACAAAATTGCAAAAGAATCACGAAATTTCGTCGAAACCAAAAGTTCTCCACTTGAGAACGCCAAGGTCACCGCCAGGTGGCGAGAGAAATTCCCAGAAATCTCCACTGCCACCTAGCGGCGACCTTGGCGTTCTCAGGTGGAGAGTTAATTTCCAAGCTATTCGTATCTAAATTATCGTAATTCTATACCATTTATTAATCGAATTCAAAGAATGGAAATAGAAATAATAGTAAAGAATACAAAAATAATCGACTATATTTGTATCGAATAATTTTTTTTCCCCTCAGTATTTAAATTCTCAAGAACTGTCGGAAGTAAACTGCAATTATCACGACGAGTCTCAATTACAAAGGGATAAAAATTTCACCTCCAAAGGCAAAGGCGCAGGAATGGAAAAATTAAGTGAAAATAATATCGTTCAGAATGTGTGAATAAAAACAAACTTAACAATGGGAAATTGAGGAAAGAATTCAAGGGAAATATATATATATATATATATATATATATATATATATATATATATATATTTATACAAAGAATAATTGAGCAGTTGTTGGCAATTGCAAAGAATTTCCTAATTACAGCAATTCCGCCTGATTTTCTCAGTGAGACGATCACCTACGTGATGATTATATGCCCCTCAAAAGAAGAGTTTGCGAACGCGGAGAGAGCGAGAGAAGGGAAGAAAATAAAGAGAGAGGGTGCTATACTAGGAATTGCAGAATGTGCACGTGGCTTCAATTTTCTGCAATAACAAGACAAGCCTTGGTGCCATCGTTTATATCCTTTTATTCACTATCAGAAAAGAGTCGCGAACCATTTCAAGGTATAAGGTCGTCTCTCGTCTCTCGTTTTCTTTATAAAAGCCCCGGGAATGATAGAAACGAACAAGATCAGGATAAAGTCATTACGCGATGGACAAGTTTCCACGCACTACAATAACAACAATCACTACGCTCTCGCCAGGAATCACAAGAAACGAGATTGAGCCGAAGCGGAGAGAAAATTGTACTTAACTATATAGATATATATATATATATATATATATACAACTCCCATCGTCAAGGGAATCGTGAAATACTTTTCACGGTCAATTCCATTCATGACGATAATGAAACTGAGGCAAAAAAAATTTCCTTAATCGCTGAAAATGGGGAACGAATTAATAAAGCGGGTAAATAGGAATTATTTTTGGGTAGAGGAATTTTTTTCCTCGAGTACAAATAGGGGGAGAAATTTTTTTGACGAAGAGAAAAAAACGAAGAAAAGAAAAAAAAATAATTTCGAGGGGACTCGAACCCACAGCGAAGAATCGTGGGGACGTGGGTTTTGACACCTCGACCAAATTGTTAATTCAAAAACGAAATTTGTTTGACGAAAAGAAAAAATTTTTTTTATTGAAAAAGAAGCAAATAAAAGAAAACTAAAAAGGAATTAAGAATACTTTCGATTAGACTCGAAGCTGAACTAAAAAATAACGAAAGCAAGAGAAGAAGAAGAAGAAGAAGAAATAAAAGAAAGTTAGAAAAAATGTTGGATTCTAAACGAATTTAATTTAGCCCCAGAAAAAATGTTTAACATAGAAAAAGTAGGAAGAAAAAAAAAGAAAACGGAGAAAAAAAAGTACTTTCAATAGGACTCGAACCCGGACCGAAAAATTGTGAGGACGAGTATCTTAGCATCAGGACAAAATTGTTAACTTAAAAAAAAACTTCATTCAGTTAATATAGAAATGGTTTACAAAAAGAATAATAGATAAAAAAGGAAAAAAAATTGTATAAAAAAAAATAGAGAAAAAAATTGTTTAAAAAAGAGAAAAAATACTTGTAACGAGACTCGAACCCAACGCGAAAAATTGTGAGGCATCGAGTCTAAACACCTGGACCAAACTATTATTTCCAAAATTAAATTTGTTTCAGCGAAAAAAAAATCCCCCCCCCCCCAAAAAAAAAATACTTTCTATTAAAAAAATATTTTTTCTCTCCTATTAAAATTCGACTTTACGAAAAAAATTGACTAAACAAAAAATTGTCCTATACGCTCGAAGAGAATATTGCGCTTTTAAATTCCCAAGAGTCGTGAGGTAACAATTAACGAGAATTGATCTTGTTAAATTCCCCTCCTTTCTTTTTTCTCTCGTATGGGAAGTTAGAGTCAAGTTTCAAAAAGGAGATATCATTTACACGATCAACAACTCTCGTCGAGCCAAGAAGAGGGCTAATCAGTTCGAACTTGGTATAAAAGTGGGAAAGACGATCCTTACGGGAACCGCAAATAAAACAGGGTTTTTGTTATGTAGAGGAATTTTAATTCAGTTCGCGCGGTTTAAGTTAATTACAAATGGCAAAAAAGAGAGAAAAAAAAGAAAGAAAAAAACAGTGGAAATACGAGGTACGATTTTTTTATTTCAAGCAAAAAAAAAAGTTTTTCGCAAATTAAGAGAGAAATGTCCAAATTAATTTTCTTTTACCAGATTCAATTTTACTTGCTACTAAATTTACTAGTCTGACCAAATTTCTTTCTTTAATTAAAAAATATTTTTATTTTCAAAAAATATCTTTTACTTTAACGCAGTAATAATTTTTTTTTACTTCTAAACAAATTAATTCATTTTTACCACCAAAAGAACTGACTATAGAAATTTATTTAATTATTTTCTATTTTCTATTATAATTAACTTGTATTTTTTCTTTTAGCAATATTTAAACATTTTTAATTATTTATTAATTTATTTATTAATTAGAATTACAATTTACAATTGATTAAAAATCAATTCTAAAATAAATTCATGACGATTTGGTCAAAGGGAACAAAAATAACTAATTTATTAATAAATTCATTGCTTAAATTTTTACATCTAATTCGTGGAAAATTAAATATACAATAAATTTCAAATAAGAAATTAATCAATTCATTAATAAAGTAATAAATTAAAAATTTCATTTTGTAACCAAAGAAATTATTATTAATAATAATTAATTAATAATAATTTTACACTGAAAAGAAAATTTAGTGTATTTAAATATAGCTGATTACTTTTCTATAAAAAATCAATTGTAATATTCTATAATTTCCATAATAATTAATTATTTATTAAAGTTGACTTTAATATTAAATTAAAGTTATTAATTAAAATAAAATTTTTTTTCTTATTCAAATAATTTTTCTCTCACTCGACAAAAAAAAAAAAATAAATGCATTACTGCATATTGTCTTTGCGTTTGGTTGTGAACTTTGCGAGTGCAAAATTGTAAACACGAGAGAGAACAAGGCAAGAAACAAACTGCGAGCAAGTCGCTCCTCTCTCGTTTCATATTCATTGGCATGTTCATTCAATATTGGCGAATTTACCATACAGGTAACCCTTTGTAGAAATTGTAAAAGGGTCGAGAGCTGTGAAAATGGAGAGATAACAGACATTCGGAGAGAAAAGAAAAAAGAAAAAAAAATAAACAGTGAAAAAAGTGAAAAGAGTAAAGAGAATAGAGAGAGAGAGAATGAGAACAAGAGGTTTATACAAGATCCATATATAAATACAGTTGCAAGAATGGAAAAAAGAGATAGAGGCCATTCTTGCGCTCTCTCGGCGCGAAAATTACCATAAACACTCCCAAAGTCGTGCATATGTACATCTTAAGTCTTAATGTGTGAATTTTAACATAGCCAAATAAAGAAACTTTATTCTCTTTTAGTTTCAAATATATTATTATTACTTCTCAGGGGAGAAAAAATTTTATTGAGCATTTTACTATCTTTGGTGCGAGGATGTAATTTATTTTTCAGTAGGAAATAGTAAATGGATCTTTCTATTCACTTTTTTTTAGCATTCGAGTATTTATTTTTTATATCTGATTTTTATTTATTTAAAAAAAAACCAAATAATATTAAATAAATAAAAAATGACAAAATAATAACAAAATATTCAAAACAAATAAACAACTAATAATAAAATAATAAAAGTTAAATAAATATAATAATTAAAAAAAAACGGCACGATAAAAAATTGTTGCTATGAAACTAGAATTTTAAATATTGAACTAAAATTTATTTACCAATCACAATATTGTTATCTAAACAATTTAAATTTGTTGTAATAAAACAGGAAATTCGTTCAAGTAATTGAAAATTTTGAAACAATAACAAAATAAATCTGTTAGTTATTAAAGTTATTTATTATTATTAAAGTTTTTCCGTGTATAAATATTCAATAACTCAAAAAATAAAAGCAATAATAATAATAATAATAATAATAATAACAACAATAATGATGATAATAATAATAATAATATCAATAAATTAAGAAACAAATAAAAAACAAAAAACAGAACTTCAAGTGCAGAAAATTTTGAAACAATAACAAAATAAATCTGGTAGTTATTAAAGTTATTTATTATTATTAAAGTTTTTCTGAGTAAATATTAAATAATTTAAAAAACAAAACAATAATAATAATAATAATAATAATAATAAATAAAAAAACAATTAAAAAGCTAGCAAAAAACAGGATTTCGTTCAAGAAAATTTTAAAACAATAACAAAATAAATCTGTTAATTCTAAACTGTCAATTTTTTTCCGTGTAAAAATTAAATAATTCGATAAACAAAAGTAATAATATAACACTAATAATTATTATCAAAAAATAAATAAAAAACAAAAAATAAAACCAAAAAAGTTCTAAACAAATAAAATTAAAATTAAACATTAAACAAACGGAATTAAAATCATTACGTTAATAAATAATCACAGTCAATGAAAATAATAATAATGGCAATTAAGATTTATTATAACAAATAAGGACTAAAAAAGACAAGAGGCGAAAAAAATGCGAAACAAAAAAAAAAATTCATGATAATAATAATGATAAAGTTAAACAAATATTATTAACAAATAAAAACTCAGAAAAAAACAGAAGCGAATAAAAAAAGTGTTAAACAAAAAAATTAATTCCTAATAATTACAATAATAACAATAATAATCAAATATATATAAATATTAATAACCAACCAAAACTTTAAAAAAATTAGATGTGAATAAAAAAATGCGAAACAAAAAAATTAATAATCATTACAATAACAACAATAATAATCAAATATATAAATATTAATAACAAACGAAAGCTTGAAGAAAATCGGATAAAATAAAAAAAAATACAAAACAAAAAAACGAATAACATTAATAATAATAATAAAATATAAAAATATCAATAAATACCAAAAATACTTAAACACAAAGGCGAAACAATAAAAAGCGCAAGAGAAAATTCCCAAACAAACCAAATTAATATAATTAAAATCCCTTGCAAAAAAAAAATTCCACACAAAAATATTGCTCTCTACTACAAAATTATTATTTTCAATAATACCTCTCGATTCGCATTTTTCTCTTTAATTCAGAAAAATTTTTCTTCTTCTTCTTCTTCCAGAAACAATCTTTTTACAATTCTCCCGTCTTACTCTCTATATATATAAAACTATGGCGAGTCGGGAAGAATTTCTTTTCAACAATTATTATATTTCTCTAAATATTTCTATGAAGAATTTGCCAATTTTTTTTATTATTCTAGTCGAAAGAGAAGAGGGGGGGGGGGGAGAAAATCATAAAAATATTTTTCTCCCCTCTTTGAGAAAAAAAAAAAAAATTTAAGCGAAACTGCTTCTCTCTCTTTCTCGGGGTTTATTATACCAATGGCAGTAAATTTCTTCGATGCTTTTTAATTACAATACCCGCGAGTTAAAGATAACCGGAATACTTGAACGCAAAAGTCTATATAGAAAACTTGTTCTATTATATATAGGAGAGAATTCCCCGTTATAATGTTTCAGCAAAGATAAAAGGTGTGTATATAAATGTGTATATATATATATATATTGGTAGATATACCTAATATGTGCGTATAAATATATATAACTAACGTGCGAACCTTATAGGACTCCTAATTAGAACATTTATTAATTCCTCGATCAAATTATAACGTTGATTTAACTTCAATTGAAAAATGCAATTAAATTCCCGCTAATTACAATAATTAAAAGTTTAATATTAGCTGCATTATAATACGGCTACCTTCAGCTGCTTCCAATATTCAATTTTCAAGGCATTAACAATGCTCTTTATTAGAGAAATATTTGATAATTTGAATTTCATTAAAATTTTGCTTTATATAAAAATTAAAAATATATTTAAAAATTATTGTGCAATTAAATTTTATATTTTTTAATTTAAATTATATTTTATCTTCTATTTATAGTATTATTTATATTATAAATTAAACACTATTTATAGCTATGTTTTTTAATTACTAGTCCACCTATTTTCACATTTTTAATTAATTTTTCAAGTCATTTAATTTTTAATTTTTAATTATAATAAAAAATAATAATATTATTATAATATTTATAATTATAATTTTTAATTACTACATTTTTTTTTCTTATTTGCATTACAGTAAAAATAAATTTATTTGATTCAAATAATCGAATAGTTGAGTCTATTGTCAAAAAAAATATTTTCTTGCTTTTTAGTCAAATTAATTAACACTGTCCTTGCAGTTAAGAATTAACAATGCTTCCATTTAATTTAAATATTACAAAAATAAAATAATCATTGTCTCAAAATGGAATAATAAGAATTGGATTTACCTAAATAAATTTAATTCAATTCGAGTAAAAACTTTTTTACCAAACGACAATTTTAATAATTTTAAATAGTTTTTAATTTTAATAATTATTGCTTTCAAATTGGAATAGAATTGAATTTGCCAAAATAAATTTGCTGATTGAATAAATAAATAAATAAATAATCAAAAATAAATTTAGTTCCAGTTAAATATTTATTTAATAAAAATAAATTTATTTATTTCAGTGAAATTAATTAAATGGCATTTGCTTAAAATTGATTGCAATATTAAAAAACAAAATAATCATTGGCTCAAAATTGAACAATAAAAATTGAATTTACCAAAATAAATTTTATAAATAAAAAAATAAGTAAATGAATAATAATAAATAAATTTGATTTAAGTAAATATTTATTTAAGAAAAGACAATTTACTTCTTCAATTTCAGTTAATTAAATGGTTCTTCCTTCAGATTAATTAAAATATTAAAAATTCAATTAATTATTGCTTCAAAATTGAAATAGAATTGAATTTACGAAAATAAATTTTATAAATAAAAAATAAGAAAATAAGTAATAAAAAATAAATTTGATTCAAGTAAATATTTATTTAACAAAAGACAATTTACTTCTTTAATTTCAATTAATAAAATTGTTTCTTTTCTGCAAATTAATTAAAATGTTAAAAATCAAAATAATTATTGCTTCAAAATTAAAATAAAATTAAATTCACCGAAATAAATTTGATAATGAAATAAATTAGTAAATATAAAATAAAAAGAAAATTTGATTCAAGTAAATATTTATTGAACAAAAAAAATTATTTATTTAATACAATCTTTTATTTTAGGTGAATAAATTTTTTTAAATTTGAATTTCGCGCCATTATATTGCTGGACCATTCCGCCTAGAGGTCATGAAAACTCTCTCGCAAACGAGATATTGTTCGCTTGTTTCACACTAAAGAAGCATTTATTTTATTCAAATAAAACAATTACTTCACTATTAACAAATAAATATTCAGTTTAAAAAAAATTTAAGTATTTTTAATATTTTACAAGTTTTTCATTTTCAAATATTCCATTTAATTATTTTAGTTTTAAATATTTTCAAACTTAATTCTATTTTTTTCCAAATCATACTTAAATACCTTTTTTTAGAAGAAATTTAATTACTTTTTTGTAGATACAATTTAATGAATTTTTTTTCAGATGAAATTAAATTATTCTTTTTTAGATGAATTTTAATTATTCTTTTTTTTACATGAAATTGAATTATTCGTTTTTTAGATGAAATTAAATAATTCTTTTTTTTCAAATTGAATTATTCCATTTTTAGATGAAATTTATTTATTCTTTTTTTCTGACAAAATTTAATTATCCTTGTTTTCGATTAAATTTTATTTTTTTTTTTACTTTTTTTCGCTAATGATTATTGCTAATGCCATTAATAGAAAATAGCAGAATAAAATAACCATATAAAATCGGCAAAAATTCCAAAGTCGTTTAAGAGATATCATTTTTTTTGTGATAAAAAAATTTTTTTTTCTTCTTTTAACGTATAACGTAACGGTTGAGAATTAACTGAAAATTTCGGTAGTTAATCTAGTAATGAATTCTTCTAATCCATTAAATGAAATTACTCTTCTGGGTGTGACATTGATTATTTAATAGCGTGATTGAAAGTGTATTCAGCAATCGACACTCTACATGAATGTATACGATCCGCAGCTGTGAAGCACGACAGCGCGTGTGGTTAATGGTAATGATTATGGTAATGATAATGATAATGATAATGGTTATGTGGTCTATGGCGGGTGTGTCTATGACTCTTTTAGTCAAGATTCTCTCTCTTTCTCTCTCTTTTTCTTTTCTCTCTCTCTCTCTCCCTCTTTTTCCTTATCTCTCTCTCAGTTCTTTCTTTTTTTCTCTCTTTTTTCTTTTTCTATTCTTTCTTTTTTTCTTTCTCCTTTATTTCTTTTTTCTTTTTCCTTTCTTTCTTTTTCTTCCTTTTTTCTTTCTCTTTTTTTTCTTTTTTCTTTCTCCTTTCTTTCTTTTTCTCCCTCTTTCTTATTTTTCTCTTTCTTTTCCTTTCTCGCTTCTATATTTTTTCTCTTTTCCTTCTTTCACTCTCTTTCTTTTTTTTCTTTCTCCATTCTTTCTTTTTTCTCTTTTTTCTTTCTCCTTTCTTTCTTTATCTCCCTTTTTCTTATTTTTCTCTTTCTTTTCCTTTCTCGTTTCTATATTTTTTCTCTTTTCCTTCTTTCACTCTCTTTCTTTTTTTTTCTTTCTCCATTCTTTCTTTTTTCTCTTTTTTTCTTTCACTCTCTCTCTTTTTTTCTTTCTCCATTCTTTCTTTTCTCCTTTCCTTCTTTCACTCTCCTTTTTTTATTTTTTTCTGTATTTTCTTTCTCACACTCTTTTTTCTCCTTTCTTTTTTTCTCTTTTCCACATTTTTCCCCCCTTTTCCTTCTCCGTTCTTTCTATTTTTTCTCTTTTCCTTCTTTCACTCTCCTATTTTTATTTTTTCCGTTTTTTCTTTCTTCTACTCTTTTTTCTCTTTTCCTCCTTTTTTCTTTCTTCTTTTTGCATTGATTTCTTTAATTCCCTCTTTCTTTCTCATTCTTTCTTTTAATTCTCTCCTTCTTTCTCATTTTTTCTTTCCATTCTCTCTTTCCTTCTCCTTTTTTCTTTAATTCTCTCCTTCTTTCTCATTTTTTTCTTTCCACTCTCTCTTTTCTTTTTCCTCAGTATCTTTTCTCTCTCTCTTTTTTCCCACTCCCAAGACAGAACACAAAGAGAAAAAAAAAATTCCAAATGCAGCAATATCCCTGTGCTCTAGTCATTTATAGCATTAAGAAGACAGGCCGACGACAACTTCTGATCCAGTCCCATATACTTGCCAGTTTACCCACGCGCAGCCCCCGTGCTGGCTTCCTTCGCACTCTTTTATTTTGCCAGTCTGATCGAAACGTTTATCTTCCAGTACATCTCATCCTTCGTATAAACTGGCTTCGATCCTCTTTACGATGATAAAGAAAATGCGAAAATAAGTGGGCGTCACGACAAAAAGTTTCTCTCACCATTTCGCGCGCGCAAGAAATTCCCTCTCGTCGACAATATTTTCAAAAAAGAAAAAAAAATCCCGAAAAAAACAATTATTATCGAAAATTTATCACTTCTTCACGAACGTGTGCAATGCACGGGAAAAAATTATTTATAATGCAATTTTTCTTTATTTATTTATTTTCACTATATATTTTTGAGCCTGGAACTTTATTCAGAAACAAAAAATTGTTTGCAAAAAAATAAAATGTTTGTAATAATGACAAATAGTCGCACTACTCGAGAAGGAAAGTAAATTTCTCCACTTGAGAACGCCAAGGTCACCGCCAGGTGGCGAGGGAATTTCCAAGAAATCTCCACTGCCACCTAGCGGCGACCTTGGCGTTCTCAGGTGGAGAATAACGTCTCCATATTAATTCTTAAGCTTTTCGTATCTAAATAATCGTAATTCTATACCATTTATAATCCATTTATAATTTTATACCATTTATAATAAGAGAGTAATTAACATAAATAAGTAATTAAATAATTAAATAACTAAATAAATCAACTTAAAAGTGTCATTAATTCATTTTCGATTAAAATGATAAACTAGGCAAACATTCCAAATTCTAATTATCGACTGCGATCTATTAATATGCAAATTCTCTCCCGCTGAGAAATTCGCGAAACACATACCCACTAGTTTAGAGAGAGAGAAAAAAAAATACTTTTCCTTTTCATTTTTTTTTTCATTCGCAAAACTGATAAATAAGGCGAAGTGTAAAAGTTGATATAAATATCAGTGTCGCCATAAGGTGTAACGACATTGTCGCCTACGCTCTACATGTATTAACTACTGTAATAGATATACAAAGCAGCTCAAGAAAATTTGTACAATTCGTGTATATATAGGTATATTTAGGTATATATATATATAGCTATATAAATGTATATAAATGTAAAAACGTGTGACGAAGTGTATATCGTGGCATATCAGAGTTGCCTGTTTGTTAAACAAAACCCAACAGTCTACTGGACTGGTCATACATATACATATCGTGCAAAACTATCAGGTTATCTCGCGCGCTATACGGCCGCACACCGCATCAACGATCAAGTGTTTTGTCCTCTTATCACTGGAACGCGATTTGCCATTGATAATCGCGCACTCAGACCACCGCAGAGCAAAAACAGAACCAATATCACACGACATACATACTTACAAACACCTCAGAAGCTGAAAGAATTTTTTTTTTTTATTATTATCTCTCTTTCCTTCGAAATAAACACGTTGCTTTATTTTTAACAGCGTTAAAACAGGTTATTTTTAACTTTATACGTCTCTATATAGAGTTACAATCGAGAGGAAATCAGTAAAGTCTAAATAAGCGAAGTAGCATTGAATAAAAAATTTTAGTCGGCAATTTTTTTTTTGCAAAAATGTTGAGATAATGCCGTTTGAGGTCAAACTGTTTCGAAAACATTGAAAAAATGCTGTAAATTTAGAATTTAGTGACTAAATTTGCTAAATGTTTGTTTAAATGAGGAGTGGATTCGTTATCGATGGGGAAGTTTTCGTCTACGTTGAATGGCTGCGGGGTAAAAGGCGTGGAGGTTTCGACTCGATGCGTCCGGGTTCGATTCTCGGTTCGGTTGGGATTTTTCTTTCACAAGTTTTTTATACGGACAAAGTCTAGTAGCAAAATAAATGGGACAGCAAGTAATGACAATAATAAACAAATGCAAACGGAATAATAATAATAAAAAATACAAAGCGAAAAATAATTTTAAAAAATACAAAGCCGAATGGTAAAAATATAAAAATACAGAATCGAATAATAATAATAAAAATAAAAATACAAAATCGAATATTAATAAGTAAAAAAAATACAATACCGAATAATAATAAAAATACAAAATCGAATATTAATCTTAAAAAAAATACAGAACCGAATAATAATAAAAATATAAAATTGAATATTAATAATAAAGAAATACTAAACCAAATAATAATAAAAATACAAAATCGAATATTAATCATAAAAAAAATACAGAGCCGAATAATAATAAAAATACAAAATCGAATAATAATAAAAATACAAAATCGAATATTAGTAATAAAGAAATACAGAACCGAATAATAATAAAAATACAAAATCGAATATTAACCATTAAAAAATACTGAACCAAATAATAATAATAATACAAAATCGAACATTAATAATAAATAAATAAAAAAAACCAAATAGTAATAAAAAAATACAAAGCGAAAGATAATAAAAAATACAAAATCGAATAATAATAAAAATACAAAATCGAATATTAGTAATAAAGAAATACAGAACCGAATAATAATAAAAATACAAAATCGAATATTAACCATTAAAAAATACTGAACCAAATAATAATAATAATACAAAATCGAACATTAATAATAAATAAATAAAAAAAACCAAATAGTAATAAAAAAATACAAAGCGAAAGATAATAAAAAAACACAATACTGTATAATAATAATAAAAATAAAAAATCGAATATTAATAATAAAAAAAAGACAGAACCGAATAATAATAATAACAAAAATACAAAATCGAATATTAATAATAAAAAAGTACAAAACCGAGTACTAATAATAAAAAATACAATACCGAATAATAATAATAAAAATAAAAAATCGAATATTAATAATAATAATAAAAATACAGAACCGAATAATAATAATAATAACAAAAATACAAAATCGAATATTAATAATAAAAAAATACTGAACCGAATAATAATAAAATTTCAGTACCAAATAATAATAAAAATAATAAATCGAATATTAATCATAAAAAAAATACAGAAGAGAATAATAATAAAATTACAAAATCGAATATTAATCATAAAAAAATACAGAACCGAATAATAATAAAATTTCAGTACCAAATAATAATAAAAATAATAAATCGAATATTAATCATAAAAAATACAGAAGCGAATAATAATAAAATTAAAATACCGAATAATAATAAAAATACAAAATCGAATATTAACCTTAAAAAAATACAGAACCGAATAATAATAAAAATACAAAATCGAATATTAATCTTAAAAAAAATACAGAACCGAATAATAATAAAAATATAAAATTGAATATTAATAATAAAGAAATACTAAACCAAATAATAATAAAAATACAAAATCGAATATTAATCATAAAAAAATACAGAGCCGAATAATAATAAAAATACAAAATCGAATAATAATAAAAATACAAAATCGAATATTAACCATTAAAAAATACTGAACCGAATAATAATAAAATTTCAGTACCAAATAATAATAAAAATAATAAATCGAATATTAATCATAAAAAAAATACAGAAGAGAATAATAATAAAATTACAAAATCGAATATTAATCATAAAAAAATACAGAACCGAATAATAATAAAATTTCAGTACCAAATAATAATAAAAATAATAAATCGAATATTAATCATAAAAAATACAGAAGCGAATAATAATAAAATTAAAATACCGAATAATAATAAAAATACAAAATCGAATATTAACCTTAAAAAAATACAGAACCGAATAATAATAAAAATACAAAATCGAATATTAATCTTAAAAAAAATACAGAACCGAATAATAATAAAAATATAAAATTGAATATTAATAATAAAGAAATACTAAACCAAATAATAATAAAAATAAAAAATCGAATATTAATCATAAAAAAATACAGAGCCGAATAATAATAAAAATACAAAATCGAATAATAATAAAAATACAAAATCGAATATTAACCATTAAAAAATACTGAACCGAATAATAATAAAATTTCAGTACCAAATAATAATAAAAATAATAAATCGAATATTAATCATAAAAAAAATACAGAAGCGAATAATAATAAAATTACAAAATCGAATATTAATCATAAAAAAATACAGAACCGAATAATAATAAAATTTCAGTACCAAATAATAATAAAAATAATAAATCGAATATTAATCATAAAAAATACAGAAGCGAATAATAATAAAATTACAATACCGAATAATAATAAAAATACAAAATCGAATATTAACCTTAAAAAAAATACAGAACCGAATAATAATAAAAATACAAAGGAAAAGATAATAAAAAAACACAATACCGAATAATAGCAGATAAAATTAAATACAACACCGCATAATAATAAATAGCAAAACACAACAGCGCCATGGTAATAATAATAGTGAATAATAAATAAATCCAACGCCAAATAATAATAAATGTCGATATTAACGGATTACCTACTTTCGTCTGATAGATCTGACAATTTGATGAAGATTATCGCAGCGGAACTATTAATGCATCGCGCGCAGGTGTAATAATAAAAGAGATGTGAAGCGGATTTTTCGCCGATACGTGTGCCACTTTACGGCACATATATGCCACTAGAATTGCGATAGTCATCATTTCATAGTTGTATGAATTATAGTGCGCCCCAAGTTTCAGCGAAAGATAATTTCACCATCGAAAGAGCGCAGGAGATAATTATACAATTTATCGCGTTGCGCGCAATAAATTTCACAGTCCGTGATGGATTTTCACACTTGTTGAAAATTTCGTTAAAAACCAAAATGGTTCGTTTCTTTATTCTTCGTTGCAACATTAATTTCCCCTCTTATTTTTCTTTTCTTTCTCTTTTTTTTCTTTTTCTTCTTCTTCTTCCTCTTGAATATTTTAATTTTAATTTAATTTTTTTAACCTCAAGTATTTTCTTCTTTAACTATTGATATTTTTTAGAACAAGCGTGGGAAAAAATATTTAGCGTCCACGTTATTTCAGCGAGCGCAAAAAATGGAGTTTAAATTTTTGCCGCTCGCTCAAACTACAAATATTTATAAAACTAATTTAATTTTTGCGAAGAATTTCACAAAAAATTTTTAATAATTCATTGCTTTCGACTAATTTTATGCAAATTCTAATTTAAATAATTGAATTCCTTCTAGAAATTTGTATTATTCGTAAAAATAATTGAATTCTTACAAAGATTTATATATAAAAAATTTGTTACACAATTGAATTCTGTTTGGAAATTTTATTAAAATAGTAAATATAGAAAATCATTGAATTGCAAAAAGTTTTTTAAAATAATTAAATTTAACAAAGAATTCAATTATAATTTTTGACGATAATTAAATCTCTGTGTAGTATTTTATTTAATTTTTCTTTTAAATAATTGAATTCCTAAAAAGTATTTTATTATTTATGAAAATAATTGAATTCTTCGGAACCATTTTATTAGAATTTTTTCTGAATAATTGCATTTTCCGAGAAGAACTTTATTACTATTTAAAAATAATTGAATTCTTGTTATGAATATTTTTATTTATGAAAATAATTGAATTTTATTTATTTTGCAAAGAATTTTATTAAGTCTTAAAATAATTAAATTTTCAGGAATAATTTCGTTGTTTATCTACATAAAGAAATTCTTTTGAAGAATTATTTATGAAAATAATTGAATTTTTGAAAAGAATTTTATTTAAATCTAAAAGATTAATTTAATTATTTACAGAAAAATTTAATTTAATTAAAGTCATATTTAAAATTATTCGTTTCTTTCGAACATTTTTATTAAAATATTCGAAATTTTTTTAATTACTCTGAAAAATCCTAATATTTTTTGTAAATAATTTAATTTTTTCAACGAATTTTAAAAAAACATTTTTTTAAAAGATTGACATTTTCGAGAAATGGAAACTAAATTTTTATAAATAATTTTATTTTTTGACCAATTCCAGTAAAATTGGATTAAAAGTAAATGAAATCCTTTGATGAATTTTATTATTTAGGAAAATAATAGAATACTTGCTAAGAATTTTATTAAAATTTTCAAAAATAATTGAATTCCTGAAAAGAATTTTATTACTTATACGAAAATAATTAATTAAGAAAAATTTTATTTAAATATTTTTTAAAAGAATTGAATTTGTGTGATAAATTTGTTGTTTTTGAAGATAATTGAATTCTTAAGAACGATTTTATGACAATATTTTGAAATAATTGAATTTCAAAAAAGAAATTTATTACTTTTTAAAATAATTGAATTCTTGTTTTGAATATTGTTATTCATAAAAATAATTGAAATTTCTTTATTTTGCAAAGAATTTTATTAAAATGCCTCAAAATAATTTAATTTTTAGGAATAATTTCGTTATTTATCGTTATAATGAAATTCTTTTGAAGAATTATTTATTTAAATAATTGAATTTCTAGGAAGAATTTCATTTAAAACTTTATTTATAAAAATAATTAAATTTTTGAATTAATTAATTTAAAATAGTCTTGCAATTGAAATTCTTCGCTAAGTTTTATTATTTATAAAAATAATTAAATTCATGCTTAGAATAATATAAAAAATTCTTTTTAAAAATTAAATTTACATGAAAAATCTTTTTATTAGTAAAAATATTTGAATTATTGTAAATAATTGAATACAAATTTTGGTTAATAATTCATTTTTTTGCAATTGTTTTTTAAATTTACTATTCTAACATAATAGAATTCTTGTGATTTTTGAAAATATTTATCAAAATAATTCAAAATTTGTATATGAATTTTATCAATTAAAAAAAATTTTTTTTTGTTATTCATAAAAAGTCGGTAATTTATCAATTATCATTGAAGGAAAAAATTCGTTTGGTGCAGAAAAAAAGGATGGGAAATAATTACATAATATATGTGAGAGAGAGAGAGAGAAAAAAAATATTTAGAGTTTATATTGTTTGAATACAATTTCTTCTCGTTGGAAAAAGGTTGGCGAGCCTTTTGACCTCCTCTGTTATATTTTATTCATCAGATCGTAAAAGGGGATAAGTTGATAACAGGTAGAAATTACATGCTTGAATTTCAGTTCACCATTAACATAATATTAGAATTTGTCTTTTTCCCTCGCGCAGGGAGAAAAAAAAATCAACACACGGAGAATATTTATATATATATATCTCTATGCGAGGACGCGACGTTCTCCTTGCATAATTTATTCATCAAAAAATTTTTTGTTTTTCAAATTTTTCCATTATAGATTTATCGTTTCGTTGAAAATATTGTCATTTTCCGTTGAAACATTCATTCATCTCAACAACATATACGGAGTAATATTTAAAAAATATCTTTTCCTCTTATTTCACTTTTTTTCTTCTTTCCAGTTTGTTTAACTTGTAGGAAAAAATTTATATTTTTTTTTCAACTTTATTTAACTTAATTTTCAATAGCTACTTTTTTTACTACTATTTTTACTTTGAAAGCTACTTTTTCCTATTTTTCAAAAATTTATTATCGAGTCCGAAGTCTGGAATTAGTAAAGCACTGATTTAAATTAGTGACTGATTGTTTGGTGTTGAAAAGTAATAAAATAAAATAGGGGTAAAAATAATACAAAAAAGAGTTAAATGAATTTTACCGAATTTATATAAAATTAAAAAAAAATTAAACAGTATTTTATTTATTTTTTGGGGTGAATTTAACAGTAATCAGTAAAATACTAATTTAAATTATAAATTAGTGGTCGATTTTTTTGTTTTGAATTAAAATATACTAATTTAAATTACTGACTGGTTTTAAATGTTTTGGTTTTCAATTAGTAAAATGCTAATTACTAATTTAAAAAATTTAAACCAGTGACTGGTTTACTGTTTCAAAAATAGCAAATTTTGACGAATTTTTCAGAAACTACTATTATTTATTACTAAAACACAAATTCGAAAGCAAAAAGTCCGTTACTAATTCAAGTCAGCAAACATTTTCCCAACATCAAATGCAAAGAGTATAGAAATTATAATTTCGACTCTGAACTTTTCAACAACAACAACATAAAAAAAAATAAATAAATATTAATATACACCAAAGTAGACTAGAAATAGAAATGTAAATACAGCATTATAAAATCGCAGTTTATCTATATCCATATCTTCTCGATCTCCTCTCACAATAACCGATGAGAAATACAAGGTATATATAAATACACATAAAAGAGAGGTCAAATGAAAATAATTGAACCGAGTTTGAAATTTAAAAAAAAAATGTTTTGAATTGTTGTGAGTTTTCATGTTTGATGATCATAAAGATGATGATGATGATGAGAGAATTCTCGGATTAGAATGATTTCATCCCTCTTGGAATTATTGTCTTCAATAACCTCTTTACCCCAGAGAGAGAGAGGAGGGGGGTAAAGAGTGCACGTGCATCGTGAATATAAATGCGAGCGTGTGTGTTCATGTGCGAATAAGTTTTCACATGCAACACGAGAAAGAGTGTATATAAGCACAAAACCTGTTGTTACTGCTCCTCCTTGCCATTATCTTACTCACGCATCGGCGCCAATTTTTATAGAACAAGTGATTCACGAGGCAAGTTCATCAAGTCGTCTTGTGTGCCTCAGTCGAATGGAATAAGGATGATGATCCTTCGCGAGCTTTCATTGGAATTAGAAAACGCAAGTTGGCGTCTCTTTCTCTCTTATTTATACGTCTTCCTTAGCTTCTTTTCTTCCATTTTCTATTTTTACTTTTTCCATTTTTTCTCTTCTTTCCTTTTTTTTTTGTTTTCCCTTTTTTTCTTTGTTTTCTTCCTTCTTTTTATTTTGTTTTCATTTCTAAACTTAGTCCGAGGCCTCTGCCTTCTACTCCAGTCAAAAATTAAAAAAAAATATCCAAAGAATCACGAGATTACGGTGAAAACAAAAGTTCTCCACCTGAGAACGCCAAGGTCGCCGCTAGGTGGCAGTGGAGATTTCTTGGAATTTCGCTCGCCACCTAGCGGTGACCTTGGCGTTCTCAAGTGGAGACCATTAGTTTTCACCGAAATTTCCCGATTTCGTAATTCTATTATTTACAATAATCAAATCTAGACAACAATTAACTTATAAAATAAAGTTATTAAACTATCTAGTTATTAAGTCTTGAAAAAAAACTACCAAAAAACTCCTAAAAAAATACAAAAAAAACTCAAAAAAAATACCAAAAAACTCCTCAAATAATACCAAAAAATTATCTAAAAACTACTAAAAATCTACAAAAAATTTATATTCAGAAAAAAATTGCCTAAACAAAAAAATAAGAACAGAAGAAATTTTCTCCTGCGACACAGATGGAATTCCAAAAACCCTTCCCCTACAAATATAATACACTACCGTGTCGTGTCACCGATTGACAATGATGAACCATTGGCCCACACGGAATCATCTCGCCCACATGAATATAATATTAAAAAAAAACAACACACACACACAAATAAATTGGAAAAAAATAGATGATACCAATTATTTAAAATTGATCCTAGAGACATTTTTGAAATTTTTTTTTCTCTCTTACAAGCGACAAATCGGTGTAATTTTATTCTCCTAACTATGCGTATGGGCGCGATATAAATCTGGCATTTTGATTTATTATATACAAAACCTTCTGTTCAGAAATACGTATCTATAGAGAAAAAGAGAAAGAGAGAGAGAGAGAGAGAGAGAGAGTTACTTGATCGTTATTATGGAAATAGGAGGCTACTTATTAATTAGAAACAATTTATTAAAATCAAAAAAAGGTGTGGGATTAATTAGCAAAAATGTATTTTTTTGAATATTAATACATTAAATTTTCGAAAATATATTTCTTTGGAGCCTAATGAAGATATAAGTATAATTGGAGGTAATTTTTTTTAAGGATCTGTTTAATATTTCCCGTCAGGAATAATTAGTGGAAATATTAATCAAATATATTTTGGAATGAGATGTAAATATTCGTAACTGACGATTATGATTAAAATTAGTAATTATGCAATTAATTAATTATTACAATGACAATTAATTAATAGACAGAATTTTTACAATTAATAATTACAATGACTTTTAATTAACAAATACAATTATTACAACTAATTAATAATTAAAACCGCAATTATTTAATAAATACAATTATATCACTTACTTAATAAATACAACAATTATAATTTATTGAAAAATACAAATATTATAATCAATTATTAATTACATTGATATTTAATTAACAAATACAATTATTATAACTAATTAATAATTATAATTGCAATTTATTAACAAATACAATTATTGAAATTAATAAATAATTACAATCGCAAGAAATTGATAAACAGAATTACAAATAATTAATAATTACAATCACATTTAATTATATATTTTAATGCGAGTTAATATAGCAAGTCTTAAAAATAAATGTTAATAATTGTTAATATTTTTACGCAATTATGAACTATTACTAACGTTTTTCGACAACTATTAAACATTTTTGAACAATTTTTAACAATTATTAATTTATTAACAATTGTTTATAAATATTAGTAATTGTTGACAATCATTAACAAATGATGTTGTTAAAATTAATTAATATTTGTTAATAATTGTTAAAATTAATTAATATTTGTTAATAATTGTTAATAATTATTGTCAATATTTATTAATAATTGCCAATATTTGTTAATGATTGTCAACAATTCTTAATAATAATAAACAATTGTTAATAATAGTTAAAAACTGTTCAAAAATTGTTAATAATTGTTAATAATTGTTAAAATTTATTAATATTTGTTGACAATTGTTAATAATTGTTAATAATTGTCAATACTTAATAATTATTTTAAATTATTAACAATTGTCGGTAATTTATGAAAATAATATTAATGGTTATAATTATTGTTGAAAAATTGTTAATAAATGCCAATAACTGAATAATTTTTAAAAATTGTTTATGATTGGCAATTATATTAATATATTTTTTAAATAATTGTCATCAATTGTTAATAACTGTTCAGAATTGTCAGTAAATATAAATTATTGTCCAAAAATTTTTAATAATTATTAATACTTGGCAACAATTTTTTTTTTAATTATAATAATATTTGTAAGTAATTGTTAATAATTGACATTACTTATTAATGGTTTTGAATAATTGTCAATAACCATAAATAATGATTAAATATTGTTAGTAATTGTCAATAGTTATTAATATTTATTAAAAGTTATTAAAAAATGTCAATAATAGTTAATAATTTTGAATAATTTGTCAATAATAGTAAATAATTGTTAAAAATTGTTAATAATTGTCAATTGTTGTTAATGATTGGTAATAACTGTAATAAATTCTGAATTTTTGACAATTATTATCAATAATTTTAAATAATAATTGTCAGTATTTGTTAAAAATTGTTAATTATTGTCAATAGTTAATAATAATTGTCAGTAACTTTCAAAAATTGTTAATAAATGTCAGTTACTTTAAAAAATTGTAAATAATAGTTAAAAAATTTTAATAATTGTCAATTGTTGTTAATAATTGTTAATAACTGTCAAAAGTTATGAATATTTGTGAATAATTGTCAATACATGTCAATATTTGTTAAAAAGTATTAATAATTGTCAGTAGTTAATAATAATTGTCATAGTTACTTTTAAAAATTGTTAATAATTGTCAGCAATTATTAATAATTGCCATCAATTGTTAATAATTGTCAGCAATTATTAATAATTGCCATCAATTGTCAATAATTGTCAATATTTGTTAAAAATTGTCAATATTTGTTAAAAATTGTTAATATTTGTTAAAAATTGTTAATATTTGTCAAAAACTTTCAAAAATTGT
The DNA here is from genome assembly GCA_032872475.1 of Leptopilina myrica (nomen nudum). Classification (NCBI taxonomy): domain Eukaryota; kingdom Metazoa; phylum Arthropoda; class Insecta; order Hymenoptera; family Figitidae; genus Leptopilina; species Leptopilina myrica (nomen nudum). The sequence goes on along the minus strand of CM065465.1, from coordinate 32,452,485 downwards.
TAATAATTGTCAGTAATTGTCAATAATTGTAAATAATTGTTAAAGATTATTAATAATCGTCAACAGTTATTTATAATTGTCAATAACTATCAAAAATCGTTAATAATTGCCTCTAAATTCCTAACAATTGTTATTACTTAAAAAATACAAGACCTTTTATCAAAACAAAAAAAACTACCAGTCTACAATTAAATTCGCTACCTACACTATTAAATTCTCAATTCAATTTTTTTCCCCACCACAATTTTCCGTTCCAATTTCTCCTCAATAAATTCCAAAGGTCAGTTCTATACACAACACTCGCAAGAAGATAGAACCATAGATCTGTCAACAACAATATTTTGCAACATCATAACACAAAGTTTACACATTGCAGAAAGTCAAACGTAAATTATTATAGTTACACATGACTACATCAAAATGTGAAGGAAATAAAAAAAAAAATTATTAATATTCAAATTCACCTATACACTATATATACTCGAACGCCTTTAATTCTAGCCTATAAAGATTGCATCTAGCCGATAAGTAACATTCACCTCAATCATATTCACGTCTCTCTGCCTTAATAACGATTAATAAAAAACTCAACAAAAAAAAATTAAATAAAAATATCAACCCAAGTTGGGTTTTTTTATACACTCATATTTCCATATATATATATATATATATATATATATATATTTTATCATAAATAATTAAATGAAAATACGCAAATGTGTGACAATATTTTTTCCATATATCTGCGAATAAATTATTATTTTATCGAACGTGAGAAATGTCACATGCGGTACAAGAGAGAAATAAATTTCGAAATGACATAATACGCGGCTAATTAACATGAAAAAAATCTCTGTCGATAAGTGATAAATACATGGAGTGTTAAAATCAGGATTAAAACAATGATTAAACATGAGAAAATTGATTACGAAGGAAAGATTGTAAACGTTAATGAGAATCAATTGTTTTCGAGATGACGATATTTATATGTACATTTACAAGTGAAGAAAAAATATATACAGAATACTGTATTTTATTTTTTATTCTTTATATTAATTTTTTAAATACTTTAATGTTTATTAAAAAATTATTTACTTACATTTAATTATATTAAATAGTTGAAATTTATTAAAATATTATTATTCTATTTATTATAATTATTATTTTTTATGTTATTATTTTTTTATTATTTATACTTTTTTATTATCTAATGATTATTTTTTATATTGTTATTATTTTTTTAGCATTATTTTTATTATTATTATTTTTTTTATTTATTTTTTATTAGTTTTTTTATTATTATACAATATATGTATGTATGTAAATAAAAAAAAAAGATTATCGCACGTAATTCATCTTCTTTTATATTCCTCTCCTCTAAAGTTGGTGACATCTTTCAAACGAATCGCGCCTTGTCTCGAGACATATATCTCTCGCGAATGTAAGTTGTTGTCCTTGGTTTATAAAAAGGAAAGATTTTTCGACTTTCTATGAGAGCGCAGCATCTCCCATAAGGAGAAAAAGAATTCCGACAATAGATATCGTGTCGCGCGCATTTGCAGATCTCTCTCATTCCCGGCAAGTTTTGAAATTATCGGCGAAAAATCTGGAATCTCGCGAAGAAAGAAAGAGAGATGGGAATGAAAATAGTTTATGTGGGCAAATCTCTCTCCTCTATTCGAAATATTTATAATTTTTTTTTTTTTTTTTTTTTTTTAATAAATATTTTATTATTTTCTTTTCGTCGAGAATTTAAATAAATGGAAAATAAGTTTTTAAATTGATTAATTAATTTATTTTTGTTAATTAATCATTCATTTACTTGATCTGAAGAAAAATTAAACGTTTTTATTAATTTTAGGAAAAATTAACACCTGGGAGTAAAAAAAAGAAACAGATAAAATAATAAACAGGAACAAAAAAAATAATAAAATAAAAATAATAAAAAAATAAAATAATAATAAAATTACTTTTAAATTAAATTTACTCAATTTAAATAATAATTAAACAGTATTTTCTTAATTTTCGGGTAAATTTAACACTAAGAGAGTAAAAACTAATAAGTAAATAAATAATAAAATAACTTTGAAATTAATTTTACTCGATTTAAAAAAAATTTTTCCCTAAAATTAAAATGAAGTTTTTTAATTTTGCCGGAAATTTTAACACCAGGGAGTGAAAAATAATAAATACGAATAAAAATATTAAAATAACTTCCTAAATTAAATTTACTCGATTTAAATAAAAATTAAACAGTATTTTTTTTTTAATTTTGCTGGAAAATTAAACACCAGGGAGTAAAAAATAATAAATAAACAAGAAAAATAATAAAATAACTTTCAAATTAATTTTACTCAATTCAGGAAAAAAATTTCCCCTAAAATTGAAATAAAGTTTTATAATTTTGGGGAAAAGTTTAACACCAAGGAGGAAAAAAATAATAATTAAGAAAAAAATATTAAATAACTTCTAAATTAATTTTACTAAATGTAAATAAAAATTAAACATAGTTATAACTAATAAGTAAGTAAAAAAAAAATAAAATAGCTTTGAAATTAATTTTGCTCGACTTAAATAAAATATTTTCCTAAAATTATAGTAATTTTTTTTTTATTTTCAGAGGAAATTTTAACACCAGAGAGGAAAAAAAATAAAGGACCAAATTATTCAAACACAAGTGTTTCTCCTTCAAAATCACAGTGGACTTTAATAATGAACCGGAGGTCAAGCGATCATAGACGCTTCGATGATTTTTGAAATTCAGGACTTTTAACGGTAAACGGAAGGCAAAACACTTTTTTCAAAGGTTAATATTTCACTAGACAATTTTTCGATTGGAAATTTAATACCCCGGCATTTATTAACGCCCGCAGCTGTCTCCAATTTTCTATTTCAAAAAAAAAAAGAAAAGAAAGACAGAAAAAATTTGATCGAGAATGTATCTATAATATAGAGAGGAACCAATCAATTCTTATTCAAAGAATTTGTTTTGAAACCAAAAAAAGAAACAAAGAAAAAATGTAAAAAATGAAAAAAAAATTAACAGATAAAAATGAAAAAGAAAAAAATTAACAGAAAAAAGTAAAAAAAAAAAAAACAGAAAAGAAACAGAGAAGACAGAAAGATGGACAGAAATTTAAAACACACATATTTTAAAACGAGTCTTTTTGGCGAAAAAATTTCAATACCTATTAATAATAAAAAAAAAATGTTCGTTTCGTATAATATAAAACTATTTTGAATATTAAAAAATATTTGATCAATTTTTCTTATTCACGCGAGTATTTTTTCCCCTCTCCTTTTTTTAAAATTTTTTCTTTGAAAAATCGTTCCGTTAAAAAATATGTCATGGAATTTCTACTCGGCTGTGTTGTTTTTTTAAGAGTTTCTACCACTCACGCAACTCAAATTTCAAACTTGTAATTCCCGATGGTTGGATTGGATTACAGGGTAAACTTTGAAGATTTTATCGAAAAACAGCTTTCTGTCAATTTTTTAAATTACTGACTTTCGCTGAATATAATAATGAAAATTACCGTCTCAAAATAAAATAAACATGAAAAAAAAAATCTTCAACTATTGGAATTAAAAAATTGTTTTTTTTACAATAATTGGAAAAAAATAAATTATTTAAAAAAATTTTTAATTTAAATAGTCAGATATTTCTTTCTGATATGTCTAATGTTTGGGAAATACTTTAAATAAACATTGAATATTAGAAGAAAACAAAAAATTGTCAAAACAAAAATATACAAAAATTAATTGTTATGATTATTGTAATTTATGATTAATAATTGTAATTGCAAATTAACATTTGTAATTATAATTAAAAATTGTAATTACAAATTATTATTTGGAATTATAAATAATAATCGTAATTGCAAATAAATAATTTTAGAATTATAATTAATAATCGTAATTAAAAATAAATAATTTTGTAATTATAATTAATAATCGTAATTAAAAATAAATATTTGTAGTTACTACATAATAATTTTAATTACTAATTTATAGTTGTAATTATTAATTAATAATTGTAATTAGAAATTAATATTTGTAATTAGAAATTAATATTTGTAATTATAATTATTAATTGTAATTAAAAATTTTATTTGTATTTACTAATAAATAATTTAAATTACTAATTTATAGTTTTAATTACTAATTAACTATTAATAATTGTGATTAACACTAAATAATAGTAATTAATAATTAATAATTAAAATTCAACACAATAATTAAAAGCATAGCTAACAAAATAACAAAATAAACAATAATTATAATTAATAACAAAAAGAACGAGAGGAATGAAAAGAAAGGAAAATATTTCCAGGAAAATCCTTTTAACAAAAAAAATAAGATGTCAAAATTAAAAATGCTAAAAGACCAAGAGATAGGGAAAGAAGATTGAGGAATAAGGAGGATTAAAAAAAGAAGATAATTAGGAATATACGAAGTATAAAGAAAAAAATGAAAATTTGAAGGAATAAGAAAGAAAGGAATTAAATTTCGTCACATCCGTTTTTTTCTGTCTTCTCTGTTACAGTTAGAAAATTATGTCAACCGAACCATTAATAATACACACTTAATCGTTTTTATCTAAATCTAAAAAAGTCATACATAGGTATATATATATATAAGACCCTTCTTTTTTTTGCCTTCGTTACACGAACATCAAATATATACACAGACCCAAATCAGACAAATTACTCAAATTCTACATTTTTTTCCCTCGAACAATATTAATTTCATCTAATTATAACTGATTTTGAATTTCGATAAGCACCTTGTAATATATATGTCGTCATAGTTTCCTTTCTACCACTTTTTTCCATTGTAATGATAGTCCTTTCTTTTTTTCCACCTTTTTTCTTCTTTTTCTCCTTTCGCCCCTTCAGTCACTTTAATAATAATAATTATTATTATTATTAATTTTATACCCTTTTTTTCTCCTTCTTCTTTTTCTCTCTTTTTCCCTCTCCTCTCCTCTCTCTCTCTCTCCCTCTTTAACAATTATTATTAATAATTTTTAACCTATTTTTTCCTTCTCTTTACTATTTTCTTTCTTCCCCCTTTCTTCACTCGCAATTATTATTAATAATTTTTATCCTAAATAAAAAATTGTTAATTAATTATTTCATTAATGTCTAATTTTATTCACTAACTTAATTAGTCAGTGATATAATAAATTATTAATTTGATTTATTCAACTAAATAGTAACCAATTTAATTACAAAGTTAATTGTTATTTTTTACTAACTTAATTAGTTAGTAATTGAATTACTTATCAATTTTATTTATTGACCTGATAAGTAACTAATTATTTCTACTAATTTTATTTACTAAAAGTACTTACTAATTTTGTTCACTCAAATTTCTCACTAACGTTTTTTTACCAGAATTTGTTTGTTTTACTGAAATTAATTACTAATTTTACCTAATTTAATTAACGAATTCAGTTTACAAATTACTTATCGATTTTTTTCTCAATTTAATTTTAGTTAGTAATTAAATAACTTAGCAATTTTATTTACTGATTTAAATATTCGCTAATTTAATTTCTTACTAAATTTGTTTACCAATTTTATCACGTATACAAACTAGTTTAAATAAATTAGTTATATTTAACTGTAGATAAATTAAATTAAACTAGTTAATTACGATTTTCATAATTATAATTAAAATCCGAAATTAACTAATTTAATTTCGTATCAAATTTATTTATTGACTTAATTAGCAGTTAATTTTAATTACTAATTGAATTACTTGCTAATTTTATTTACTAATTTATTTAATATTTTATTTATACGTATCTATATTGTATTTAGTTATTGCATTACTTTCTGACTTTTTTTGCAAAAAATTTTTATAATTGTCATTACTAAAATTACTCACTAATTCTTTTCACCTCATTTACTTATTATTTTACTAAATTTACATACTTATTACTAAAAATAACTATTTCTAATTTTTACATAGATTATTTACTGATTTTATCCACTAGTTTAACTAACGAATTTAATTTTTAAACTTTAGTTACTGAATAATTTAATTACCTATCGACATTATTTACTGCGATTTATAATTGCTCAGTAACTTTATTTACAAAAATTAGTTATACTGATATGTGTGAATAACAGCGATTTTTTGTGGCCCTTTAAAAACGACTAAATTCGTAAATTTAATTAGTAAATCGAGTAAGTAAATTAAGTTAGTAAATGAAATAAGAAAATTAAATTAGTAAATCAATTAAGTAAATTAAATTAGTAAATAAATAAAAAAAAATTAAATTAGTAAATCGAATAAGTAAATTCACTAAACAAATTAAATAAGTAAATTAAATTAGTAAATCAATTAAGTAAATTAAATTAGTAAATCAATAAAAAAAAATTAAATTAGTAAATCGAATAAGTAAATTCACTAAAAAAATTAAATAAGTAAATTAAATAAGTAAATTAAATTAGTAAATTAAATAAGTAATTTAAATTAAGAAATTAAATTAACAAAAAAAAATATATTATCAGTTATTTTTTTTTGCTAATTTTATTTACTAATTTAGTTTACTTACTTAATTTACTAATTTAATTTACAAATTTAATTTCCTCTTTTAGTCGCTAAGAAGAAAATTTAGTAACCAATTTCTCTGAAATTGAAAAAATAAATATCGCAAAACCGCACGACGGCGGTTTGTTATAATTAAAATTGTAAATAAAAAATGAAGAGCGAAAAATAGATTCCATCGCAAGAAAGAAGTATGCAAAACAGAGTGCATTTATAAAAGAAATTATTATAGTGCAATCTCATGGTGTATACGGGGCAAAGGAATCAATATTGCCGGATTGCTTCGATAACGCCTCGTAAATATAATAAAGCCTCCCGCTCTTTGCGCGGCGGGAGATGACGATCGCAGTCCTAAAGGTTTCGCGAGCGCTGCTCTCGCTTAGCAAATGGTGTTGTACATAGAAATTGCTGTATATTTATATTTTATACACACACACACACACCACACATTTACTATATTTACCACTATTTTTCATTTACTACTATTTAAATTTACCACTATTTTTTATTTACTACTCTCTAAACTTACAACTATTTTTTATTTACTGCTATTTAAATTCACTACTATTTTTTATTTACTACTATTTAAATTTACCACTATTTTTTATTTACTACTATTTAAATTTACCACTATTTTTTATTTACTACTATGCATATTTGCCACTATTTTTCATTTACTACTATTTAAATTTACTACTTATTTTTATTTACTACTATTTATATTTGCCACTATTTTTCATTTACTACTATGCATATTTACCACTATTTTTTATTTACTACTACTACTATGTATATTTACCACTATTTTTCATTTACTACTTTTTAAATTTGAATTAGTATAAATGTTTACTAATTTGAATTAGTGACTGACATTTTGCTTTTAAATTAGTAAATTTTACTAATAAATAGTCATTTCTATTAATTTATTAGTAAAGTTTACTAATTCAAAAGCAAAATATCAATCGCTAATTCAAATTAGTAAACATATTTACTAATTCAAATTTCGAGAGTACTATATATACTATATTTACTACTATTTTCCATTTACTACTATTTATATTCACCACTATTTTTCATTTACTACTCCCTAAATTTGAATTAGTAAAAATTCTAACTAATTTGAATTAGTTTCTGACATTTTGCTTTTGAATTAGTAAACTTTGCTAATAAATTAGTAGAAATGCTGATTTATTAGCAAAGTTTACTAATTCAAAATCAAAATGTCACAAACTAATTCCAATTAGTTAGCATTTTTACTAATTCAAATTTAGAGCGTACTATATATGAATATTTACCACTATACATAAATTTGTAAATAAATATTTACACATTTGTGTAAATACACACAAAATGTTTAGGAGAAATAGCCACACTCGATTCCTCACACCCCCGCTATTGAAAACCTTCTCGTCCTTTTTTTAATCCCTCCACACTGCCCTTTCCCTTTCTCTCTCTCTCTCTCTCTCAACGTCTGACTCGTGCACGGGACTCTTCACTATTCTCAGGCAGCACAACTTCAACTCGAATCAGTGAGTTTCAGCTCGAGCCGGCGAGCGGTTGTGCATGTCTCTTTCCCCATCACAACCAATTCTCATTTTTTGACGTTTCGTTTTTCCCATAAAACAATTTTCCATCAAAAAAAAAAGAAAAATTTACTTCCCTCAAAAAAAAAATATTAAATAAACAATTCTACTGTTCAAGGATTATTAAAAAAAAAAAATACCAAACACATATCAAAAGGATTAAAAAAATAGCCAGGAAGTGTAAATACAGTGAGTGATTCTTCCCAGTGGATTATAGCAAAATTTTTGGATAATTCGGATTTTTTTGCGTCTTCAGTGTTTTTTGGTGACAATCGGTTAGTGAAGCTGTTGGCAATCGGTTAAGTTATCAGTTTGGAAAACAGTTAATAATCAGTTTGCTATCAGTTTTTCAGCAATTTGCTATTAACTAGCAATCAGTTTTCCAGCAATTAGCAATCAGTTTGCCACCAATTTGCTAATTAGTTTAGCAATCAGTTGCCCTCAGTTTGCTATCATTTTGCAATTAGTTAGCAATCAGTTAACAATTAGCAATCAATTCACTATTAGTTTGCAATTAGCTAACAATCAGTTTGAAATCGTTTAGCAATCACTTAACAATCAATTAGCAATCAGTTTGCAATTATTTAGCAATCAGCCTACAAGCAATTAGCAATCAGTTTGCAAGTAATTAGCAAATCAGTTTGCAAGTACTTAGCAAATCAATTTTCAAGCAATTAGCAATCAATTTTCAAGCAATTAGCAATTAATTTTCAAACAATTAGCAATAAATTGTGAATTAGCAATTAGCTATCAATTTGCAAGCAATTAGCAATCAGTTACCGCTCAGTTAGCAAGTCAACAATTAGTAAACAATCAGTGAAAAAAAAAATTGTTCAGTGAATATTTCCAATCATCAACGGAAAATTAATTAATACCAATACAGTTATAAACTCAATAGTTTCAACTGTTTGAGTTTACTAACAATAATCAGTGATCTAATTGTTCGAGTGAATTTCTAAACACAAAACCAACTTTCCTTAATAAGTGATCGCAATTAAATTCCCTCGCCTGAATTGATTCAAAAAAATTTCCTCCTCCCCCCTTCAACTCGGCACTTTTTCTTCTCTCCCTTCGGGGCAAAAATTTTGCAATTCCGTGTGTGTATATATTTTCGAAGCGCAATATTCATCAGAACGGAGAGGATAGGAAACCGGCAGCTCCAACCCGGAGACTTCAACGCCTGTGTGTGGTCCTTCTTGCTGCTGCGGAACCCGCGAGTCCGGTGGATCTCCTCTCGATCGAGAGAGGGACCTTGGGCGTACGTAGTTGGTTATTTCGTTCTCGAGGTTGAGAGATCGAGGATACACAAGGCGAAGTCCGAAGAAGAAGAAGAAGAAGAACAAAAACAAGAAGAAGACGAAGAAGAAGAAAAAGTAAGAGGACAAGAAAGAGGGAAATGGAGTGAAGCGAGTTCCAAAGAGCTGTCTTATATTTTGAGACCACATGAGAGAGAAAGTCCCTTTTTCGCGACAGGCACGAAAAAAAAGAACAGTAATAATGAACTCTTGATAAACAGCAACAAAAAAAAAAAATAATCAACTCTTGATAAACAGAAAAAGAAAAGAAACTTTTCGTTGAAAATAGTAATGAACTCTTGATAAACAGAAAAAGAAAAGAAACTTTTCGTTGAAAATAGTAATGAACTCTTGATAAACAGAAAAAGAAAAGAAACTTTTCGTTCAAAATAATAATGAACTCTTGATAAACAGGAAAATAAAAGAAAATACAAAAAAAAAATTCTTCGTTCAAAATAATAATGAACTGTTCGTGAAGAAAACAATAATGAACCGCTTCGTGGAGGAAATAATGAACTGTTTCTAAAAAAATAAAAATTCACTTCTTTTGGGAGAATGTCACTCCCGAATTTTCCCTCGTTTTCAAGGAAACGATGACGAAAGTTAATGTCCTCGGGGATTTTTTACCGCTGGAGGAAATATAATCACCGCACGTGTTTTTTTTTGTCCCTTGTCTTCACGCTATTCGCTCCAAAAGTGTATTCTAACAGTTTCACGTTTAGTGTTATATACCTCAATGATATAAAATTGAATTTCCCTTTTTTTCCACTTTCAAGTTCGTGGCGAAATTATTCAATTCGAGAATTTTCAAGTGTTTTCGTGAATACAATATAGTGATTTGAACGGAAACAAAAAAAAAATTAAATAAAGTGATTTTTTTATTAAAAGGAAAAACGAAAAATCCTGGATTATTGTCAAATGCAGCTCGCCGATTCGAATAACAAGACATGAGTGTAAGTCGAAAAATTTATTTCTTTTTCCGAAAAAAAATTCGATTCATTTTCACAAATAAATAATAAATAAATAAATAATAAATATTTACTTAAAGCAAATATTTCAGTATTTGAAGCAAATACTATTTAATTGATTCAAATAAAAATTATTTGATTCAAGTAAATATTTTTTTTGATAATAGTCAAATAATCGGTTATTTGAATCAAATAAAATTTTTTTTTCAGTGTAGATAAATAATTAGTAAACAAATTATTAAACTAAATAAGGAATTAGTAAAAAAATGTTTAAACTAAATAAATACTTATTAAAAAATGATTAAACGAAGTAAATAATTAATAAAAAAAATTATTAAACGAAATAAATAGTTAATAAAAATATTTTCCTTTTACTGACAAACGTTTTAGTTCCAAATTTATTCAATTATTATTAACTACGATTTTGATTCTATTTCTGATTTTAAAAAGACAAGTTTGTACCTGTCAATAAACTTGAAATTAACTAAAAAAACTAACTTCAAGGCAATAAAAATTCGTCCTTCGTTTTAAAATTCGAAACTTTGACACAAAACGCATTCGAAAATAACGAAGGAAAATAAATTGCTGAAGTGCAAAATTTATAATTATAATAATATTTTGAAGAAAAATTATTTTTTCCACTCAAATTTTTGTCGGAAAAAAGTTTTCAGAATAACATTCGGAAATGTTATACGAAAAAAAACCTTTAACTTGAACAGTGATAACTTTCGCTAAAATAGCCAAAGTATTCGCTGCCATAATTAAAAATTTCGCTAATATAGACAAATTTCTAGTTGTTCCAGGTGAAGATTTTTTTCCGTGTTAGAACAAAAAGGAAAAAATTGGCAATATTAAAAAATGTAGAAGCAAATGATAAAAATTTAGGCATATAGAAAAAAATTGAGTAAAATTTCGTACAAAAATAGAAAAAAGGCAAAAAAGGAAAATTTATATACAAGATTAAAAAAGGAAAATTTATATGCGCAAAATTAAAAAAGCAAAAAAGTTAAATAAATAAATAAATATAAATGTTTACGGACAGAAATTAAAAAAATAAAAAAAAAAGAAATATAGAAATAGAAAAATAAAGAGTATATATATAGAGAAATGTAGGGAAAAAACAAAGGAGTAAAATTCATGAACAGAAGTATAAATGTAAAGGAGGAGAACAATTATATATGTATTAAGCGCAGGGAAGGAAAGAATTTTGCGATCATAAAAGGCTGAAGCACGTCGCGATTATTGTTTTTTTCTCGCGCGCGAAACTCTTCCAACATCGCGCCGGGAGTAGTAGAGGGTTTGCTTGGCACAATGGAATTATATGATGGAAGGTTCTTAACTAATGTGAAAATCAATTATATATTATTTCCCGGTGGTTATAATACAAATAGCTACAAACTATGCAATTTACTGCAAACCATCCTTCTATGCGGATCACTTTTACACTTTCAGGTAATAGAAATAATAGCATTACTGTCATACACAAAATTAACAACACCGTTCAATTTGATTGGCAGTTCGCAATTTTCATTGTATTTATAAAATTTTGCTCTTTCACAACTTGAAAAACGTATTTTAAAACTGTATGGAAATAATTAAAATCAAAGGCAAATTATCTTTAATTAATAAAAACTTTAATTGAATAATTAATAAATAAATAAATAAATAAATAAATAAATTATTGATAATTATTAATTTAAGGTATAGCTTTTCCTTTTTTCTAAAAGTTTCTTTACTTTTCTAAATTCAAAATTTATACCACGCCTTAAGTGTCTGCTAAATTAGAAACAAGATCCAAATTCAAAAAATAGCAAAAAGAAACTTTGCCCAAAAATTTTGAATTTGAATCTTGAAAAATTTTAGCAAAAATCAGCTTCAAATTTAATGCTATACAAAATTAATGATCAATAAACTAACTTCAACTCTAACACATAAGATTAACAAAATTATTTTAATTATTTATTGTTAATTTATTTTGTTTTTTAACTTTAACATATTTTAATGTTTAAGAGAACAACTCGAAGTACATCAAAACAATTACATTTGAACTAAATTGGCTAAAAGATAAAAATTTGTTTCTTTTTATTCCCCTCGAAGTTTTGCTCCAAAGTTACCCATAAAAGAAACACCTCTCCACTAAAAGTCAAGACATCTTATGTATAAAATTCCCCAACACATAATAATACCCCAAAAATAAATTTTCAAGGTCTCGCATCATTCGGAAAGAAATGAAAAAAATTATCCCCCCATTGATTGGCATTTCAACCATAAATAATTGATTTCCAATACACATGTACATATATATAGAAGAAGAAGAAGAAGAAAAATCTTCAAAATGAAAAAAAAACCGTTTGATTTAGTGTGTGCTCGACGATTATAATCGCTGTTTTACCTCAAGTTGCGGCTATAACCTCAGCCTTCTCCTCCCTACTCTTTTTCTCGAAGACACTCCAAGCCATTCAACAAGAGAGCAGTAATAAAATCCCAGAGGGGAGTCTTCTAAACAAGGGAGGTCTATTTGAATTCGAATATTTCTTTTCCTTTAAAAAAAAAAAAAATTTTTGTGGTTAGATCTCGTATTGAATCGAGGCGCGTGTGTATAACGTTATCTATATACTGTCGAAGATGTATTTCCTCATTATCTGTAATGTATAATCTTTATTCATATATAATTCTCGTTATGGAATGTTGTGTGTGTGTGTCAAAAACCATCATCTGCTGTTCTTTATTATTTGAATTTCGAAAGAAAAGAGGGAGGATGAAAATATTTTTCGATTTTACGAGAATCGTTGGTTTGTTTTGATGGTTCTGGAAGTCGAGTAACTAATTTCTTTTGTTGGGAATGACTATAACTTTCGGGGAGCGTTAAATTTTTCGGGTGCTTCGCCTAATGCTGTATTCGTTATTGTTCTCGAGAGTCAAAGTATTTGTTTTTTTAGAACACAAAACACCAAAAAATTTTCTGAAAAGCCGGGTTTACATTAAAGAATCAAGCAAAGGATCCTAAACATTATCAAACTCTTCTAAAAGTTTCAAAAGCTTTTAAAAATTTTTGGAGAATTTTGTTTATCCTTTACTTGAAGCTTAGCGACTGTTCTACATCATATGCAAAAGAGCGAAAAATTTACCGAAATTTTCAAAAAGTTTGACAGGTTTTAATAAACTGTTATTTTTAGGATCCTTCGCTTGAAGCTTAACAACTTTTTCGAAAATTGGGTTAATTTTTCGGTCCTTTGCTTGATGCTGTATTGGTTGTACTCAAGAGTGACAGTATTTATTATTTCCCTTTTTAGGATCCCAAAAATTATCAAAATTTCCATAAAGTTTGACTGTTTTTACATACAGAATCAAGCAAAGGATCCTAAACATTACCAATCTTTTCCTAACAGCTTTTCGGAATTTTTGCTAAATTCTTTTAATCCTTTGCTTCGCTTAACAACTGTTATACTACATCATGCAAAAGAGGCAAAAATTTACCAAAGTTTTGCTAAAAGCTTAACGACTTTTAATAAACTTCTGTAAACTTTTGGATCCTTCGCTTACACCTTAACAAGTTTTTTCGAAAATTGGGTCAATTTTGGGGTCCTTTGCTTGATGGTGTATTCGTTGCACTCAAGAGCGACAGTATTTATTATTTACTTTCTTAAGATCCCAAAAATTACCCGAATTTCCTAAGATCTTAACCACTTTTACATACAGAATGAAGCGAAGGAAGACATTACCGAACCTTTTCTAAAAGTTTACCGCAGCTTTTTGAAATTTTAGGTAAATTTTTTGGGTCCTTTGCTTAGTGCTTAACAACTTTTATACTCAGGCGAACGTGAGGAAAATTTACCCAAGTTTTCAAAAAGCTTGATAGCTTTTAGTATAACATTCGGTAAATTTTGGGATCCTCAACAACCTTTCGGAAATTTGGGTTAATTTTTAAATTCTTTGCTTCAATTTCATTTGTTTTTGTTTCTGCGACATTTATACAACAGTTTTCGTTTCTGCAACACTCACAAAAGTTTTCTTTCCTGCAACCTTTACAACATACTCTTCTTTTCTGCAACATAAACACTTTTTTTGTTCCTCCTCTGCAACATTTGCATAAACTAGAAATCATTGCAAGTTGAGTAATTCGCAATCACGCGGGTGACATTTGTAATTATACAAGAAAATGGGTAAATAGCAGAGACTGTATAATTAATACTTGCGCGGGAATGCGATGCGATGCAGTTAAAGGAAGAAAAAAAAAATCGCCGCACATATAGGTTGCTCTCCAAGTCGAGTGGCAAAGTCGTTCAATTTTTGCTTCTCTCTCTCTCTCTCTATATATACGCTACTTGCCAAACAATATTCAAGTGGGGGAGAATGGAAAAAGGAGCAAGGCAATCATCGTGTTCGGTCCACAGCTTATTAGTTCGCATTGGTTCGCGCGAGAACCGGCTGGACAATGAAGCGAGATTGCATATTGTTGTTTATATTTACGCGGCGCGGCATAAATCTTCGTTTAACTCGCATTCAGAGTGGGATATTGTTTGGTACCTGTTGGTACTTGTGGCGCGTTACTCCTTCTCTCTCCTCTTTTCCTTTTGCTCTCCCTCTCTCTCTCTCTTAATTTCTATTTTTTGGTCTTATTCTTCTTTCTATTTTCTTCTCGTTTTCCCTTAATTTTTACTTTCTTCTTTAGACTCTTTCTCTTTTTTTCTGTTTATCCTTTAGTCTCTTTCTCTCTTTCTATTTTTCTACTTTCCTTCTTAGTTTCTCTCTCTCTCTGTTACTTTCTCTATATTTTTCACTCTTTTGATTCTTATTCTCTTTCTTTTTATTTTTTCTCCTAATTCCTATTCTCTTTCTTTCTTTTTATTTCTTCTCTTAATTCTTAGTTTCTCTCTTTTTTTCTCTCTTAATTCTTATTCTCTATCTTTTTTTTCTCTCTTAATTCTTATTCTCTCTCTCTTTTTATTTCTTCTCTTAATTCTTACTCTCTCTCTCTTTTTATTTTTTCTCTCTTAATTCTTATTCTCCTCTCTCTTTTCATTTCTTCTCTTAATTCTTACTCCCTCTCTCTCTTTTTATTTTTACTCTCTTAATTCTTATTCTCTTTTGATTCTTCCTTTCCAATTTCTCTATTTCTCCTCTTTATTTTTTCTCTCTTTAGCTTCTTATTCTCTCTCTCTCTTTTCTCTCCTGCTCTCCGCCACAGTTCGTCACGGATAACGCGCGGTCTTCATTAAACCTAACCTCTCTCTTTGCGTGCTGTGCGCCCATTAAGAACGCGGGTCCGGCCTACAACTAATTTGTACTGTAAATGAGATCCAAGGATCGTTACCCCCATGAACACGGAACACTGTTTTCTCTCTTTTTCTTCTTCTTCTTTAGAGAGCGAAGGAGAAACAGAGAGAGAGAGAGAGAGAAAACAGTAGAGAAAAAAGCGAAAAGAGAGAGAAAAGCAAAAAGAGAGAGAAAAGTAGATAGAGTAAAGCGAAAAGAGAGACAAAAACAAAAAGAGAGAAAAAAGCGAAAAGAGAGACAAAAACAAAAAGAGCGAAAAGTAGAAAGAGAGAGAAAAGCAGAAAGAGACAGTAAACAGTAAAGACCAAAGGCGAGAAAAGGAGAGAAAACGCAGTAAAAACTAAAGAAGAAAAAGAGAGAGAGAAAGAGAGAGAAAACATGTGCGCTCACCAACTGCACACCAAAAGTGCGTCTTGCAGCTGCACGCTTATCCAAGAAGAGAGAGAAAAAGAGAGAGAGAGCCCCGCACACGAAGAATCACCGAAATTTAGTACGTGCTTTCGATTACTTTCAATTCGACGTGGGATTGCTCTCCTTATGTGTGTATCGCGTGATATTCTTTTACTGTTTTTAGAGATAGGGGAAACGGCGTGGGTGAACTCGCCCAGCTGCTCCCTGTGGTCCAGAGACTTTTATATAAGCGCCCATGCTTCCGAATGTATGTCCGGGAACATGAATTTTCTCCAAGATTTATATCTTCAACAATCGTGAGCGTTGCCTGAATGCGCCTACTCCAAATTCAATTCGGTAGTTTTTTTCTTCTTCTTCTTCCTCTTCTTCGTCTTCTTTTCTCTATTGTTACACGGGGAGAAAAATCTGTTTTTGCTATTATCGCCTACTGTATAATAGATGACTAATTTTACTATTTTTGAAACAAATTCGAGTTTAGAGGTTATTTTAAAAAAATTTAGAGATTATGTAGAAAAATTAGAGGTTATGCAGAAACATTTAGAGGTTATGTAGAAAATTATACAACAACAAAAAATTATACAGAAGATTTGGAGATTTAGAGAAGATTTAGAAAGAATATAAAAGGTTTAGAGATTCTATAACAAATTTTAGAGTTTATGCAAAAGATTTAGAGGTTATATAAAAGATTTAGAGATTGTATAACAAATTTAGAGGTTACGTAAATGATTCAAAAGTTGTTTTAAAGATTTTAGAGATTGTATAACAAATTTGAAGGTTATATAAAAAGATTTAGAAGGTTATGTAAAAGATTTAGAGCTTATGTAACAGATTTAGAGGTTACGTAACAGATTTAGAGATTACATAAAAAATTTAGAGGTCATATAAAAGATTTAGATATTTTATAACAAATTTAGAGGTTATGTAAAAGATTCAAAAGTTGTTTTAAAGAATTTAGAGATTGTATAACAAATTTGAAGGTTATATAAAAAGATTTAGAGGGTATGTAAAAAATTTAGAGCTTATGTAGAAAAATTTAGAAGTTGTATAACAATAGTTACTATCCGTAAAGTAGTAATTTGACTTAGCCACATAGTACAGCATTCAGCTGAAAATAAATGCTATTAGCCGAAATATTTAATTTCTTTTTGGTCCATTAAATAACTGCGAATAAATAATAATAATAATAAAATAATAAAAAACAAATAAGAAAAGAATAACAAAATAGTATAAATAAATAGAAAAATAATAGAAACAAAAAGCAAAAGAATAGAAACAAAAAGCAAAAGAATAAAAACAAATAAAAAGCTAATAATAAAATAATAAAAATGAAATAAATATAATAATTAAAAAAACTGCACGAAAAAAATTGTTAATATGAAACTAAAGTTTACGATATTATTATTATTATATAATAGTAATAATAATAATAATAATAATAATAATAATAATAATAATAATAGTGGTGGTATAGTAGTAGTAGTATAGTAGTTGCAGTTGCCTCAGGATAAATTCAATTAGATCCTCAAAAGAAAGTTTTCAATCACACCAAATGGTTCTAAAAATCGACTATATAAATAGAACAGATATAATTAATCGTGCACTGAGCAGTGTGACCTAAATTTGTCTCGAGACTCCCATAATCATTGAATTAAATCTCGAACTCTCAGAGATCAAAAGTGGCATGATCACCTCTCCTATATATACGTTTGGTCACAGATTAGAATCATCGAATATATTCCTAATGCTCCGTTGTACACGATTTGCACTTTCTCTCCCCATTTATATTGACTCTTGCTCTCTCTCTCTCTCTCTCTTTCTCTCCCTAAATTTAATTTAATAAAAATCTTTATTAATTTCCATTCGTTACTTATTTTTTTTTGCTATTGAATTAGTAAATTTTACCAAATAGTATACAATTTCCCCTATGTTTCACTACTATTTTTTCACTAGTTTTATACTAAATTCAACAGAAAAAAAATCTGTTAATAAATAATATTTGTTCGATATTCAAGGAAGAAATAAATTAAATGAAACAATAAATTTTCATTTTCTTTTTTCGTTTGTCAGCAAAATAAAAATTTATTGTTTCATCTAATTCATATCTTTCTTGAATCAAACAAATATTATTTATTAACAATATACGGAAGGATTCAAAAAAAAAATTATTTAAAAAAAATCAGTTAGTTAACAGTTTTACTAAATCAAAAATCTGGAAAGTGCTAGATATCCTTGGAAAAACTGTGAAAATAAAGAAAAAGAAACATTAGAAAAAAGAGATCTAAAGAAAAAGAGAGAGAAAAAAAAATTTCTAGTTCATATAATGGCGGGAGGAAAAATAAACAGTGCGCACAAAATCCAAATTGATTACAATCGATTCAGTTTTCTCTTAACACTTTTTGAAAAAATAGCCAACTAATTAAATATACGCGTACACCCGACATGAAGGAAAATCATTAATCATTTTCAATACCTCTCTCTTTCTCTCTCTCTTTCTCTTCGTCATCTTCTATAATTTTTCTCTATATATATATATATATATTCTCGAAAATGAAGATATATGAGAAAATTAAATTAACTAACTTTTGCACAACGGAATCTATATATATAATAATGATTTATGATTATTTATTTGTCGCTCATTAATGCGCAATTCTCAATTTTAATTGTTTAACATTACATCGAAATGAAAATCAATCATTTATTATTATTATTATTAAACAGTAATTAGCCGCACAACTCACACTTTATCCACTAATTGATAATGAGATTGGTAATTAAACAATGATGTATCAGAGTATCATCATTAGTCGAGGATTGTCTATGAATTATTTATATTCAATCATGCTTAATATAGTAAAGAAAAAGAATTTTTTTCCAATACTAATGCTCCCTCTCTTATTTAATAATTAATAATAATAACAATAATTTTTAGTATTCCTCTCCCCCTTTTAATTAATAATAACAATATTTTGTCGTATTCCTCTCCCCCTCTTAATTAATAATAACAATATTTTGTCGTATTCCTCTCCCCCTTTTAATTAATATTAACAATATTTTGTCGTATTCCTCTCCCCCTCTCAATTAATAATAATAATAATATTTTTAGTCTTCTCCTGAACACTTTTATTCAATAATAATATTAATAATAATAATAATAATAATAATATTGTTTTAGTATTCCTCTCTCAATGAGTAACAACTGTATTTTTTTCAGTATTCCTCTCACTAATAATAGTGATACTAATTATTAGTGATATAGTATGATAGTGATAGTATAACTTACGTTGAGAGTAGAAAAAAATGACCATAAGTATACAATTGATGGTGGAAAAAAATAAAGATTAATGAATAACCCCGAAAGGAGAGTTGATAAAGAATCTTTTTTTCTCTCTCTCTCTCTCTCGCTCGAGTGCGGGGGAGGGGGGAGCGGAATCCAGAGGGACACCCAGTATGCAGGTGCAACTCGCGCGCATCTTCTCTCTATATACTCGCTTGACGTAGATCGCCGACGTGGATTTATTTGGCGCGAGGACCCCTGACGCTGTTTCTGTGCTCATGCGATTCTTTCGGTTGCAGCCGGCTCTCTGAATTCCAAATGTTAAACGAGAAAAAGAGAATCCATAGAAGCGAACGAGAGAAAAGGCGCGTTAAAAAAACGAGAATTAAGAAGAAGAGGAGAGGAGAGAAAAAGGGCGAGAGGGAAAGTGGAAAGAGGGAGAATGAAGAATAAAGAGGGAAAGAGAAAAAAGAATAAATAGAGAGAGAGAGAGAGAAAGGGGAAAAGAGAGATAAAAGGGAGAATGAAGAATAAAAAAAGAGAAAGAGATAGAGTAAAAGAGAGAAAGAAGAATAAAGAAAAAGAAAG
Organism: Leptopilina myrica (nomen nudum); assembly: GCA_032872475.1. Taxonomy (NCBI): domain Eukaryota; kingdom Metazoa; phylum Arthropoda; class Insecta; order Hymenoptera; family Figitidae; genus Leptopilina; species Leptopilina myrica (nomen nudum). The sequence continues at coordinate 32,432,525 of CM065465.1, read as the reverse complement.
AAAGGGAGAAAGAAAAATAAATAGAGGAAGAGAAAAAGGGATAAAGAAAAATAAATAGAGAAAGAGAAATAGGGAGAAAATAGAAAAAAGGGAAAAAGAAAAATAAATAGAGAGAGAGAGAGAAAGAGAAAAAGGGAGAGAGAAAGGGAGAAAGAAGAATAAAGAGAAAGAGAAAAAAGGAGAAAGCAAAAAAAATACAGAAAGAGAAAAAGGGAGAAAATAGAAAAAAGGAAAAAAGAAAAAAAAATAGAGAGAGAGAGAGAAAGAGAAAAAGGGAGATAATAGAAAAAGGGAGAGAGAAAGGGAGAAAGAAGAATAAATAGAGAGAAAAATGAATAGAAATAAATAATAATTAATAAATAAATAGGAAAAAATAAATTAAAAATAAATAGAAAGAGAAACAGGGAAAAGTCGGATAAAAGGGAGAGAGAAGAATAAATATATAGAGAGAGAAAGAGAAAAAGGGAGAAAATGGAAAAAATAGAGAGAGAAAAAAACCGCGATAAAGAAAAAGACAGAGTGAGAAAGAACGAAAAGAGCGAAGTGGGGGGAAATACGAAAGTTTATAGAAAAAAGGCGAAAAACAACGACAAAAAAAAATGCGACAGCAAAGAATTCAGACTCGAAAAGCGATTCGGATCAGAATTCGTGGAACATTTGTGTCGCCGCGCCGCTATCCAGTTGAAATTTAGGAATCCGCGTCAAGATCAACCGCAGACTAAAATTCGCATGTGCGCCCTTTACTTTTCGTTAGTCATTTTCGGAGTCTTGGGTGCTGCATTTTTTTTTTTTTTTTTGCTTTTTTTTTTGCTTTTGTTTCGCGCGCGAATTTGTTGTGGAACTCGAGACGAATCTTTCTAATTAGTTCCCCGTTATGGGAGGATAAGATATACCTGTCATTTGATTCTTGATTGACCAATTAGCGCATACAAGTCGAAGAGAATGGTAATTTAATAATTAACTGCATTTTATTTTTTTCAAATAATATATATAAGTATATATTGTAAATAATTATGTAATTAATTATTTTTTTCAATTTTTACGAGTTCAATTATCATCACTTGCGAATTAAATTCAATTGAATTTTAATAAATTTTCAGGGAAAAATTCAGTTGTTTTTGAAAAGATTTAAGAAAATTCGAGGAAAAAATTAAATTATTCATTATTTGAAAATTTTTTTGATAAAATTCTTTACAAAGAATTCAATTGTTTTCAATGCACTTTTAATTTTTCTGTCTAAAATTGCTAAATTTTAGACAGAAAAATTCTTTTGAAATTTCAGTAAAATTCTTTGAAGCAATTCAATTATTTTCTAAAATTTTATTTTCTACAAATAATTAGTAATTCTCTACTAATAATTAGTTATTTTTTATTAATAATTAGCAATTCTCTAATAATAATTAGTAATTTTTTAATCAATAATTAGTCATTCTCTACTAATAATTAGTAATTTTTTATTAATAATTAGAAATTTTTTATTAATAATTAGTAATTCTCTAATAATATTTAGTAATTTTTTAATCAATAATTAGTAATTCTCTACAAATAATTAGTAATTTTCTACTAATAATTTGTAATTTTCTATTACTAATTAGTAATTTTCTATTATTAATTAGTAATTTTCTAAAATTTTATTTTCGACAAATAATTAGTAATTTCCTACTAATAATTAGTAATTTTCTACTAACAATTAGTGATTCCCTATTAATAATTAGCAATTTTCTACTAAAAATTATTTATTTCCTGACTATTAGTTATTTTTACTAAAAACGCGTAATTCCTTTTTAATAATTAGTAATTTCTTACTAATAATTAGTAATTTTCTGCTAATAATTAGTGATTGTCTACTAATAATTATTCATTTTCTACTAAAAATTATTTATTTCCTCATGATTAGTTATTTTTACTAAAAACGTGTAATTCCTTATTAATAATTAGTAATTTCTGACTAATAATTAGTAATTTTCTGCTAATAATTAGTAATTGTTTACTAATAATCATTCATTTTCTGCTGATTCCTTATATTTTCCACGAATAATTAGTCATTTTTTTAACTAATAATAAAATAATCCTATCAAACTAATTAATTATATATTTTCTCCTAAAAATTTGTCTTTTTTCTAAGCGATTTTTCTCTAAATCTCAATTAGTAGAATAATTCAGCAATATACTTAAAAATTCCAAAAATTGTACGAATTGTAAGTAGAATTTTACTAATTCTTCGGTAGAATTCTCCCCAAAAATTAGAATTAATTATAGAGAATATTTTTAGGATAAAAAAAAGTTGAAAATTTTCTCTGGAAATCAAAAACAAAATTAAAATTTTTATTCTATAGCCATACAGTCACGACTAGTATTTGCGACATTAATGGACTTTTCGACGACCTTCTATAGTTGCACTTCTAGTTTTCTATTGTGATATCGAGATAAAACTATTAACGATCTATTGGGTAATGGAGCAATTTTTGGATAATTTATTGCATTCCTGCGACTTATCAGGAATCGGAGAAACTAAATACAACAATAATCCATTTTTTTTGGCCTTAAATATACTTATGGGCAATTTTTTATTTTTGCACAATGGAAATATTTTATTGCAGCGATAAATTAATTTCATTGATTTATTTTGTTGTGTTTCCTTATGACAGTTTTGCTGCGTCAACTGGGAACTTTGTCTCGAAATTCAAAGTTCACGGAGAGCTATAATAAAACCGTGAATACTTATTATCTTATTTCTATTTTCAGTTTTTAACATAGTGTCCCGATTTTTAATTTCTGTCTTTAAATTTTTTTCTTTACTGATAAAATAGAATTTTAGTCTTTAAATTTTTTCTTTACTGATAAAATAGAATTTCAGTCTTTCAACGTAGTTTATTGTTTCGAATTTTTCACTTGTTAACATTATAAAGTTAAAATATTTTACTTTTCTCCGCATATATTGTTGCGCCCGATTGTTTATTTTTCTCAGTTCATTGCTGCAAGACTCGGAATAAAAATCGAGAGGCCGTGTTTTTAATCAAATGCTAACGAGCCATTTCTAACAGCAACAATTACTTCTAATTAAGAGTAACGCGAGATCTGCCCTCTCCTTGGAATTTACTCACGACATTAAGATATACATTTAAACTCCGATCTAATTCGTGACAATTACCATAAGTAAATAAATTCTATTTTATAAAAACTGCGCCAAACCTTTTATTATATATTATATTTAAAAAAAAAAGGAGAAATTTTTTTGTTTAAAACGGAGAATGAATTAATTATATTTTTTCAAAAAATATAGTCTCTCTTTCTCTCTTGATGTGAAACGAATTAAACGATTATAATCTCGAGACAAATGTTTCTGTGATAAGATAAAATAAATAATATATGTAAAATATGTAAATCTTCCGGAACATTCGCTGCGAGGGAAAAGGTCACAAAATAGTTTCCACACAAGGGAGAGAAAGGGAGAGAAAGAGAGAGAAAGAAAGAGAGACATTATATGACTCTCGTGATCTTTCACGCCCCCAAAAAGGTATTGTTCTCACCTCTTTCAGCGAAAGGACGTCGTGGAGGAAAAGGAAAATTTGCCTATCTCTGATATGTAATTATAGGTTTTTCGAAAAGCAGAGGGCGAACTAGAGGCGTAATATGTGTCATACTTGAATTGCATTATATATTTATTGTTGTGTGACCGCATTTCATCTCTGAAATTGTAATTACCGCACGATGGCATTTCTTATTTCCTGTATAATTTCCATTTGTTAATGAACTGTCTCGATTTTTGGTATTAGTTACCAATAACCGTTTTTCAGGATTATTTTAATAACTATCAAATCAATTAAATAGCTATTGAATTATTTAAATAATTATTAAATTAATTAAATAATTTAATAGCTATTTAATTGATTCAATAGTTATTAAATTAACCCTAAAAACAGTTATTGTAAACTAATACCAAAAATCTAGACAGTTCATTCAACAATTATTAAATTAATTCAATAATTGTTAAATTAATTCAATAATTATAAAAGTAATTCAATAATTATTAAGGGCTACTTTCACTAATACCGATTAAAAGTAAATTAAATCCCCAATCAACCAATCATGAGTCCTTAAAATGGATTTAAACATTGATTATTCTTTTAATTGTGGTTGGTGGAATTAGCCAAAAATTATTTAAATAATTTATTATTCCCATCAAAAATGACAAGATCCTGTTTGGTAGAAACTCTTCTGAATTTTTCTGCTGTAGAGCGCAAAAATATTTTTAAAGACCAGGAAAAATAGAATTTTGGATCAAAAATTGTAACAAACATGGAATTTTGGGTTCAAAAACTCCAACAAAAATAGAATTTTGGTTCAAAAATTGTAACAAACATGGTTGCACGTACCACTCATGGGTAGTACATAGAATTTTAGTTCAAAACTTAAAACAAACATATAATTTTGGTTCAAAAATTGTGACAAACGTAGATTTTTGGTTCAAAAATTGTAACAAACATAGAATTATGGTTCAAAAATTGTAACAAAAATACAGTTTTGGTTCAAAAATTGTAACAAACATAGAATTTTGGTTCAAAAATTGTAAGAAACATGGTTGCACGTACCACTCATGGGTAGTACATAGAATTTTGGTTCAAAACTTAAAACAAACATATAATTTTGGTTCAAAAATTGTGACAAACGTAGATTTTTGGTTGAAAAATAGAATTTTGGATCAAAAATGCTAACAAAGATAGAATTTTTGTTCAAAAATTCCAACAAACCTAGAATTTTGGTTCAAAAATTGTAACAAACATGGTTGCGGGCACCACTCATGGGTACATTGAAGATAAAAATATGCCTATATGTATACACGACATTGAATCATGAATATTTATAAACATTGGGTTCCCTTCAGTTTCTTCTTGACTGTCGTGTTCTGTGCCCCACACACAAACACAAACACACACTTACACACCTTTTTCCCGACTTCCCTCACTATATGGAAGAGAAGAGTTGCTTGCATCTCAGGAAAGGTATAACAACCTTCTTTCTATATACCTTCAATCCCGTATTTAGCGAAGCTTGCTCGAAATTCATCAGTGCTGCATTTCGATGAGCTTGAGAATGCTCCTCTTCTTCTTATTATTTATTCCTCTTCTTCCATCCGCTTGGCTCGACTTCTTCAGCCATCGGCGGACGCATTTTAGATTTTTTTCGAGTAACTCAATTTAGAGATGCGTGCCTCGCTTAATTTAATTAAGGATACATTTGTGTTCTCCTTTTATAAATGAGGAGATGAGAAGACTCGCGGTGGCATAGAGAGAGAGAGAGGGAGGAGAGAAAAAAAAGTCACCTCCTTACATGAATGAGTTCACTTTTTTCCACCCCTGGAATACTTATTGTCTATTGGGAAATTGAGAAGAATTGGAATTTTTTTCCAATTTTGAAACCTTGTGCAATTTTACCAAAAAAATAGAAAAAGTATTTTCACCCAAAAATTCTTGGTGCAAATTATACTTCCAAAACAGTTTTGTCAAAATTACCCAAAAAAAATTATTACAGTGTTATGCTAATAAATTGAATTCATGTGACGAATGTTTTTTATTCATGAAAGAATTTTAATATATTAATAAAAAATAATATAAAAATAAAATAATAAATAAATAATAATTCTTATTATTGCGATTAATTTTATGCAAATTCTAATTCTAAATAATTAAATTCCTGAGAAATTTGTATTATTCATGAAAAAAAACATTTTTTTAAACGATTAACTTTTTCGAGGAATGGAAATTAAATTTTTAAGAATAATTACATTTTTTTTACCAATTCCTGCAAAATTGAATTCAAAGTATAATTGAAAGAAGAAATTTATTACTGTTAGAAAATATGTAAATTTATTCTTGTCATGAATATTGTCATTTTTGAAAATATAATTGATTTTTATTTATTTTACAAGAATTTTATTAAAATTTTCAAAAATAATTGAATTCATGAAAACAATATTATTATTTAAATGAAAATAATTATTTAAAAAAAATTTATTCAAATGTTTTAAAAGAATTGAATTTCTGTTACAAAAATTTATTAATTTTTGAAAATAGTTGAATTCTTAAGAACGATTATATGACAATATTTCGAAATAATTGCATTTTCCAAGAAGAAATTTATTACTCTTTAAAAATAATTGAATTCTTGTGATGAATATTGTTATTTATGAAAATAATTGAATTTTATTTATTTTGCAAAGAATTTTACTAAAATGCCTCAAAATAATTGAATTTTCAGAAATAATTTCGTTAATTATCGCCAAAATTGAATTACTTTCAAGAATTATTTATATGTGAATAATTGAATTTCTATAGGAAGAATTTCATTTACAACTTTAATTATCAAAATAATTGAATTTTTGAATTATTTAATTTTAAATAGTATAAAAAATTGAAAATTTCAGATAAGTTTTATTTATGAAAATAATTAAGTTCATACTTAGAATATTCTCAAAAATTTTGCCTAAAAATTAAATTTCCATGAAAATTGGAAAATGTTTTTATTAGTGAAAGTATTTGAATCATTTTGAAGAATTGAATGGAAATTTTGTTAAATAATTGATTTTTTCGCAATTTTTTTTAATTCACTATTCTAAGTTAATCGAATTCTTGTGATATAATGGATATTATTATTTATGAAAATAATTGAAAACTTGGATGAACTTAAATCAATTTTTTTGAAAATAATTGAAAATTTGAATAAACTATCAATTTTTTTGAAAATAATTGAAAATTTGAGTAAACTTTGTGAATTTTTTTGTAAATAATTGAAAATGTGAATGAACTTTATGAATTTTTGTTGGTAAATAATTGAAAATTTGAATGAACTTTATCAATTTTTTTTGTAAATAATTGAAAATTTGGATGAATTTTATCAATTTTTCGTTAAATAATTAAATATTAAAGGCGAAATTTCATGAAATTACATTAGATAATGAATATAATTTAATTTCGAATACTTTTTGAAAATAATTTGTTGCGATTGGATACACACTGAAAAAAAAATTATTTGATTTAAATAACCGATTATTTGACTATTATCAAATAAATATTTACTTAAATCAAATAATTTTTTATTTGAATCAAATAAACTGTATTTGAATCAAATAATTTTTATTTGAATAAAATAAACTGTATTTGAATAAAATAATTTTTATTTGAATCAAATAAACTGTAATTGAATCAAATATTTAAGTATTTGAAGCAAATATTATTTGATTTAAGTAAATATTTATTTCATAATAGTCAAATAATCGATTATTTGAATCAAATAAATTTTTTTTTTCAGTGGCATTAAGATCACTTTGATACCCTCAGAATATAATTTTACACCCCACGACTATTCTCAAAATAAAACAAAAGTTTCGCGTGTGAAAATCGAATAAAAGAGAGGAAAAAAGGGAGATGAATAATTTAAATATTCTCCAAAGTTGTAACAAGTCTTCTGCAGGAGCAAGAAAGGCGCGAGAGAAATAAGTTGAAATACGTTATAGTATACGACATTTCCGTAAACCGAGAAGTATGTAGCGTGTTCGCATAAACTATAAGGAGCAATTTTAATAATATGCACCTGCACATTTCGACAGTTCTAATGAACCCTAGTTCATGAAGAGGAGACTATATATATATATATATGCGCAGAGACACTATCACTATATGTTTGTGTGTATGAGCACAAGTATTATAAGGAAAAGATCAGAAAGATACAAGTAATACTCTTTCTCCTTTGCGCGCAAAAGTTATAAGAGAGTGAATATATACGCTCTTGGAAAAGCAATACGCGCGCGTTGTTCATGCATAATGTATAGCCATATATAAATGCATATAGATTCGCGCAGCGTCCTCAGAAAAGCCTAGACATCGTGGCATTTTCAAATGCGTGTGCGTAAATATCATAAAAGCCATATAGTCTCAGAAAGCGCAGGGGGATATAGTTTCATAAACGCGCGCAATCTCTCGAGACAAAAATTTATTCGATTCAAGTAAAATGATTTTATATACTTTTGGATTTTGTTTCTACAAAATTTTTATTCCGGTATTTATTTGGTTATTATTTTATTTAGCATCTATTTCCCTATTTTATTTAGCATCTGTTTCCCTATTTTATTTAGCATCTGTTTCCCTATTTTATTTAGCATCTATTTCCCTATTTTATTTAGCACCTACTTCCCTACTATTTTATCAAGTCATTTAGTCGTTAATAGTTGATAGTTCCCTGAATTCGACTATAGTAAATAAATACAATTACGATCATATTTGTACAAATATTTTGAGAGACAAAAATGGAGACACTATTCTCCACCTGAGAACGCCAAGGTCACCGCCAGGTGGCAGGTGTGATTTCTCGGAATTTCTCTCGCCACCTGGCGGTGACCTTGGCGTTCTCAAGTGAAGAACAATTCTAATTGTCTTTTTAGCGCGAAGAAGGCTTTTTATTTACAACTAATTTAGAAAGAAAATAAAAAAAGAAAGAAAATAAAAAAAGAAAGTAATAAATAAAGAAAGTAATAAATAAACAAAGTAATAAATAAACAAAGTAATAAAAAAATAAAGTAATAAATAAACAAAGTAATAAATAAAGAAAGTAATAAATAAAGAAAGTAATAAATAAACAAAGTAATAAATAAACAAAGTAATAAAAAAAGAAAGTAATAATTAAAAAAAGTAATAAATAAAGAAAGTAATAAAAAATTAAATAAACTAATTTCGATAACAATAAAAATAACTCGATTGAACTAAACATTTCCGCGATAATAGACAAGTAATCAACGATCATTCGAGACACACGTAATGAGAAATAAAATAAAATAAAATGGTAAACGTGAAAAATTGTATACGCGACCTCCCTTCGAATCAAGCACGAGAGTATAATCGCGAGCCTTAATTAATTATTAATCTCCGATTCGAGTGTATATCGTGCAATTGGATTAAAAGCTACATAAATGCAATCCCGCTTAACGTTGTAAACTCCTTCGGCGTACGTGCATTTATATATATTTAAAACCTCGTGTGTGAGCTTTACTACCCGTCTAGTTATACATGTACATTTTCAGATAATAAATTACTATCGCATATTTATTTTCCAAGATGATTAAAAACACTGTTTCCATTTAGCGTCACGATAAAGTTAAAAAAAAAAATTATTACAATTTTTTTTTGCAATTTTTTCTCATACAATCGTACATTTGAGTTTAATTTGCAATTTTTTCTTCTCCAATCGTACAGTTGACTTTATTCTGCAATTTTTTCTCTTACAATCGTACAGTTGACTTTATTTTGCAATTTTTTCTCTTACAATCGTACAGTTGAGTTTAATTTGCAATTTTTTCTTCTCCAATCGTACAGTTGACTTTATTTTGCAATTTTTTCTCTTACAATCGTACTCTTGACTTTATTTTGTAATTTTTTCTTGAAGATATCAAATTGTTGCGTTTTTCCATAACAAAAAAAAATGTTTCAAAAACGTTGCTTTGTAACAATTTTGATATGTTTTTGATAACTTTTTTGTCGAAACGAAAAATTTGCTTTGCAACAATTTTGATGCGTTTTTTGTACCAAAAAATTTTTACGAAGCAACGCTTTTGATATTTTTTTTTTTGGGGGGGGGGGGTTAAATCAATAAATAAATAGTTAAATAAATAAAAAAAATGGTTAAATAAATAAATAGTTAAATCAATAAAAAAATGGTTAAATAAATAAATAGTTAAATCAATAAATAAATACTTAAATAAATAAAAAAAAATAATTAAATAAATAAAAATTCAAGTGTTTTTCCAATAAGTGATTTTCAGAGTCTAATATGTTGGGGATTAACACTTAAAGAAATATACGCTTATGGGTAAATGTACCACGCGCATTTTGTTGAAAGCTCGTAAAATGTATAATGAGCTAATGAAAAAATTCATTTTTTTTTTGCTGCTGCCTCTCGAAAACTCGAAGGATCAAAAAGTCGATTAAGCAGAGAACACGATATGCGTCAAGGTTAAACGTTAATTGACCAAGCCGCAGGGTACGATGCGAAATTATTATTATTATTATTATTATAAATATAGTATATATTTTGCTTTGTCGATTGAGACATAGTTCGGTATAAACTCAAATACTATTTATATAATTAATACATATTATTACAATTTTACTATTAATATTATTATTATTATTATTATTATTATTATTATTATTATTTATATTAACTATAATTACTAATTTTATTTTAGAATATTATTATTACACTGAAAAAAAAGTTTATTTGATTCAAATAACCGATTATTTGACTATTATCAAATAAATATTTACTTAAATCAAATTATTTTTTACTTGAATCAAATAAACTGTATTTAAAGCAAATATTTCACTATTTAAAGCAAATATTTCAGTATTTGAAGCAAATATTATTTAATTGATTCAAATAAAAATTATTTGATTTAAGTAAATATTTATTTGATAATAGTCAAATAATCGGTTATTTGAATCAAATAAATTTTTTTTCAGTGTATAATTAATAATTATTATTTTATATTTATTTTATTATTATTCATTAAATTCAAAAAATATTTATTGAATTCAACACAAAAAAAATCTTCAACCTGGAACAACTATAAAATTCACTATCTATTAGCGAAATTTTTAGTTATTGTAACGAATAGTTTCGCTATTTCAGCGATTGTTATCGCTGTTCCAGTTAAAGGATTTTTCCGTGAATAAATATTTATTGAATTGAATAAATATTTATTGAATTCAACAAATATTTGTTGAATTGAATAAATATTTATTGTATTTAATCAGTTTGAATTTATTAAATATTTACTGAATTCAACAAATATTTATTGAATTTAATAAATATTTATTGAATTTAATAAATATTTACTGAATTTAATCAATATTTACTGAATTCAATAAATAATTTTACTATTTTAAGTAAATTCCGAAATTTCAGCAAATATTCAAAATTTTTCACATTGTTACGAATAATAATTATATTAATTTATGTATAATAGACAACCAATTATTTATTCAAATCGAATAATTTTTGCCTCCCACGGTATATACTCGAAATCAATACTTTTCAACTATAAAAGAGAAAATTTTCCTTCTCTTCGTTTCTCAAGCTCGCAGCACCGCAGAAATAAATTCCAAAAGAAATGCAACACCGGTAATTAATAATCAGAAAATTTCTTTCCCCTGAAAACTTTCACACTCCTGATGAACATATACACTCAATTTATATTTTATATATACATACAACCGACCGGAAAGGAAATCTAATAGGAATATTTGAATCTTGATTAGAAATATATAGACAAAAGTTGATCCGTATATTTCACTCCTCGATTCTAAAGACTCTTTTTTTATTTTTTTTGCTGGTAAAAATTATTACAAGTGGCGCATGTTATAAATGCACGATGAACACCCGGCGGCATTAATCGCGTTGAAAGGTAAGCAGGCATGTCTAGTAACATTCTTCGCATTTGAAGGCGGGTGCGAGTATATATACTCTCTCACTCTTTTGCTTTTTCTTTCTTTTTTTTTTGCTTTTTCTTTTTTCTTTTTCCTCTTCTGGAGGAGAGCTCTGCGAGCAGTACTCATAACTGAAAGCCGCAAAACTATCCGCACACACAGGGCGACCCTTAAGCGGTTGTAACTTGTACTACAGGTATTCTATACATATATTCCGTATTATGTTCTTTTACCAAGAAGAAGAAGAAGAAGAAGAAGAAGAAGGCACAAGGAAGTGGATAATACTAATCGGCTACACGCCGCACTCTATATATACATATACAGCGAAAGGATTGAACGCCGCTATACCCATAACCATCCTCGAGCGACCGCTAGGGCACGAACGACAGATTATATACTCTTTTTCATTTCCACAGCATCACGTGACTTTATTAAACTACCATCAACATTACCGTAAATCGTAATCGCTCAATTACTGATTTCAAAACGGGTCAAATCAAATCTCCTCTCGATATCGTGATAGTATCTTTCTTATTCTTCTTTCCGTTCTTTTTTTTTCTTATATTCTTAAACCTGCGGTTTTTTTTCCGCATTTTTCCCCACGCGGATATTTTTATTTCACTTTTGTTTTCAACTTTCTTTTCGTCGAGTACTTTCTAAACAATAATTAGGGACCTATTTTCAGTAAATAAATAAAAATGAAATAATTGTAGAAATTAGTCCTCAATTTAGTAAAACAGAAATTACATAACCAGGCCTCGCACTTATATCTTTTCTGAAACCTAATATTTACCCCTTTTTTTGTTATATACTACTATTTGGGTAGTTTTTAGATTTCAGCCACTAAAATTATTCTTATTCTTTTTTGAGAATTTCAAAATTTGAATAATTAGTATTAGCGAATTTAAATTCACTAATAATACTAGAAAACAAAAAACTATTATCCAAAACTATATAAATAATCAATCTCTTTCAAACGAATAAATTAATTAAATTTTTTCAAAAAATTATTCAAAATTCAATTATTTTCATTATCAATTCTAATTTCATGTAATTTCGCTCTTTAAAATTCAATTATTTAACGAAAAATTGATCAAATTCATCCAAATTTTCAATTATTTTCATTAAAAAATAAAATCCATCATCACAGGAATTCGATTAATCTAGAATAGTAAATTAATTTTTTAAAAAAATTCCTTGTTAATATTCTAAGCATGAATTTAACTATTTTCATAAACAATAAAACTTATCAAAGAATTTCAATTATTTTTCATACTATTTTAAATTAATTAATTCAAAAATTCAATTCTTTTGACAAATAAAGTTTCATTGGAATTCTTTCTAGAAATTCAATTATTTACAGAAAATAAAATAAAATTTTTCAAAATAATTTAATTATGGCGATAAGTAACGAAATTATTTAGGAAAATTTAATTATTTTGATGCATTTTAATAAAATTCTTTGCAAAATAAATTAAATTAAATTATTTTCTAAAATAACAATAATCAACAGAAGAATTTAACTATTTTCAAACTGTAATAAATTTCTTCTTAGAAAATGCAATTTATTTAATCCAATTTTACAGGAATTGGTCAAAAAATGTAATTATTCTTAAAAATTTTATTTTCATTCCTCAAAAAGTTTTTTTTTTAATTTAAAAAAAAGTTTTTTTTTAATTCTTTGAAAAGATTAAATTATTTACAAAAATATTATAATTTTTCATAGGAATTAAATTAATTTCAAATGTTTTATTACAACTGTTCAAAAGAAACGAATTATTTCAAATACAATTTTAAATAAAGTTTTTTTGAAATAATAAAATTTATCTTTTAGATTTAAATAAAAATTAAATTTTTATATGAATAACAATATTCATCACAAGAATTAAATTTCTTTTAAAAATAATAATTTTTTTCTTAGAAATTCAATTATTTAAAAAAAATTGTAATAAAACCGTTAGCAAGAATTCAATTATTTAAAAAAAAAAAATAAAATAAAATACTACACAGGACATTTAATTATCGTCAAAAATTTCAGTAGAATTCTTTGTTAAATTTAATTATTTTTAAAATCTTTTGGCAATTCAATGATTTTTAATATCTATTACTTTAATAAAATTTCCAAACAGAATTTGACTCTTTAAAAAGTTTCAATTAAAAATATTCGTGAAAATTCCATTTTTTCTATGAATAACACAAATTTCTCAGGAATTAAATTATTTATAATTTTTTTTAATAAAATTCTTCGCAAGAATTAAATTGTTTTTATAAATATTTAAATTCTTTCACGAATAAAAAAAATCGTTACATGAATTCATTTTATTAGCATTAAGATAAGAAAGAAGTAAATATTTTTTTATGAAAATTAGGAAAAAAACAGGAAAATAAAATATAGAATGTAACTTTTGTCAGTTTCGTGGAGTATCAAAAATTATTTTTTTTGTCAAGATTAATTTTTCTATAGATACTTTTTTAACAACTATTTTTAGTTTGCAAGCTATTTGTTGCTACTTTTTTTAAAATTAAATATCGAGTGCGAAGTCTGCTTAACATAAATATTGAAATAAACTATACTTATGATGAAATTCACGATTAAAATAAAATTAAAATTAAAATTCATTGTGTGAAATACACTCGATTAAAGAAAATCGAAAAAAAACCGAAAAAATTGCTCTGCTTCATTAAATTTCGAAAGAGGAAATTGGCATCATGCGGGGGAAGATTACAAATGTTCCCCTCAATAATGTCACAGTGTTTGCGCAACTGGAGCATGTAACTCGACTTTCAAACATGAAACTCAAAACCGCACAATATAAGCGCAGAGGGTGTGCAGCTTGCGCGTTTCCTTTCCGATTCCGTCAATTTCACCGCACAAATATCTGTTTATAATAATAATAATAGTTCAAAAAAAAAAAAAAATACCAACTCTTATAACAATCAGACACAAAATTAAACATTTGAAAATCTCTCAACTTGAATCAGTTAAAAATAAAATAAATTAATTTAATAAGTAAATAAAATAATTATTTACGTCAAAGAAAATATATTTGGACTTTAAATAATATTTTTCTCTTAGTGTATAATGGTTCAAAAACCCTTAATAAATTAAAATCTTTAATTTCTACTAAATACACTGTAAAAAGAAAGGTACGAATTTAGTTCCAGTTTTGGTACTAAATCGTAATTTGGTTCTATTTGAATACTGAAAACAGCTCTAATTTAGAACCTTTTTTTTTACACCCAGAGAAATGGTATATATTTGTCTCAGAACCAACTAGACTTTTTATTTGTTTCAAATAAATTTTATTTAGTTTAAATAAAATTTTATTTAACTCAAATATATGTTTTATTTATGACAAATATAAATTTTATTTAAAACAAATAAAAAGTCTAGTTGGTTGTGAGACAAATATACGTTTATTTAAGTCAAATAAAATATATTTGGTTTAAATAATAATTTTCTTTGGGTCTAGTAAAAATTCTACTGAATTTCCCCCGCCGAAAATTTATAACTATACAGAAAATTTCCTATATTCACAATAATTTAAATATTCGTCGCTATAAGGCGTTGATTCTACGCACACGCATATTTCGCTCCAAAAAGTCTCAAAAATAAAACGATCGACTTTTTTTCTCTCTCTCTCTCTCTCTCTCCCTCAAAAAGTCTCTTTCTTTTTTTTGTCCCCCTCGTTTCACCGCAAAATCTCGCATTAATCGTCGAGCTGGATTAAATTCTAAAATTCCATGAAACGGAATCTAGTCGATCGGTAGGCAAATTAGCAGAGCGTGAAGACGAGCCGCACCGTTTAATAGAGACGTTTCTCATGAAACGAATATATAAAGAGGGGACCTTATACACAACCTCACTCACATACATATATAGCGATAGGCCCATATATATATATATAAAAGGGGAATAGTGCCCGTTTTTCCAGGCGGAATGGATTCGAGGATGAAAGAAAGATACCGCGCGGCAAAAGAAGACGAAGAAGAAGAGGGAGGGGGGAGGGGGTTATATACGCGCGCGCTAGAGCGTAAGAAGAAGTGAGATGAATCCAGTAATTCGATGGTGTATATGTATAATTTGTGACGTGCCACCGGAAACTCTCCATTTTTTGATGTAAAAAAGAAAAAAAAATGATTAGGTACTGCTCGCTATAATCGAATCCAATAAATTACGAAAGCCAGAGGCTGTCACGCTTATATATATATATATTGAGAGAGAGAGAGAGAGAGAGAAAAAAGGTGAAAAAAAGCTACCAATGTCTTAGCAATCATATACTAGGTTCTTAATTGGATGTGTCATATTTAACACTTTTGTATCTTCATTACTTTGTCACATTCTAATACACCTTTCAGTTATTTTTATTTTTTCCCCTTTCCCGCACGCTACTACTTTTTCTTCTTTCGCTATATTGGAAACTAAAAACCGTTATATAAAGGCATTATTCGCTAAAATTTTGTGCATTTTTAAATTCAAATTCTGGCGAGGCATTCCTCGCCAGAATAATTAATAATTCATTAATTAAATTAGCAAAAAATTTATTTTTGTAGAGAAAATATTTAATGTTCCTAAAGTTTCGAACGTTCAAATGAACGACAATATTTTTTTTTTTTACTTCTAATTTGTATTTCTTTACAAAAAAAATTTTTTTTAATTGCAAATAAATTAATTCTAAACTAAATATTATTTAATTTGAATTATTTTTATTTTTTTGGATAGCAATTTTGTAAAATACTTGAGGTGAAAAAAAAAATTTCGTTCATTTGAACGTTCGAAACTTTAGTCACATATATAATATTTATTATTTACTAAAAAGTCTTTACTGATTTTAGTTATAGTAAAAAATATTATTTAATTTGAATTATTTTTATTTTTTTGGATAGCAATTTTGTAGAATACTTGAGGTGAAAAAAAAAATTTCGTTCATTTGAACGTTCGAAACTTTAGTCAAATATATAATATTTATTATTTACTAAAAAGTCTTTACTGATTTTAGTTATAGTAAAAAAAAAGCTAAAAGCTACTATAATTCTATTTCTTTTCCAAAAATTTTCACTACATTAAATTCGCTAATACTAGGAAACAAAACACTATTCTGAAAAATTATAATCAAATATTGTTTGAATCGATACAGTTGTTTTCAAAAAATATTCGAAAATCAATTATATTTAATATCTACTATATTCATCAAATTTCGACTTCAAAATTCAATTATTTAACAAGAAATTGTTCAAATTCATCAAAAAATCAATTATTTAACAAAAATTTATTCAAATTCATACAAAATTCAATTATATTTATGAATAATAAAAATTTCACAAGGATTTAATTAATTCAGAATTGTATTTTCGAAAAAATTTCGAAAAATCAATTATTTAACATAAAATTTCATAATATTTATTATATTTCGACAAAATTAATTGTTTAAAGCAATACTTATAAAAATTCTTATGAAAAATTCAATCATTTTCCAAAATAACAAAAATTCTTATGAAAAATTCAATTATTTTCAAAAAGAACAAAAATTCTTATGGAAATTTCAAATATTTTCAAAAAGAACAAAAATTCTTATGAAAAATTCAATTACTTTCAAAAATAACAAAAATTTTCACAGAAATAACAAAATTCAATTATTTAAAATAGAATTTGCATACATTTTTTTGAGAAAATCATATGTTTTAAAATTTGGCATTAAATTCTTAGCAAATAATTTAATAAAATTGTACGAAAGAAATAACTTATTTTCAACACAATTTTAATGAAATCTTTATAAAATAATTCAATTATTATTCTTTTATAGATTTCAATAAAATTCTTTCCAGGAATTCAATTATTTACATAAATAATTTTTCAAAATAATTCAATTATTAAGCATAAATAAATAACAAAATTATTTTGAGGCATTTTAGTAAAATTTTTTGCAAAATAAATAAAATTCAATTATTTTAATAAATATCACTATTCATCACATGAATTCAATTATTTTTAAAAGTATTAACTTTCTTCTTCATAATTCAATTATTTTGAAAAATTCTAATAAAACCTTTTGCAAGAATTTAATTTTTTTTGGTAAATAATAAAAAGCTTTTTAGGAATCGAATTTTTTTTTATTAAATTTTAATAAAATACCACACAAATATTCAATTATTATGAAATATTTTAATACCCGTGTAGAAAAATTTCGGGGCAGTCTGGAGTCCAGTGATTGCCCCAACTAGACGCATCTGGACGGTCTAATCTAGACTGTCTAACTGTATGCTATATGGGATTTATTTGAACGGTCTAATCTAGACTGTCTAACTGTATGCTATATGGCACTTCATTGGCATCACTAGAATTCAAATTTTTTAAGTACAATCAAGAATTTAGTTCCCGATTTGTCGGTCTTCTTTGAATTTATACATGCACAATGGGTTGTCACTTCAAAATTGAATAAAATAATTTAGTCAATCTAAAGAATCGTTTAAAAATAAATATTGTAGATTTATATGAATTATTATAAATAAAAATAAAATTTAAATCTATACATTTAATGACCAATTTTACTTAGAAATTACAAAATTGAATTTTATTAGAGTTACGTTTACAATTTTCATTAATCACTTTAAACTTTAATTTGATATTTTATAAAGTTTGAATTTGGAATTAATTTAATTAAAAATTTTTTAAAACTTCGATTTCTGAATAATGTCTAATAATTCAAGTTTTCCTGAAATTAGATAAATTTTTTAACATATTGTATTTGATTAATTATTAAAAATAATTTATCTGTAGAACAATTTTAGTTAAAAGCACTATAAAAAATTGAGTGTTGGACAAGTTACAGATTATTGTAGAAATTCAATTATTTTCCAAACTTTTACCAAAATTCTTGACAAAATTCTAATTATTTTCTAAAATGTTCTTTAATTCAATGATTTTCAATATCTACTATTTTAATAAAATTAAAAAAAAATTCAATTATTATAAACGAAAATTTCCATAAAATGTAAGTAAAAATTTAATTACTTTCATAAATAAAAAACCTTTCACAAAATTTCAATAAGTATTTACAAATCTTTTATAAGTTTCTTCTTATAATAATTCAATTATTTTCATACATACCTAATAAAATTCTTATTAATGTTAATACAACTTTCATCGAATTCTTTAAAAAGTGTATAATTGTACTTAAGAATTATATACTTTAAAAAATTGTTGAATGATTATAATTTATTGTAGTAAGAATTAATTATTGAAATATTCATTTCTAATAATTTAAATAATTCAGGATTATTATGTGTAATAATTTATTCATAGTTTTCACTTTGTCTTTATATAAGCAACAGAATATATGACACTGGCATAAATATAGATCATTAGGAGAATTATCACCCAGACTTCAGTGGCCGTGCGGTTTAAATGCGACGCGTTCGGTCGTCAAGGGGGGTGGGGGACGTGAGTTCGATCCCACATGCGAGCGGATATTTTTCATTGTAAGTATTGTATAAATATAAAAATATATAAAGTATTATATAAAATAATAAAATTACTATATTTAATCTGTATAAGTGTTATAAATTAAAATTGTAAACATGTTTGTAAACAATGTCAAAAACCTGTTAAAGAATGGATTTAAAAAATATACCAATTAACGCAAATAGTTTTTTTTACTAAAATTATTTTTCAATATTACTATTTTAAATGATATTTAATGCTAGTGTAATATATTATTTATTTCAAAATATTATGATTATAATAATAATAAGTTATTGGCATTAAATATATACACAAATCTATATGAATAACAATAATATGTACTATTATTTTTAATAATTCATATATTCACATTACATTGAATAAACATAAGAAACGAGTAAATTTAGGTAAATTATTAAAAATTAAAAAACTGAAATATTGAAATCGAATCTCAAATTTTTAATATTAGCACTGCTCATTAGCCACCTGATTAGCTCGTCCAGTCTGGACCAACGCGTGGTTCGAACGTCACTTATCTGATTAGCTCACGATCAGACAGTCTTTTCAGCGCCCCATTAGAGAATAGACTGTCTTTCTGGCAACACACTAGAACCCAACAATTTTTCTACACGGGTAGCATTAGAATTTTTTGTAAAATTCAATTATTTTTAAAAACTTATCTAAATTCCTTGATTTTCAAGGTTTAGAAAAAAATTTGCAAACTGAATTCAATTATTTAAAAATTTTGTTGTAAAAATCTTTGTAAGAAATAAATTTTTTCATGAATAATAATAATTTCTTAGGAATTTAATTATTTTAATAAGAATTTGCAGAAAATTAGTAGAAGAAAATTAGTTATTAAAAATTTTTTTTTCAATTGTTCTCAAGAATTAAGTGATTTTTATAAATATTTGAATTCTTTCATGAATAATAAAATTCGTTGCAGGAATTCAATTTATTATTATCATTATGATAAGAAGTAAAATTTTTTTTTTAAAATTAAGAGCCTAAAGTTTCGAAAGTTCAAATGAACGAAATTTATTTATTTCTTCTAAACATAAAATTTTTATTGCAATTATTTTGTGTTACTATCTAAACAATTAATTGCTGAATTTCTAAAAGTAAAATTTCATTTTAAAAATTTATTAAAATATTTTCGTTAGTTTTATAAAGTTTCTAAGACAATTTTCGTTAGTCGTCATGTTTAATTTTTCTATAGCTACTTTTTTTAGTCTAAAAGATAATTTTTTCTACTTTTTAGAAATTAATTATCGAGTGCGAAGTCTGTAAATAGTGAAAGTCTTTACTGATTTTAATTAGTAAAATTGTCAATTTAAATTATAGTGAAAGTATTTACAGATTTTGATTAGTAAAGCTATTTACCGATTATAATTTGTATAGGCATTTACTGATTTTAATTAAAAAAATTATTTACTGATTTTGAGTAGTACAAACATTTACTGATTTTAAGAAGTACAAAAATTTACTGATTTTAATTATAGGAAAAGTATTTACTGATTTTAATTAGTAAAAGTATTTACCAATTTTAATTATCGACTTGCAGTACCCAAAAGTACTAATTGCCATTCAGTAAATATTGACAGAACTGATTAGCACCAACAAGAATTTTTTTTCTTACCCAACTATCTAAACGGATCAAAAAAAAAAAAAAAAAAATTGCCTCTGCAAGAACTGCAGAGAAGGAATAAAAAAAAAATATTACCTCGCCGCATATCTTTCCGTCTAGGGCGAGTAGCTAAATTAAAGTCAACTTAGACCATTTTTGTGGGTCTATCATTCAATCTTGATTTTTATGGTGCAAAGACAAAAAAAAGTTGTGCAGCTTCTCTCGGGATAGGATAATAATTTCAAGTGTTTACGAGGCAGAGTGTTGTTCATATATATATATTTATATATACTATAAGAAAGCGGAGGCTATATACGAAGTAGAACTTTTTACAACCATTTTATGACTGGTAGTTATAAGAGAAAGAGTGAAAGAGAGAATGAGTGTGCGCACACAGTGGCGGCAAATGTCGCGACGGCGCGATGAATTCCCAAAAACTATGGAAACATAAGCGTTTCGCATGTTCCTGATGCTTGTTAACCCCATAGAGCAACAACAAGCATCTGTATTTCCAGGTGGTTTTGGAGGTCGCTACAATCGTAAGAAATCTTTTTTCGACCAAAAAACAGGCAGATGGTTGGCCGTACTTTTTTCTTTTTTTTTTCTTATTTTGCTTTTACTTCTTCTTCTTCTTCTTCTTCTTCTGCTTCTTTAGCTCGCGCGCAAAAACTTGAATCGCCACTGCATTAATCACATGAGTGGCGCAATTCACGATTCCCAACTATACTATATATCAATGGAATATTTTTCCAGGAAACCAGTTTCCGGTTATTTCGCACATATATATACTATACTTTTGCGGTTTGTCGACTCTTCATTTTTTTTTTACTTTAACATGAAATCGAAATAATAAAGAAAAAAAGAGTAGGAAAGTAAATTTTTCTTTGGTGCATACTCTTTAAATTCATAGGTCCGTAAATTTGCGCCTAAAATACAAAAAAATCAATTTTTTACATTCTCATCAAAAATGAGAAAGTATTGGATTTGTGCGATTTTGAGAAATTTCTAATTTTCATAAATCTTTACGTTTCATGACCCCCTGATTACAAAAAAATGGTTTTTAGAGAAGTGTCTGTCTGTCAGTCTGTCTGTCTGTCTGTCTGTCTGTCTGTCTGTCTGTAGAAATTTTTGTCTCGACGATAACTCGAGTAAATTTTTATGAATCGACTTGCAATTTGGAGGATTTTTTTAGTCCATAAAAATGAAGCTCGAGTTCGTTGGGCAGCCCATTTCGTCAAAAAACAACAAAAATAAAAAATTTTGAAATTTTCAAAATTTTGTTTTTTTGACATTTTTCAAAAAAATATTTTTTTTTATTTTTTTTCTTAAATTTTGAACAGAAACAAACAATTTTTCCTTTCGACACTTTTTTGTACAACAAAAAACAAAAAAGTTATGAATTTTTGAAAAATTTTGAAATTTTCAAAATTTTGTTTTTTTTACATTTTTCAAAAAAAAAAAATTTTTTATTTTTTTTCTGAAATTTGGCACAAAAACAAACAACTTTTCCTTTAATCACTTTTTTGTACAACAAAAAACAAAAAAGTTATGAATTTTTTTTGTCAAAAAAGTGCAAAAAATAGAAATTTATAGTGAGTGAAGCATTAGCTGAAACATGAATAAACATTAAAAACATATAAAAACTTTATGTTTTTTTTTTTAGATGACAAATTTAGGTAAATATAAGAAATTATAAACCAAAAAGAACTCAAAATATTCAGAAATTTTGCTCTTTTTTAATTTTTTCCGTGAAATTTGTTTTTTACATTCTCATCAAAAATGAGAAAGTATTGGATTTGTGCGATTTTGAGAAATTTCTAATTTTCATAAATCTTTACGTTTCATGACCCCCTGATTACAAAAAAATGGTTTTTAGAGAAGTGTCTGTCTGTCAGTCTGTCTGTCTGTCTGTCTGTCTGTCTGTCTGTCTGTAGAAATTTTTGTCTCGACGATAACTCGAGTAAATTTTTATGAATCGACTTGCAATTTGGAGGATTTTTTTAGTCCATAAAAATGAAGCTCGAGTTCGTTGGGCAGCCCATTTCGTCAAAAAACAACAAAAATAAAAAATTTTGAAATTTTCAAAATTTTGTTTTTTTGACATTTTTCAAAAAAATATTTTTTTTTATTTTTTTTCTTAAATTTTGAACAGAAACAAACAATTTTTCCTTTCGACACTTTTTTGTATTTTTTTTTTTTTTTTTTTAAGTTTTTGGGCCAGACTTTTTTTTATAAGTTTTTGGGCCAGACATTTTTTTTATTTTATAAGGCTTAGAGTTTTTATTTTTGAATCAAATTATTTTTTTAACTTTTTAACTTGATTTAAATGTATCCTTGTTGATGTTAAGCAGACAAATTTTGTTGAATTTAAAATTTTTTTTGAATTTTTGAAAATGGTATATCTCTATGGAAAATTAATGAAATTTAATGAAATTTTTAGGGAATGCTTATTGTTTACAGACAATTAAAGAAAATATTTTAAAAAAAAAATAAATTTTTAATATACAATTTCTTAAAAAGTGCCATTTTTTTAATAATATTAATTCGATTCGTATTAATTTCTCGAATATTTTCCAAAGAAAAAATTATGAAGGGTCTGAAACTTTAGGAGATATAATTTTTTGTCCTTGCGCTTAACCGTAAAAAGCGCATTTACCGGCTATACTCTAAATACAGACTAATATTCAAAGTCACCTATATGTCATGAATTTAATTTTTCTTTTTGTAGAATGTCAGGCTAGAAATTTGTAAGAATACTGTGCAATTTTTAAATTTATATTTATTTTAACAAATTATTATTATTATTGTTATTTACTAACTTTTTACATATTATACCTAGAGAGGTGTATTTTCTTTTAATTTTGCAATTTACCAGAGCTAACATAAATACCGATGCATGATTAATTATCTCAATTGCAAGTGTTTTTCGTTCTGTGATAATCTTCAAATCAACACATATTTGATGAGAATGTAAACCTTAAAGTCGTAGTAACTTTAAGACCAATATAACATGTAGATAATAGAGTTTTTTTTTACATACAAGGAGGAATATGAACAAGAACGCACATAATGTACAATAATCGCAAACTACTGCGAGCGAAGCGAGCCATTTGCGCGCGAAGCGCGCAACAACTTGCGGAGCGCGGAGCGCGACGTGCATAACAGTCGTCGGAGCGCGAAGCGCGACGACCGGTATTCGCGCGCCCCGAGGCGCGCTCAAACTAGCGAGCGAAGCGAGCCCCCGCGCGAAGCGCGGATGAGAATGTGTCCGCCCGGAGGGCGGGCAGATTTTTTTCGAAAAGATCCGTAATTTGAAAGAAAAAGGACGAACAGTTCGTAAATTAATTAATTATATACCACAAAATTAGGAAAACTTTCGAAGAATTACAAATAATTGAGGAAATTAAAAGCAAATATTTAAATATCAAAAGCAATAAAATTCTTCCGGAAAATTTAATTTTGTTAAAAAATTTTTGAGAAAATTCTTGTAAAAATTCTTTAGAAATATTAAAATTCTTCGAAATACAATTATTTTCAAAAATTTCAAAGAATATTCTTGACAAAATTTCCATAATTTTAGAAAAAAAATTTTCTCAATTAACTAATTTTCAATATTCAGTATTTTTGTCAAATTTTTCCAAAATAATTCAAGGCTGTAACAATACTTTAATAAATTTCAAGACAAAAATTTATAAATATTTATAAATAAAAAATGAAAAATAATCAATAATAAATAATACAAATTTAGTATTTATGCAAAAATAAATAAAAAAATTCAATCTCTGCGTAAAAAATTTATTATTTATGAAAATAATTGTGAATTATAGCGAAGAAATTAAAATAAAATTTTGTAAATAATTGAATTCCTGTGAAAATTTTATTATTTTATAAAAATAGACTGAGAAATATTTATTCTTTATCATTTCCAATACAAATTTAATCAAATTTTTCGAAAAATGTATTATTATTATTATTCATAAAAAAATTTATTAATGTTCATTTTTTAAATGAAAAATAAAAATTTCTGTTGATTTTCATAATTTTACAAGTATTGAATTATTTACAAATTTTAAAAAAAAATTTTCGCAATAATTTAAATTATTTTCTTAAATAATACAATTTTTCACAGAGATTGAAAATTGTAATTATTCTTAAAAAATTTCTTAAAATTCGTCAAAGGAATTCATTTATTTCCAAGATTTGGTAATTTTCATAAAATAATAAAAAATTGTCCAAGAATTCAAACATTTCATTATTAATTTAAAAATGGATTTCAGTTAAAATTTTAGTTAATAATTAAATACTAAAAGCAAAATTGTGTCAATTTTAGAATATAATTGAATTTTGAAAATAATTTTTTCCATAAAAGTTTAATTGCAAATTTTTTTCTTTTTAGAAATTATTTGTATTTTTCAATTTCTACTATATATTTAATTGAAGAATTATTGAATAATTGAAAATTCGGAAAATTCAATATTGTAAACAAATGGATTTGAAAATTGTCAAGGAACTTTTTCAAAAAAGGATTAAAAATAATAATTCATTGAAAGAATAATTTTAGTTAAAATTTCGAATTATTTGTTTCATTGTACCATAATAATAATAATAAAATAATAATAATTAAAAAAAATAATAATAATAAATAAAATAATAATAAAATACTAATAATAATAAATAATAACAAAAGTAATAATAACGAGTTAATAACATAATCTCAAAAGAAATGACGACAAAGAGTCGAGAGGGAAAAAAAATTAAAATACTTTAATATTGTTAAGCGAAAAAAGATTATGTCAACAAATAAAGTATCCGCGGGGTTGTTCTGCGGTGTTTAAACTATACATTTTTCAGGTCGATGAATAAAACATCCTTTCCTCGGTTTTAAAACGGCCAATTACCGTAAAAAGTTAACAACTTTCTCTCTCTCTCTCTCTCTCTCTTTCTCGATAGTGCCAAAGAGATTGTTGGCCAACTGCGTTAATAAAATTGCCCGTTATAATCAAATTTTTTTTTTCTCTTTTCTTTTGTAAATTATTAAACGAACAAATTATTATAAATGTTCACGCAAGGTCGAAAATATTAATAATGCGAAAATCATCTTTGCAAAAACCTATTGCATTGGGAAATGATTCGTTACAAAACTAACTTAAAAAAAAATTAAATTCATACGAAATAATTAACTAGAAACGTTATACAAATAATTTTATTTCATACAGTTATTTTATTATTAATTATTATTTGAATTTTTATTAAATTATTTCTAAATAAAAATTATTACAAATTTCTTATTAGTTTCATTCAATTTAATAGTTAATACAAATTTATTATTAATGTCATTCAATTTAATAATTATTACAAAAATATTATTAATTTCATTCAATTTAATAATTATTACAAAAATATTATTAATTTCATTCAATTTAATAATTATTGTAAATTTATTATTAATTTATTTTTATTTAATAGTTATTATAAGTTTATTATTAATTCTATTTTAATTTAATTATTATTATGAATTTATTATTAATTTGATTTAATTTAAACAAAAAAGATTGAGAAAATAAATTATTTATAAATTAATTGTTGATAATTATTTACTTTTTAGTTTCTAAACAAAATAATTTACTCTGCTCTGAATCAGCAAAATCAAAAGATTGAGAAAATAAATTACTAATAAGTTAATTGTTGATAATTATTTACTTTTTAGTTTTTAAAGTTTAAACAAAATAATTTACTCTGCTCTGAATCAACGAAATCTACCCTTTTGTTAAATTCAAATTTTAATTCTCAAAATAATAGAAAAAAATAACAAAAATATTGTAAAAAACCATTTTCTCAAAAAAAAAATTAATTTAAATGTTACGAAAACAAAATATTCGCGTGGAATCGAAAATTATTTTTTCCCTCGAGAAAAAAATTCATCTTTCGCTGATGTATATTATATATTATACGTTCGTAAAGTCTTTCTCAGTTTGCGCGGGTTATGGGTAATATTATGTTAATTGCCGAGTGTACAAGCACTCTTCTTCAACCTGTCTCTCTTGTTTCTTTTTTTCAAGTCTCTTCCTGTCTATATATATGCAACTCGGCTCCACGATAATAAAGATACTTCTATTATAAACAGTCTCATATGGTTCGAAAATTTGCGTTGGCTCAGATCACTCATCATCTCTTTCCTCATAATATACTCATTTATTCCTCTTCTTTTTTTCATTTTTCTTTTCATACTTGTAATGCATACATTACCCATTTTTCAGACATTTATCATCTCAATTATGTCGTCTCTCAACATCCGTTTTTTCCTTCTCTCTCTCTTCATATTTCCTTTCGCTTTTTCTTCCTCTTATTTTCTCCATTTTTTTCGCAAAATCCAACCCACCACATTATTTCTTTCCTTGTTCGGAAAAATAAATTATTAAAAAAAATTAAGGAAAGAAATAAAAAAAATTCTCTTTCTCTTTTGTTACAAATTAAACTCACCATTATTTTCTTCTTCGAATAGTTAAAAAAAATTATGAAAAAGAAAAAAAAAATCTTTCACTTTTTCCTTTTTCAAAAATCAATCTCATCATTATTATTATTTTTTTTTGAATGGTCGAAAAAAATTCGGAAAATAAATTATTTTTTACTATTAAAAAATTAAGGAAAGAATCAAATGAAAAAATATAATTTCCAACAAAAAATATTCATCGTGAATATTATTGAAATATGAATTTACTTTTTTTCCTTTTTCAAAAATCAAACTCGACATTATTTTCTTTTTTCGAACAGTCGAAAAAAAGTTCAGAAAATAAATTATTTTTTACTATTATAAAAAATTTAGGGAAAGAATCAAATGAAAATAAATATTTACCAACAAAAAAAAAAATATTCAGCGTGAATATTATTTAAATATGAAAAGAGGAAGTGAGAAACATTTTTTCGAAAGGGAAAAAAAATCTAAATCAAGAATATAAACAACTTTCGTCGCGGAAGATTTTAAACATTCATTCATGCGGGAGAGGTTATAATATGAAGACGCGATAGACCACCCACTAGTTTTAGTGTCAGCACGCTAAACATCATAAACATATATATATGCCTATATCCATATTTATACAAGTCATTATATCGCAAATTTATTCGTCAACGTAAAAATATATTTAACATTAACACGTTCGCTGTGAAACTCAACCCCTTTGATTATTATTATTATTTCCGTTCTTTTATTTATTTATTTATTTTATTTTTTTCTTTTGGTAACATCCAAACACTAAACACATGTTAAAGAAACGAAATTTAAAATCAACAAGATTGTAAAAAAAAGGAGGGGGAGAAAAGAATTTCTTTATGATACCTGCATGATTTATATGTTCGTTTTTGGTTTGTGTTTTTAAAATTAGAAAAAAACAGGGCCGTATTTTATAGAAATTAAAAATTTTATGTATATAAATTAGAAAAAAAATGGTAAGATAAAAATAGAGTCACGTATTTTTTCAAAGGCCTTAAATTAATAAATAATTTATTCAATTATTTGGCTAAGAAATAAAAAAATTATTAAAAAATCGGGTCTGTTGAAAAATAAGAAACGTTACTTTTTGAAAATTTCGACCTTTCTCTCTCCTTGTAAATGTGCCCTTAAATTAAAAAA
The DNA here is from genome assembly GCA_032872475.1 of Leptopilina myrica (nomen nudum). Taxonomy (NCBI): domain Eukaryota; kingdom Metazoa; phylum Arthropoda; class Insecta; order Hymenoptera; family Figitidae; genus Leptopilina; species Leptopilina myrica (nomen nudum). The sequence goes on along the minus strand of CM065465.1, from coordinate 32,404,329 downwards.
TTTTCAAATAAAATAAAGAAAACGGAATAAATTTTCCAAAATTATTTCTAAGAAGTATTTTTTCAGCGGCCCTGAAATATTAATTAATTAATTCAATTATTTGACTAAAAAAAAATTAATTCAATTATTTGGATAACAAAATTAATTCAATTATTTTGCTAAAATAAATTAATTTAATTATATGGCTAAAAAAAAATTAATTTAATTATTTGTTTAAAAAAAATTAATTCAATTATTTAGCTAAAACAAATACAAAAAAATAATTAAGAATTCGGGGTCGTTGAAATATACGAAACGTAATTTTTTGAAAATTTCAACTTTCCTCGCTTTGTGAACGCGCCCTTTAATTAAAAAAATTTACAGAAAAACTTTTCAGATAAAAACAAAAAAAAATGGAAAGAAGCCGAAAAAATTTCAAGTTATAAATTTTCCAAAATTATTTCCAAGAGGCGTTTTTTAATTCGATATTAAATATCAATATATTTAAATAAAAAAGATATTTTTTAGAATTTCCAATTTTCCCACTTTTATAGTCTTTTGTCTGCCTTTCTCTTAAAAAAAACCCTGTTTTAGAAAATATTCCCAGAATCAAATCACGCCCTCTCACAAACTGGAAAATTTATATCTCTCCAATTTGGTTGCTTTCCACATTTTTCTATTTTGAATTTTTTTCCATATTTTCACTCTATATTTAAATTACTAACCATACAGTTAAATTTTTTTATTTATTGTTTTCATTATTAAAGGAAAATTTATTTTCTTACTATTATTATCACTATTATTATTATTATTACTATTATTATTATTATTATTATTATTATTTTATTATTGTTTTTATTATAATTATAATAATAATTATTATTATTATTTCTTCCATTACTATTTATCCTTTTTTCTTAAATTTATTTCTTCAGAAAAACAAATTTTATTTGCAAAAATATTTTTAGGCGTTTTCGACAAATTTTATAGAGAAAAAAATTTCAAATGATAAAAAAAAGAGGAGAAAAATGTCGCTAATTCCCATGCAAATCAACCAATTTATTTAGCGGACCATTCACGCAAACGATTAGGTTAATGTGTCCAAGCGATCTCTTCGTTTCTCTCGCTCGTAAAATTTTCTTCTCAAACTGTTGAACTTCAGTTTCGCGATCACCACTTATTATAAAAAAAAAATTGCCATCTCTTTTGTATTTATTTTATATTTACAAATAATAATAATAATAATAATAATAATTATAATAATAATATTAATAAAAATAAAAATAGTCGCAGCTAACAATTAAAAAGGTATTTGCTAATATTAATAATTGTAAAAATAAAATTAAAATGTTAAAAAAAACAAAAAAAAGTAGAATTATAAAAAATAGAAGAAAAAATATAATAAAAAATAATAAAATAAAAAAAATCAATGGAAATAATAATAAAAGTATTTTTATATTGTTAATTAATAATAATTTAATAATTATTTAATTACTATTTATTTAATTATTATTTACTTATTAACTAATTAACGAAAAAAAATATTTGCAATCAAAAATTAAAATGATAGTAATAGTAAAAGTATAATTAATATTATTCGCGAGCGTCAATAATTACAAAAGGGTCGCTTTCGAGAAAGAGAAAAAGAAAAACCAGAGAGAGAGAGAGAGAGAGAAAAAAATTGCCATTTCTGCCAAACAAGAAATAGATAAGAAGTTAATCGAGGCAGAGGTGGTCGGCTAACATTGACGTCACGCATTACAAGGCGAACATTTTTCTTATCTTAAAAAGCATTCCGCCGGTAGGCAATCCAGATTATAACCACCAAATGCACCATCGTGATGCAATCAAAAAATGGGGTGGGACTCTCACATCGCACTTTATTATTAACGAATCAAAAAAAAAAAAAAAAAGAACGGAAAAGAAAACTAAAAAGCAAAAAAAGAACCAAGAAATTAAATTAAATTAATTCAACTCTATTATATATTACATTGAATGAAAACCAACCGCACAATTTTTTTCTCCAGTCATTCCTTTCTCTTCTTTTCAAAATCGAAATTGAATATGTGTATCGATTAAATTTGCCATTGGCGCTTTTTTTAATTATCACTCTTCCATTTGCAGTTTTAAAAGATAATTTAATTTCGAATTGAAAATTCGGAACAAATATTAGAATATAATATTATATTTTTTTTAAATGTTAGTAAACAATTTTTTAATTTCATTATGAAATAATTATTTTTACGTCCAGTTTAAACAATAATTTTCTCCTCCAAGAAAAGTATTTCGAAAAAAATTTTTCCGCAGTAATTCAAAATAATAGAAATTTAACAATCAATTACTATATTGTTAGGTACAGTTTAAACAATTTCTTTCCTTATTTTATTTGGAATTGGAAAAATTATAATTATTAAATTATTTGTGAAAAAGTTTTTCAATCGCAATTCAAAGTAATAGGAATTTAACAATGAAATATTAATATTATAATTGAGTTATTAAATTAATAAATATTAAACTTTCTTTAATAATCGAAAACAATTCAAAAATTAAATAATTGATCCCAAAAGGGACTTCAATAGAAAACCCGCAATTAATTAAAACCACACCATTGAAATTTTTAATTTCCAAACACAAATCACAAAAGCGTATAGAAGGGGCCAATTACAAAATACTAATTGGCGTGGCGAAAAAAAAAAACAGAAGTTCCATTTTTCGGGTATTAATTATAGAAGAAAAGGAAGTGCTTTGTTACTGTCAAATTTGGTGACACACACACCGAAAAAAAAAGAACTAACTAAAACGAATTCGCAAAGGGGATATAGTTAACTGCTCTTCAGTCCGTGTGTCTGTGTTTGTGTCTGCATTCACGTGTGAATGTAAAGTTGCAAAAGGGGGAGAAAAAGGTAAAAATTTAGCGCATCTTTTGCCCTTAAGGAGAGACTATCATCGCGCCACTGTACCGACAAAGTCCGAATCATTATGTCCGACCCACGCATTCTTTCCGCGTTGGGGTCTTGGGTCTTCTTCTCCACCTTCTTTCTCTTGTTTTTTTTTTTTTTTTTTTTATTTTTTTTTTGTCTTGGTCGCCCAGTGAACTGGGTCCCGGTTGGGACTCTGGTGGTCTCCCAAAGCTTTGCTGGTGGCCTCCTCGCACTTACACACTCGATCGCACATTCGATCTTGCGAACGACCTCAATGTCACACAATACCACCTCTGCGGCAAATAATCATTCCGTACGAGGGGAATTTTATCCCTAATGACTTTCTTTTTCCCAACTCCATATTCAACATAATCAGTATATAAGAAATTAAATTTTCGCCTCGCGAAAGTGCAACTTTTCTCAACTTACTGTTCCGAGAAAAATTTTAAAGCAAAACAACTTTTCTCAACTGATCTGACAAAAATGTCAAAACAAAAATTTCAGCGTGGCGAAAGAGCAACTTTTCCCAACTGTTCTGACAAAAATTTAAATGCAAAACTAAATTTTCAGCTTGGCGACGAAAGTGCAACTTTTACCCAATTATTGTGACAAAAATTGTTATGCAAAACAAAATTTTCAGCTTGGCGACGAAAGTGCAACTTTTCTCCACTATTCCGACAAAAATTTTAAAGCAAAACAAAATTTTCAGCATAGCTACAAAATAATCAGCTTGTGACGAAAGTGGAACTTTTCCCAACTCCTCCGAACAGAAGAACATTCAAAAATTATTATCCTGACAAAACAAAATACTATCTTTGCGAAAATATAATTTTCTCCCTACTGTATCCATAAAGAAAAAACCCAATTTTTACAGTCCCACAAAATTATCAAGTATCAACCCAAAAAATATCTATAAAAAAAAAATTACAATTCTCCTCTAAAAGAAGAAGAATCCAAATCTCAAAATCTGCAGCACTTAAATATAGCCTCATTAGAATCTAGAAGTCAGTCAATAAAAACACTTTCTATAAAAGCAAACCGCATCATTACACTGCAGAATGTCGCATCATTAAACGTGAAGTATTTCAGAACATATATTCATGCACCCGATCTATATAGAGTATTACTGCGGCATTTCTTTTCTCTTATAAAATAAATCTATGGAGAAAATACACACAAACAACAAATGAGAATGAAAGAAAAAGATTAGAAAACAAAAAAATTCTTCCAAAGTGATTTGACATCAAGTTTTCGCAGAGAGACGTTATCATAGTTAATGTCAACATTAATAACTATTGACGTGCGGCCTTAACGAGTCTAAACTTGTGCAAAACTATATCTGCGACACACACACACACACGTGGGTCGATCAATTTGATCTCGCGATACACTGTGTGTTATAACTTTTATGCACTTATTGAAAACTAGTTGCTCTAAATATACGTATATATATATATAAAGTATGTAGAAAGTGGAAAGTTGTTGTGCAATCACCAAATATGCGGGACATTTTTTCTTTCAGGAAATATATAAATATTGTATCAGAAAATTAGAATTCTGTATTCCTGTCATTCTCTATGCGGTTTTTTCTTCTAATGACTGAAAAATTGTTATATTTATTTATACATAGAGAAAAAAAAATTTACAAAGTCGAAAATTTAATGCATAAAACAAAATTAAATTGAAGGTTAAAGTCAAAAGTTTAATATCAAAATAAATAACAAAGTTAAAATTAAACCGAAAATCCAGAAGTTGTCAAAATTAATGACAAACTTAAAATCGAACCGAAAGTCAAAATCCAGAAGTTGTCAAAATTAATTTCAAACTTAAAATCGAACCGAAAGTCAAAATCCAGAAGTTGTCAAAATTAATTTCAAACTTAAAATTTTAAAGTCAAAGTCAAACTTAAAGTAAAAAAAATTAATGTCAATGTTAAAAAATTAAATCTATTTAATTGAATTTCTGTCAAAAAGTTTGTTATTTTTAAAAATATTCGAATTCTTAAGAACAATTTATTAGAATATTTTAAAATAATTGCATTTTCCAAGAAGAAATTTATTATTGCTTGAAAATAATTGAATTCTTGTGATGAATATTGTTTTTTATGTATTTTGCAAAGAATTTTATTAAAATGACTCAAAATAATTTAATTTTCAAGAATAATTTCATTATTTATAGACATAGTGAAATTATTTTAAAGAATTATTTATATAAATAATTAAATATCTAGAAAGATACTCAATAAATGTCTGGGTAGTATTTTATTTAAGTTTCTTTGAAAATAATTGAATTCTTAAAAAGCATTTTATTATTTATGAAAATAATTGAATTCTTGCGAACGATTTTATTAGAATTTTTGTTAAATAATTGAATTTCCGAGAAGAAATTTATTACTTTTCAAAATAATTTAATTCTTGTGATGAATATTATTATTTATTAAAATAATTGAATTTTATTTATTTTGCAAAGAATTTTATTAAAATGCCTCAAAAATTCAAAAAAAATTAAATTTTCAGGAATAATTTTGTTATTTATCGCCACAATTGAATTACTTCGAGGAAATATTTATGTAAATAATTGAATTTTTGAAAAGAATTTTATTTAAATCTAAAAGATTAATTTAATTATTTCAGAAAAATTTAATTAAAATTCTATTTAAAGTAATTGATTTCTTTCGAATTCCTGTAAAAAATTCTAACAGTTTTGTAAAGAATTAAATTTTTTAAAAGAATTTTAAAACAACATTTTTTTTAAAAGATTCACTTTTTCGAGAAATGGAAATAAAATTTTTCAGAATAATTACATTTCTTGAGCAATTCCTGTAAAATTGGATTAAAAGTAATTAAAATTCTTCCATGAATTTTTTTATTTATGAAAATACAATAGAATAGTTGCTAAGAATTTTATTAATATTTTCAAAAATAATTGAATTCCTGAAAAGAATTTTATTAATTATAAAAATAATTAAATTATTAAGAAAAGTTTGGTTTTAAAGTTTTAAAAGAATTGAATTGCTGTCAAAAAATTTGTTATTTTTAAAAATAATTGAATTTTTAAGAACTATTTTATTAGAATATTTTTAAATAATTGCATTTTCCAAGAAGAAATTTATTTCTGTTTTAAAATAATTGAATTCTTGATATGAATATTATTATTTATGAAAATAATTGATTTTTATTTATTTTGCAAAGAATTTTATTATAAAATGACTCAAAATAATTTAATTTTCAGGAAAAATTTCGTTATTTATATCGACATAATGAAATTATTTTGAAGAATTGTTTATTAATTTAATTTATTAATCAAGTAAATAATTAAATTTTAAAATTCAACCTCAAAGTCAAACTTAAAGTAAAAAAAAAATAATCTTAAGGGCATTTGAACCATTATGACGTCACAATTTGTATGAAGCATTTGTTTTAAAGCAGTGACGTCATAATGGTTCAAATGCCCTTAATGTTAGAAATTAAATATATCTTTACTTCCCTTAATTTTTTTTTTCTAATTGCAAAATGGAAAATGATTTAATTTATATTCCCAACACACGGAAAAGAAGCATTTTTCGTTTTTCTTTTTCTATATATAAAATGTATAATTATACCCTGACAATTGGCTCTTGACAGTATGTCTTTTGAAAGTCGATGAAGCATTTATAAACATATACAGGCGTGCGTGCGTGCGCGCGTATATATCTATCTCGTTAAAACTCTTTGTTTTGAAATCTTGCACCAAGTATGGAAACTTGCAATGTCTTTATAGATCCAGAAAATTTATATACAATATATCGAATTCTTTTCATTCGTTCTCTAATTTATAGCACCAGAAGTGTACACGTATATACGCTTTTCAGTTTCTAATCCAGTTATTGCTTTTAGCCGCATTACATGCACTGCATCGGAAAGATAACCGGAAATTTTATCCACTTTGCTTTTTATTCAAACAGTGGGTAATAAATAAATAAATAAATAAATATTTCCCCATTTTTCAATGGATAGTGTCTCTATATCCATTGAGAAAAAAGGGCAATATTTATGTATCAAAAAAGGAAAGAGGGAAATATTTGCTAGTATCTATAAAATAAAATTTACCACATGGTAGAATGTGTATATTAAAATACATCTGTAGAATTACTGTTAACTTCCAAAGTATCAAATGGCAACGAATTGGTACCAAAAATGTGGATCAAATAAAAAATTGATCCAGATTTTTGGCAACGAATTGATACCAAAAATGTGGATCAAATAAAAAATGGATCCAGATTTTTGGCAACAATTTGATCCACTTTAGTATAAATTTATGATACTTTCAAGAAAACTGTGATAATGTTTAAAACACTAAATAGAATACATCTATACAATAATATATGTATTGTAATATATCTATTATCTATAACCAATAATATATTTATAATAATATATCCATAGTACTATATCTATTATCTATATAATAATATATTTATAATAATATATCTATAGTACTATATCTACTATCTATACAATAATATATCTACTAAATAATTTATCCATACAATATCTATACATAATAAACTTTGCCAACATATCTGTATTTATGATATACTGCCTATCTAAATACTAAATGCGAAATGTTTCACTTTTCGAGTATATATGAGGAAACACTTAACGATAGTACAGAATATATCGAAGAAAAGTTGTTCTAATCGTGACAATAATAATTGTTGTCGTAATTAAACACTTTCCTAACGAAGCATAACGAGATATCTATATTTTCGTTATTAAACCAGACTCACGAGGCGGATATAAATCTATCCGAGTCCTAATTTCGTTTAGTTAAACTGAGACGAAAACAGGTATATATACCAATAACATGTATACATATATATATGCACCGTGCGTGTTAATGATCTCAGAGCACGAGGTCATTGCAGTGTCACTTAACAAGCTTATTCGAATGTAAACTCTCCGACTTATTGGCCAAATGAAATTGTAATCGGCACACGTACTCGCATGTTAGAACATTCATCAGAACATAATTTTTCCGCACGCGCTCCAAAAACAGACTTCGCACTAGATAATTAATTTTTCAAAAAAGTAGCTTTCCAACTCGAAATAGTATAGTTAAAAAGGTTACTATATATTATAGGTTAATTACTATATATTATAGGTTATATTAAGGTTAATATACATTATATTATTAATCTTGACCAATAGTTACTATTATTATTATTATAATCAGACTGTTGGCTTAATTATCAGACGGATTTTTAATAATTAGTCATTAGGCCATCGAACTAGGTCACAAACAGTGGTCAATTAGCGAATGACCTATACTATAGGGAAGAGAAGAGATTCAGTCCTCTGTAATGATTGCGGAATTATTTTCGTGCTGACGATGACAAAGTGAATAATCGCGGATTGACCTCGAGTCTTGTTAAAAGGAAAAGAGCACGACCCCGGGGGGGTTTTCTTCTAGACAAGGAAGACATGCGCCTTGTGTATAAACACACAAACACGTACACAAATGTTGTGTATAGGTTCCGCAAGTCTGTCGATCGTATATACCTATGTCCTTCGACAACTTAATAAACTCTCAACTCCACAATATTCACTTTCAGCGAATTTTTATAGAGAAGCAAAAATCCGAATAAAATAAGAGTGTGGGAAAAATTTATGTTTAGAAAACATATCTTTACGGATCATTGCGGAGTCAATTAACGTTCGGAATATCATTTCCCTTCTTTTCTAAATAAACATTATATGTCATGAATCATTTTCGCAGAGTACGGTTTTGAAAATCCTGGAGCTTTTCTAATTATATCAAATTGGGACCAAAAAAGTATCAAAACTGTTAATGATATCAAATTGGGACCGAAAAAAGTATCCAAATTGTTGATAGTATCAAATTGGGACCAAAAAAGTATCAAAACTGTTGATAATATCAAATTGGGACCAAAAAAGCATAAAAACTGTTGATGATATCAAATTGGGAACAAAAAAGTCTCCAAATTGTTGATAGTATCAAATTGGAGCCAAAAAAGTATCAAAATTGTTGATGGTATCAAATTGGAACCAAAGAAGTTTAAAAATTGTTGATGATACCAAATTGGGACCAAAACCAGTATCAAAATTCTTAAGGTTACCAAATTGAGACCAAAAAAGTATCAAAATTGGGTCCAAATAATAACAAATAACCAAATTAGGACCAAAACAGTATCAAAATTCTTAAGGTTACCAAATTAAGACCAAAAAAGTATCCAAATTGGGACCAAATATTAACAAATAACCAAATTAGGACCAAAACAGTATCAAAATTGTTAAGGTTACCAAATTGAGACAAAGAAAAGCATCAAAATTGTTGACGATACTAAATTAAGTCACAAAAAGCATCAAAATTGTTACTGTTACCAAATTGAAACAAAAAAAATTAATCTTTTCTCACCGAAGAGAATTTAAAAAGATCGCAGTACACCGCAAAGCACTTTGAAATTTAAAAATCCCTCGGGGCAATTAAAAGGTCAATTTTTGCGCACATATACACTTTAACGAAGGAAAAAAAAGAGAGAGGGGAAAAAAAGGATCAATTATTTAAATTACATATTCTAATAGCAGAGGAGAGGATAATAATGCGCAAAGGTAAAATTGACACTAAAATTTTAATATCTTTGAAAGTGCGCTCGGTGTATATATATGTATATAGTAGAAAAGGAGAAGAAGAAGAAGAAGAAGAAGAAATAGAAGAAGAAGGCTTTTCTAAAGGTGTTTAAAAGATGTAGATTTCTCTACGTCGATTTGTGTTTGAACCGTCTCTGTAATTAAAGCTAGACCGCCGCGTAGACCTTAATTACTCTTATTCTCTCCTGAGCGGTGTGCTCACTGAGCGACTACATTTCTTTCCTTTAAAATCGAATGCGAGAATGAGCAGATATTCACCTCAAGTATTATAAATATATAGAACCTATATATATGCTGTAATATTTATTATATACTATATTCTCTAATATGTATTACATACTGTATATTATATATTATATACTACACTGAAAAAAAAAATTATTTAATTCAAATAACCGATTATTTGACCATTATCAAATAAATTTGGCTCAATAAGAATTATGTTTAATTCAAACATATTTTTTTCGTTGACTACCAAAAAATGCAAAATTTTTTTCAGTGTAGTATTATTATAATTATAATTATTATTTTTTGTAGTAATAATATATATATATATATATATATATATATATATTATATGCTATGTACACTATAATATATATTATACGCTATATATCGCTAGATACTTGCTCCGACATTTCTAGATAAATATATGAGCTAATAAAAGAGCAGATTCTTATCTCGGCGTGTATGCCACTCGGACAGGTGTATACCGACACAGGTGAGATTGATAGACAAGATTTTCCACAGATTCCTGGTCATTGCGAAAAATAAACCAAAACTAAATGCATTTCAACTAATCCTCTCTTAACTGCGCAGGAAACACTTAACTTTTTTCAAAAAAGAGAAATTTTATACGGAAAAAAGACTTTTTGATTCTACTTCTCCTCGCGTCTATTCGATTTCTTTTATCCTCTACACTATTCCACAAAATTAAAGTAATTAATTAATTAATTAATTTACTTTTGTGGAATTATTGTGGAAAAATTTGTATTAGAAAAACCTGCAGTGTATAATAATAATGGTTGTAAAAATTCACAAAAGTAAACTAATTAATTAATTAATTTACTTTTGTGGAATTATTGTGGAAAAATTTGTATTAGAAAAGCCTGCAGTGTAATAATAATGGTTGTAAAAATTCACAAAAGTAAATTAATTAATTAATTAATTTACTTTTGTGGAAATTTGTGAATTTTGTGGTATTTACAAAAGTAAATTAATTAATTAATTTAATTTTGTGGAATTTTAATAATATGTATAAAATAATAATAATGGTTGTAAAAATTCAGACCGATTTTTGTCCATATAAGGACAAAAATCGATCTGAATTTTCACAACCATTATTATTACACTGCAGGTTTTTCTAATACAAATTTTTATTACCACCAAAAGGCGTATGAATTTCCCTGTCGCACTATTACACTAAAACCAAATTCTCCCTAATCCGTTGAGTCAAGAATTTCAACAAAAGACCTCAATTTTACTTTTGATACGTCTATATTATCCACATTTCACTCGTGTATAAATTTTTCACGGACATTTTCTCTCTTTTTTTTTGTGAATATAATTTCCGTCCCTTTTCGACTAATATTTGCCTAGTCTCGACTGGTTGTTGCCGGTCGTGTCGTCTCCTTTTTTTCCTCCGAAAATTCAATAGCGCACAGATGAAGGGCAAATAAGATCAAGATTTTCTGCCTCTATATATATAAATGTGCTGATGTTTTCATTCCCGGGATTAGATCCTGGACCCTAAATGTATACACGGTCCGACTCTGATTTCCATCAATTCTATTAACGACGACGACATCTGCTTTATATACCGTTTATTTATTTGTTTGTTATATATATGTATTTCGAGCAACCTTACACGATTTTTTTTTACTCGAAACACAATAGTTGTGTGTATCAAAAGAGAGAGAGAGAGAAAATTGTATCATTGAAATATTTATTCGATTCTGTTTCCCTTCTGTATGAAAAATATACACACATTTCTTGAAATACATGTGTAGTACAAATTGTTCGGGAGGAGAAGAAATCGCCGATTTTTGAAAATTTGATGAAAAAAAAGTATAGGAATAATGAAATAAAGACTCTTGATCTATTTTTTATTGTAATATTTTTACAATAAAAAATAGATCAAGAGTAAATTTGAATGAAGTAAATTTGAGTTAAATAGCATTGAACTAAATAAACTTGAGTTAAATAAAATTGAACCAAATAAATTTGAGTCAAAGAAAATTGATTCAAATAAAATTGATGCAAATAAACTTGAGTCAAATAAAATTCAACCAAAAAAACCTGATTAAAATAAAATTCAACCAAAAAAACTCGATTAAAATAAAATTATACCAAAAAATGGACTAAAATTAAATTCAACAAAAAAAATTCGATTAAAATAAAATTCAACCAAAAAAACTCGATTAAAATAAAATTCAACCAATAAATCTTGACTAAAACAAAATTAAAACAAAAAAAACTCGAATTAAATAAAATTGAACCAAAAAAATGGACTAAAATTAAATTCACCAAAAAAAATTCGATTAAAATAAAATTGAACCAAAAAAACTTGAATCAAATAAAATTCAAAGGAAAAAACTCGAGTAAAACAAAATTGAACTAAAAAATCTTGACTAAAATAAAATTTAAACAAAAAAACATAAAATTGAACCAAAAAATCGACTAAAATTAAATTCAAGCAAAAAAACTGGATTAAAATTAAATTCAACAAAAATAAAACTCGATTAAAATAAAATTTAACCAAAGAAATCAACTAAAATTAAATTCAACCAAAAAAAACTTGGCTAAAATAAAATTCAAACAAAAAACCCCGACTAAAATAAAATTCAACAAAAAAAAACTTGACTAAAATAAAATTGGAACCAAATATTGGAAATAAAACGTTTATTAGGCTCTGAGTGAAAGAAACTATTCCTCTGGACGAAGCATTTGCTCTTCTATACTGCCAGGTTCAATATTGTATCCCAAACTGAATAAAATCGCCCTCCCAAAATTAGTGGACTACAATAAACAAATTTTCCGCTCCATTAACCCGAAAATTATTAACGAAAGAATAATTCCTTTAAAATTGCTCTATTAGGACAGAAAAAATTTTTTTTTTCTGTAAGAAGGAAAAGATTTTTTTTCCCCAGTGGGAAAAATGAATCAGACCTTTTAATTCACACCTAGTTAAAGAAGATATAAATCTCGAGGACATTATATTGAAAATCAACAGTCCGCAAGATACAATTGACCGCAGGGACCCGCCTTCGCTTTCTTATTGACATCGCATTTCCTTTTTTTCACAAAAGAAACGGAGAAAGAGAAAAGAAAAAAAGGCGAGAGAGAGAGAGAGAAAGAAGAGAAGGAAAAAAAGGGGAAAAAGAAAGAAAGAAAGAAAAAGAGAGTGAGAGAGAAAATAGAAAAAGAGTAAAAATAGTGAACGAGAAAAAATAAAACAAGGGAAAAAGAGAGAAAGAAAAAAAATAAAACAAGAAAAAAAAGAAAAAAGGGAAAAGAAAAAAACACGACCAAAAAAGAGAAAAGAAAGAAAAAAAATAGATTAAGGAAAAAAAGATATAGAGAAAAATAAAGAAAGGGAAAAAAAGATAGATAGGGAAAAAAGAAAGAAAGAGAAAAATAGAGAAAGGGAAAAAATAAAGATAGAGTAAAATTAGGGAATGAGATAAATAGGGAAAGGGAAAAAAATAAATAGGGGAAAAAGAAAGAAAGAGAAAAATTAGTGAAAGAGAAAAATAGAGAAAGGGAAAAAAAGAAAGAGAAAAATAGGGAAAGGGAAAAAAGATAAATAGAGGAAAAAGAAAGAAAGAGAAAAATAGAGAAAGGGAAAAAAATAAAGAAAGAGTAAAATTAGGGAAAGAGAAAAATAGAGAAAGGGAAAAAAATAATGAAAGAGTAAAATGAGGGCAAGAGAAAAATATAGAAAGGGAAAAAAATAAAGAAAGAGTAAAATTAGGGAAAGAGAAAAATAGAGAAAGGGAAAAAATAAAGAAAAAGTAAAATTAGGGAATGAGAAAAATAGAGAAAGGGAAAAAAATAAAGAAAGAGTAAAATGAGGGCAAGAGAAAAATAGAGAAAGGGAATAAAATAAAGAAAGAGTAAAATTAAGGAAAGAGAAAAATAGAGAAAGGGAAAAAAATAAAGAAAAAGTAAAATTAGGGAATGAGAAAAATAGAGAAAGGGAAAAAAATAAAGAAAGAGTAAAATGAGGGCAAGAGAAAAATAGAGAAAGGGAATAAAATAAGGAAAGAGTAAAATTAGGGAATGAGAAAAATAGAGAAAGGGAAAAAAATAAAGAAAGAGTAAAAATAGAAAAAGGGGAAAAATATAAAGAGAAAGAGAGAAAAACAAAAATAAAAAGAGAGAGAGAGAGAAAGACAAAAATAAAAAGAAAAACCGAGAAAGGCAAAAGTAAAAATCGAAAGACAAAAATAAAAGAATTAGAGAGAGAAAAACAGAAAAAAGATAAAATTGTCAAAAAAGGAGATAAAGAAAAAAATAGGAAAAGAGTAAAAGAAAAAAAAAGGAAAGGAAAAGGAAAAAATTAAACGAAACGAAAAAACGCTTCTGAAAGGAAAATTATCGCTCTATTCGAAGGACATTGCACTTGAATTCCGAGATGGCCTCTCAATTATTATCAAGCGTGTACTTCACTTCGGTGGACAGAATGAATTGTCAAAGACCTCCAAGGGTGGAAGGAGAGAACTATCGCGGTTACAAGCAACACTTCACGGGCGGTCTCTCGAGATTATTCTAAAATACTTTTCTCAACACCTTGTTCGCCATTGATGTTTCACCGCTAAAGCGAGAGAGGGGGACGCAACGCGCAACACACCGCGAAGGAAACCAGGCGTAATAAGTATCACTTTGAATGGATTCACTAGCTCCTTATAGGTGATGATGATGATGACGATGATACACACTCGATGTATTTTTAAAATGCATTTTCAATTCTCTCGGATCGAAGGGCCAATTTAAGGGACAGGGTACAAAAAATTTATCGCGAACCAGGAAAAAAAATCCCCCTCTCTCTCTCTCTTTTACTCTCTTTCTCTCTCTAACTGTATTTTTTTCTCTCTTCACTTTTTACTCGTTCTTGCTTTCTTTTATTATTTTTTCCAATAATATTTTACTTAAAACTAAAAAAAAAATTTTCACAACAATAGTTATGTTTTTTTAAACATCAAGAAATTACTCTCTAAATTTGAATAAAATTTGAAAAAATAAAAAAAGAAAGCAAGAACGAGTAAAAACTAAAAAGTGAAAAAGAAGAAAAAAGACAGTTAACTAAAAATTGTTACACTGAAAAAAAATTTATTTGATTCAAATAACCGATTATTTGACTATTATCAAATAAATATTTACTTGAATCATAAATAATTTTTATTTGAATCAATTAAATAATATTTGCTTCAAATACTGAAATATTTGATTCAAATACAATTTTATTCAATTCAAATAAAAATTATTTCATTCAAGTAAATATTTATTTGATAATAGTCAAATAATCGGTTATTTGAATCAAATAAATTTTTTTTCAGTGTACTAATTTAAATTAGTGACTGCATTTTTGCTTTTGAATTAGTAAATTTTAATAATAAATTAGTAGAAATAACTATTTATTTCTGTCTTTTTTCTTCTTTTCCACTTTTTACTCGTTCTTGCTCTTTTTTAATTTTTCCCAATAATATTTTACTTAAAACTACAAATTAAATTTTTTCACAACTATATAGTTAATATGCTTTTTTAAACATAAAGAAATTACTCTCTAAATTTGAATTAGTAAACTAAAAATTGTTACTATAATTTAAATTAGTGACTGACTTTTTGCTTTTGAATTAGGAAAATTTCCTAAAAATAGTCATTTCTACTAATTTATTCGTAAAATTTACTAATTCAAAAGCAAAAAGTCAGTCACTAATTTAAATTAGTAACAATTTTTAGTAATTCAAATTTAGAGAGAAATTTCTTGATGTTTCAAAAAAAAACATAACTATAGTTGTGAAAAAATTTAATTTGTTGTTTTAAGTAAAACATTATTGGGAAAAATAAAAAAAGAAAGGAAGAACGAGTAAAAAGTGAAAAAGAAGAAAAAAGACAGTAAGAGAGAGAAAGGGAGTAAAAAAATACAGTCAGAGAGAGAAAAAGAATAAAAAAAGACACCAAGAGAGAAAAAGAGAATAAAAAAACAGCAAGACAGTAAAAAAAGAGAGGGGGTTCAAACTGCATTAAATCTCACCCTCGAATTGGACACACTTTATTCGACACGGTATGACGATGCGACACGACGTTGCACCCGAGTTCATGTATATTACAACAAAAGACGCGCGTACTCTCTCTCTCCTCTTTTTTTCCGCTTCCCCTCAATTTGCGACCTCAAGATAGAAAAAGACACCGTAAAAGATAAAAATAGATGCGAGGGATTAAAAAGGAAAAAAAAATAAAATAAAATCGTCAAGGGGAAAATCAGGCTTATATGTGGTTGACCGAACTTCTCTCCTCTCTCTGATAGGAACAAATCCGTTCTAGGAACTTCTGTGTGTCATAAGATTAAAATCCACGCCGCGAGGGATTGAATTAATTCCATTCAAGGGGAATGAAATTTACACTTCCCTTCTGATTCTGTGTTGGACAATTTTTTACTGTGTGATACATTTTTTTTTTTAAATAGCCTAAGACACATTTTTTTGGAAAAAAACCCTACTATTCTAAATTCTATTTCATCATTTTTTGATTTTGAAAAGCGCCCTAACGGTACAATAAATCTAGTGTCACTCTACTTTTCGTGTTAACCAAAAAGTACAAGAACTGAACTGTTCCGGAATTTTTACTATTTTTTTATTTCGTTCATTTACTCATTTATTTTTACCAGAAATTTGCATTTTTAGTTCAATTTTTTCTTTCACTATTTTAGAAAATTTTTTAAATTAATTGATGATGATTAATCATGACAAAAAAAAAATTTAGACACTTCCTAAAAGCAGACAAAAGTTATATTGTATATTTTATTTTTCTGTCTTTTCCCCATAATATTCATAAAAAATATTTACTTCTTTCTTATCTTATTTCTGATAAATTAAATTCATGTAACGAATTTTATTATTTATGCAAATAATTGAATTCTTGCGAACGATTTTATTAGAAATTTTTTTAATAATTCAATTTCCGAGAAGAAATTTATTTCTTTTAAAAATAATTGAATTCTTGTGAAAAATTCTTATATTTTTGAAAACAATTTCATTTTTTCAACGAATATAAATATAAAACATTTTTTTTTAAATTATTGACTTTTTCGAGAAATGGAAATTAAATTTATAAAAATATTTTGTGACCAATTTCTTTAAAAATTCGAAGAAAAGTAATTGCAATCCTTCGTTGAATTTTATTATTTATGAAAATATTAGAATAGTTGCTAAGACCTTTATTACAATTTTCAAAAATAATTAAATTTCCGAGAAGAATTGTATATTATTATTAAAAAAAAATTAAATTATTAAGAAAAATGTTATTTAAATGTTTTAAAAGAATTGAATTTCAGTGAAAATCTTTTTTTATTATTGAAATTAATTTCTTAAGAACGATTTTCATAAAATATTTTAAAATAATTGCATTTTCCAAGAAGAGATTTATTACTTTTTGAAAATAATTGAATTCTCGTGATATGAATATAGTTATTTTTGAAAATAATTGAATTCTCGTGATTAATATAGTTGTTTTTGAAAATAATTGAATTTTATTTATTTTGGAAAGAATTTTATTAAAATGCCTCAAAATAATTGAATTTTTTAGGAATAATTTAGTTATTTATCGACATAATGAAATTCTTTTATTGAATTATTTACATGTAAATAATTGAATTTCTAGGAAGAAATTCATTAAAACTTTATTTGTCAAAATAATTGAATTTTTAAAACAATTAATTAAAATATTATTAAAAATAATGGAAATTCTTCCCCAACTTTTATTATTTATGAAAATAATTAAATTCGTGCTTAGAATATTCTCAAAACATTGTTTCAAAAATTAAATTTCCATGAAAAATGTCTTCATTGGTGAAAGTATTTAAATTATTTTGTGAAGAATTAAATACAAATTTTGTTAAATAATTTATTTTTTCGCAATTGTATTTTTTAATTTACCATTAACTAAGTTAATCGAATTCTTGTGATGATGTTTTTTATTATTAATCAACATAATTGAAAATTTGGATGAATTTTATCAATTTTTTCTTAAATAATAAAATTCTTATGCGAAATTTCGCATGAAATTAGAATAGGTAATGAAAATAATTGCATATCGAATACTTTTTGAAAATAATTAAATCGTTCTTAAGAATTTGATTATACACGAAAAAAACCTTTAACTGAAATAGCGATAACTTTCGCTAAAATAGCGAAAGTATTCGTTGAAATAGCGAAAGAATTCGTTTAACTAAAAATTTCGCTAATATAATGAAATTTGTAGTTGTTCCAGGTGAAGATTTTTTTTTCGTGTAGTTTCTTAATTTCTAGTATTAACGAAATTAAAATAGTTGAAAAAGAATAATTTTTCTCAAATCCAATAATATAATAAATAAATCTAAATAATCCCGTCAATCATGAAGCAAAACAATACCCCAAATTCTGTCACCCCAAAAGAAAAAGTCACACACGCGTTCTGCGCTTTTTTGATATAGACGTTATTATATTAAACCTAATGTCTAACCTATGTCAAAGTATATCGTGACACACGTACATTTTAAATACACTATACATATACATATATAGAGAGAGAATACGCCTCTTTAGGATTGTTGCCAAGTGACACGTTAGGCAACTGTGTACATGTTCTCTATGACAAACAGTCAAAAAAAAAAAAAAAAAAAAAAAAGGGGGAGGCTCTGTGTCAGTTTTCGATGCACATGAATATAACAAGGGTTTCAAAATCAGCAGTGGTGAATAGAAAAAAAATTCGAAAGTGGTTCGACGCTATTCTGACACCTGGGGTTATATAGTGCATGGTAGAGGGTGAAAAGAGAGAAAAAGAGAGAAAAAGAGAGAGAGAGACTAAGAGGGACAAGTTTACTATGATTGATAGAAGAATTGAATTATATTATCTACAAAAACCACTCTTTTCTCTTCATTGCACAAACTATTTTTTATTTTATTCGCTGAACTATATATAAAATCCACTTTTTTTTTAAATCAAGCCCCCTTTTATATAGAAAAAAAACTCATATTACTTTCAAGTAGTATATATAAGAGGGTGGTTTGATATAATGCAAAGATATGCGGTACAATATTATAGGGAATCGAAAAACGAAATTTAAAAAAAAAACCCAACTCATGCCCCTAATCATACATTTTTACTCACTATTTATGTTTACCAATTAGTTATTCTTCGCTATTTTACATTTTTAGTCCTTTTTTACTACTTATCCACTGAAAAAAAAAATTTATTTTATTCAAATAACCGATTATTTGACTATTATCGAATAAATATTTACTAGAATCAAATAATTTTCATTTGAATCAATTAAATAGTATTTGCTTCAAATACTGAAATATTTTATGCAGATAAAAATTATTTGATACAAGTAAATATTTATTTGATAATAGTCAAATAATCGGTTATTTGAATTAAATAAATTTTTTTTCAGTGTACTATATGCATATTTTCCACTATTTTTCATTTACTACTATTTATATTTACCACTATTTTTCATTTACTACTATTTATATTTACCACTATTTTTCATTGACTACTATTTATATTTACCACTATTTTTCATTTACTACTATTTATATTCACCACTATTTTTCATTTACTACTCTCTAAATCTGAATTAGTACTTTTCTATTAATGAAATAGTGCGAATTCGTTTACAAATTTGAATTAGTCACATTTTTTACTAATTGCTAGTAGAAAATTACTAGTTCAATTTAGTAGTACGTATTTTGTATTACTAATTAGTAAATTTTCTACTAATCATTAGTAAATTTTCTACTAATAATTAGTAAATTTTCTACTAATAATTAGTGAATTTTCTACTAATCATTAGTAAAAACCTACTAAAAATTAGTAAAAACAGTTACTACAATTCAATTGATAAACGAATCCGCACTATTTCATTAGTAGAAAACTACTAAATTCAGCTTTAGAGAGTATGAGGAAGAAATAAATAAATTTAGGTAACATAGATATTGAAATTTTGGAACACAAAAAAAATTTGCTGAAATAAAAATAAAGAAAAGTGAAAAAAAAGGAGAATAATGAAAAAAATAAACAAAAGAAGAGAAAATTCGAAAAAAAATTAAAAAGAAGGAAATTTGGCGATTAGAATTAGAAAATCGAGACAGTATGTGAGCCAAGCAAGGAGAGGTTTCGGACCTCACTTCGAGTTCAGCTTGAGGCAGGATGAAGACGTCTCGAGCTTGGTGGCAGCTCAAGGTCTCCCAGTTCCCCCTCTTCCAGGTACCCTCAACCTCTGCGGTCCCGACTCCACCACATCCCCTCTAACTGACATTTATCTCTCTTTCCTCTCTCTCGCTCTTTTTCTCTTGACCAAGGGACTGACTTCTCTCTCACTCTTCTTGTTCAATAGAATTTTCTCTCTCTCTCTCTCTCTCTCGTTGGAAAAAAAAGAAAAATTTGTCTCTCTTTTCTTTCGCAAAAAAAAAAAAATAATAAAAAAGAGAAAATTTTTTCTCTCCTTTCGCAAAAAAAGAGTAAAAAAAATGGAAATTTCTCTCTCTCCTTTCGTGAAAGAAAGAGAAAACAAAATTTTTCTTCTTTCTCTCCTTTCGCGAATAAAGAAAGAGAAAAAAAATGTTCTCTCTCTCTCTCTCTCTCCATTCGCGAAAGAAAGTAGAAAAAAAGAAAAATTTTCTTCTTTCTCTCCTTTCGTGAAAGAAAGAGAAAAAAAATTTTCTTCTCTCTCTCCTTTCGCGAATAAAGAGAAAAAAATGTTTTTTTCTCTCTCTCCTTACGCGAAAGAAAAAGAAATTTCTCCCTCTCTTCTTCTCCTATTGTTAAAAAAGGACAAAAAGAAAATTTTGTCAAAAAGAAAACAAGTCAATTGAAGGAAAACTAACTTCTTTAAATTAAACACAATATAAAG
The DNA here is from genome assembly GCA_032872475.1 of Leptopilina myrica (nomen nudum). Classification (NCBI taxonomy): domain Eukaryota; kingdom Metazoa; phylum Arthropoda; class Insecta; order Hymenoptera; family Figitidae; genus Leptopilina; species Leptopilina myrica (nomen nudum). Next base: position 32,383,663 of record CM065465.1, on the reverse strand, counting down.
ATAAGTTTAAGAGAAACAGAGAGAAAGAGAAAAAGAGTGGCGGGGGGAGGATTAAGGGGAAAATAAGTCCAGCAGACCGAAATAATAGGTTGCGCCTGCGCGCTCATTAACCTTTATACCCTGCAGTACCGGTCAATCTTTCCTCATGTTACATACGATGCATGCTGCACGATATTTGCTTTACCATTAACCTAACCTGTTGCTGGAAGAATAAGAAAATCAAAAAAAAAAAAAAAAAAAGAACGAAGCCGAAGAAATATACCTGTAATGCGGGAACATTCCCCTATTTATTCATATATATACATAAATACATACATACATACATACATACACAACATTCATGTTGAATCACTCGATCGATGATCGTCTTTGCGTACATACAGTATCGTGAGATCGCGTTTCTTGCCCTCCCCCTCTCAATTTTTTTTTTATTATTTATACCTTCAGGCTCATCATCGCCTTTATAGTTTTATATTTGAACGAGAATCAAGCAAATGGCTTCATCTATACAAGTTCTTTCCCCCCACCCTCTTCTTTTTTATTTACTTTTTTCTATTTCTTCGCCCACTCTTTTCTCTTTTTTCCCCCACCATTTTCTATTTCTTTGCCCACTCTTTTCTTTTTTTTCCACCATTTTTTATTTCTTTGCCCACTCTTTTCTCTTTTTTCCCCTTTTTCTCTCTTTTTTAGTATTTCGTACGATTAAGGGCCGAAATCCTCATAGCTAACCTCAGAGCGCACATTCGTAGTTCGTACCGGCCCTCAAGGGGGCCGTTAGAGATTTTCTCAAGACACAAATAGCGTAGAGAAAAGAAAAAAAGGGGAGAGAAAGAAAAAGAGTATGGAAAAGCGAAGGAAAGGTAAAAAAGAGCAAAAAGAGGGAGAAAATGATAAAAGAAAAAAAGAAGAGAGAGAGAGAGAGAGAGGGAAAAAAGTTAAGAGAGGCTACACTATGATACTAGCCAACAAGTCACTCAATGTCTGCAATTTCGTTTGCATAATATCTCGTTTCATCTAGAGCGGATGTGGCGGCCATTTATAGTCGATCGGTGCAAAGTCTCGACAGTGACTTCAACTTCCTCCCCCTTTTATAAACATCTGGAAAGTCCTCTTATATTTATTCCCGTGTTTCAGGTGTGACTGGAATTTTTCCGGTTCACGGAATCAGTCTCATTTCAACGCACTAATAAAATATTCCCTTGTGTGCGAAATGGTTTTTTTTTTTTTTTTTTTTTTTTTTTTTGATTAAGAAATAAGGGAACTGATGCTTCAAATTGTCAGGCATCATTTTATGCGCGATAATGAGAGAAACACACCGTCACACCTGCGAAAATTAATCCTTATCTTTATAGTACTGTTTGCAAAAACAAATAAAATCCGGAAAAAAATTTATTTATTTAGTTTAAACGTAGTAAATAAATAATTATTTACTTCAAACATATTAAATAAATATTTATTTAGTTTAAACATATTTAGAGCAAAGAACTTTCTGCTTTTTTGAGAGGTTAAATTATGCTGAAACAAATAGCTCAATTCTGATAAAATTCGGCTTTAATTGGTTATCAATTTTGCTTTATATATGCTAGTTAAAAATGAAGTAATTTGCTTGATTAAGCTAAAATACCGTAGATTTTATCTATGATAACTGATTATGTAATAAGTGATAAATAATATGACATTAGTTAATGTAATTTGTCTTTATATATTGTCCCAACAAATATTTGAAATTTAGTTATTGTAAAAACATTATTACTAAAACAAATAGGTAGTAATAAAATGAAAATGTTTAGGAAATGAATACAGCGATTTTAATTATGCATCTATGGTAATTTATTACACTGAGTAGTTTATTTTTTCTAAAACTTTATTCACTGTTAAAATTTTTAAATTTTAACAGTTTTAACTGTTTTAAATTCTTTTTTAATTTGCTTTAAATTTTAACTATTTTTAAATGTTCCTTTAACTTTTTCTTAAATTAAATTAAAATTAAATTTCAGTCATGTTTAGAAGCCCAAATTAAATAGAATAACTATTTAATCTTCAAATTCTGCTCTATTTCTGCTGAAAATCGGCTGAAAACTATCAATTCGGCGGTATATTTAGCACATAAAAATGTTGCTGCTAAAATGATAAAATTATGCTTTTTTATGCCGATTTAATTTCATATAATTTCTATTAAAAAATATGTTTTATATGGTTTTTAGACGTTTTATGACATTTAAAAATTTTCGAGCAGAATTCTGCTTTTATGCTTTAGCAGAAAGTTCCTTTCTCTAAACATATTAAATAATTATTTATTTTGTTTAAACATAATAAATAAATATTTATTTACAGTGTAAACTTAAATAAAACTTCATCTCGAATAGCCGAAAATTTATATAGGTAAATAAAAAAAAATTAAATATTTGGTTCACAGTTTGTATAAAACGCTAATTTTACTCGGCGAGTGGATTATAATTAGCAATGTGGGAAGGAATTTTAAGTTGTTGATAACTATGTATAATCCATTAGGAGAGAGGAACATTAACTAAAGTGCATAGAGAGGCAGGTTCTTAATGGGCTAATCACTTTTATTCGCAGCATTTATAGAAACTTAATTCTTCACTTTTCTCGCACTTTGAAAAAAATCCAATTCCGCGCACAAATCGAAATGACAACTTCTAAAATACATATATAAATATAGATAAGATTGCAAAATACTTTTACGGCGTATAAATTGCCATCGTTAGGCGGCCACATTTTTGGAAATTTGATAGATATATACGAACTATTAACGAAAATGAAAAAAAAAATAAATAAAAAAATAAAAAATAAATGAACAAAAATAAGCGAAGTGAATAAAGAAGTAAGTAAAGAGTAAATAAACGTAAAAAATAAAAAAATATTAAGAAACAAATAAAAGTAAATAAAAAAACAAATAAAGTCAAATAAAAGCAAATAAAAACAAAAATAAAAACAAATAAAAACAAATCAAAACAAATAAAAATAAAAATAAAAACAAAAAGAAAAAATAAAAACAAATAAAAACAAATAAAAGCAAATGAAGACAAATAAAACAACAATAAAGAAATAAAGATTAAAAAATACAGAATCAGTAAATAAACAAAGATAGAAACAAACTTTAAAAAACAAATAAAAAATAAAAAAAACCAATAAAAAAACAAGTAATAAAAAATAAAATAATTAAGAAATAAAAACTACATTAACAAAAAACCGAACTGAACAACGAAGTAAACGAGTAGTAAATAAACGTAAAAAACAAAAAAATATTTAAAAAATAAATAATAATAAAAGAAACTTTAAAAAACAAATAAAAAATAAAAAAGTAATAAAAAATAAACAAACATATGGAAACTAAAGAAACAACAAAATAATAAAAATTAAAAATATAGCAACAGTAAGTAAACTAAGATAAAATAAATAAACATTAATAAAAAAGCAAATAAAAAATAACAAAACAGTGAAAAAAAATAAATAAAAAATAATAATCAAACGAATGAATACCAAAGAAAAAACAAAAAAAAAAAACATTAAAAATATAGAAACAGAAAATAATTCAAAATTAAATGTAAAGAAACAATAAAAAGATTTTAAAAAATTGGCAAAACAGTAAAAAAAAACAAATTAAACATAAAAAACAATAAAAAAACAAATAAATAAAATAAACAAACGAATAAAAACTAAAGAAACAATAAATAAACAAAGAAAAAATAGAAAATGACTAAAAATTAAAAAAAACAAATGAAAAATAAAGAAACAACAAATAAACAAAGAACAATTAAAAAACGAATAAAAACTAAAAAAACCAAATGAAAAATACCGAAACAAGTTAAAATAAAGAAGCAAAAAAAAACAAATACCCGAAAAATAAAAAACCAATTAATAATTTAGTTTTCGTTTCTTAAAAACCAAAAACGAAAGTTTCTCCTCAATTTCCAGCAAAGAGGAAGAGTTTATTTATTTATATCTTTTCTTTGACTTTTTCGTAATAGCATAATTAGATATATATATATATATGTGTGTCTGTGCGCAATGAGGAGGAACGAAGGAGATTACGAGCAGTTAAAAATTGTACAGGTTCAACGACGTGTTTACGGATTAAAACATCGTGTCCCACCGGAGAAGCGGCCTTTTCTTTTGTCGGATTATGAAGCGTTTCGATGTGCTCGCATACACTGCTTCTTATATTGTCCGTCGTCTCTCTGACAAACGTCCGATCTTTTCAGATCAGTCGATTTCTCTCTTTCTCTGGAAACACACATAATCTTCTGCGAGTCAAGAAAAAAATAATAATAAAAAAAGAAAAGAAAACGAAAAAAAAAATAAAAGAATCGCAAAACATCAAAATTACAACCAATATATATACGACCATAACACAAAAAGTTTCGAATGTTCGAAAACCTCATCTTGAAAAATGTAATTTTCGGTCACGTAGCGAATTTTCAATTTTTGTTCGAATACACATTTAGACGGGGGAAAAAATACATTTTAAGAAAAAAATAGAGTATGAAAAATGGAGAAAAAAGGAAAAATAGAAAAAAGGGAAAAAATAGAGAGAAAAATGGGGAAAAAATAAAGAGAGGGAGAAAAAGGGAGGGGGGCGCTACTGGAACTTTGCCAAGAAGCAATTTTCCCTTCAACGCTCATCTCTTAATTTACGACACCTTTTACCTTTTAAATACCCTCACTGGTACTCTTTTTGTAAACAGTGGTTGGTAAACAGAAAAAAAACCTCCTGCGGATAAAACTACGCAAACACAATATTTAGAGAAACAAACAAACCAAAAAAAAAAAAAAAAAAATACCAGAAAAATCTCATTTCCACCTGAATGAAACTATAAGTGCTTAAAAAAAAACAGACGGTAAACCATGAAAAATTTAATTGCCACAGACATTGTTACGCTTTCTCGTCAAAAATTGAGGAATTTTTCGAAGACGAAACAAGTTTAGTTTAGAAAAACTAAAAATGGGAGAATGGTCTTCAAGTAAACTATTCGAGGTCTTCCAAATAATTAAATTTTGTGGAGCCTCACCGGCAAATCGAAGGTCTTCCGAATAATTGAGTCTTCCAAATATTTACCGTTTCAGTTATATAAGCATTTAAATTCATTTAGGAAATACGTGTGTCGAGCATATTTCAACTCGCAGGTAGAAGAACAGGAGGAGAAGGAGAAAAATTAGAAAAAGTTAGGAACGGGAAAAAAGAAAGGAAGGAAAAAAAGAAAAAATGTAAAAAAAGAAAGAAAGAAGAGAGAGAGAGAGAGAGAGAGAGGGAGAAAATAGAAAAAGAGTAAAAATAGTGAAAGAGAAAAAAACAAGGGTAAAAAGAGAAATAAAAAAATAAAACAAGAGAAAAAAAGGAGGAAGGAGAAAAAAGAAAACAAGGAAAAAAAGAGAAAAAATCAAACAAGAGAAAAAAGAAAGGAAGAGAAAAAAAAGATAAAAAGAAAAATAAAGAAAGGGAAAGAAAGAGAAAAATTAGTGAAAGAGAAAAATAGAGAAAGGGAATAAAAGAAAGAAATAGTAAAATTAGGGAAAGAGAAAAATAGAGAAAGAGGGAAAAAAGAAAGAAAGAGTAAAAATAGGAAAGACAAAAATAGAGAAAGGGAAAAAATAGAAAGAAAAAATAGAGAAAGGAAAAAAAGAAAGAGTGAAATTAAGGAAAGAGAAAAATAGAGAGAGAAGAAAAAAGAAAGAGTAAAAATAGAAAAAAGGGAAAAAGAGAGAAAGAGTAAAAATAAAAAAGGGAAATGAATAGAAAAAAGGGAAAAAAGAAAGAAAGAGTAAAATAAGGGAATGAGAGAATATAGAAAGGGGAAAAAAGAAAGAAAGAATAAAAATAGGAAAGAGAAAAATAGAGAAAGGGGAAAAATAAAGAAAGAGTAAAAATAAGGAAAGAGAAAAATAGGAAAAGGGAAAAATAAGGAAAGGGGAAAAAAAGGAAAAATAAAAAAAGGGAAATGAATAGAAAAAAGGGAAAAAAGAAAGAAAGAGTAAAATTAGGGAATGAGAAAAACATTGAAAGGGGAAAAAAAGAAAGAATAAAAATAGAAAAGAGAAAAATAGAGAAAGGGAAAAAAATAAAGAAAGAGTAAAATTAGGGAAAGAGAAAAATAGAGAAAGGGAATAAAAATAAAGAAAGAGTAAAATTAGGGAATGAGAAAAATAGTGAAAGGAAAAAATACAAAAGATAAAGAAAGAAAGAGAGAAAAATGAAAAAAATCAAATTTAAAAATAATTATTTTAAAACTTGTTTCTTTTCCCTTCCGCACCTGACTTTACGGACTAATGTCTTCATAACAATAGCTGAACATAATAATATCCGCAAAAACTATAAAGAGAATATGGGGGGATTGCGTGAATCTTAAACTATAATCACGTCGATTCTTCAGAAATCGAAAACAATTATATTAGACTATCTCGTGGCGGAAGTGAATCACTGGCATTTGTATGCACGATGCGATGGCAGGTATCGGATATCAAGAACTGCGATTACATTAGTTTGATAAAGTATATAGTATATATGTAAGAAGAGAACTGTGTATAGAGTGCGTAGCATTTTTCTTTTCTTTTTTTTTTCTTTTTTGCCCCCTTGGCTACAATTCTTTTAATGAGCGGTTATTAAAAGCGTTGAAAAAAAATAATAACTTCATTAAGAACCATCTGTGTCTTGATTGTAATCCAACTTTCATGCGCGTTTCTACGAAGGATATTTTTTTTCAACATTTTTCATTTTTTATCCGTTTATTTTTAAAGTGGTGAAAAATTATAAATTAAAAAAGGGAAAAGCAGCGTTTTTGTAATTTATTTTGTTAAAGAAGAAACATTTTTAAAAAGTATTTAAATATGCAAAAAAAATTGACAAATAGAAAAAAAAATTTTTTGAAAAGAATATAAAGAAGGATACTTACAATAAAAATCAAATAATGCACAAGAAAGAAAAAGGAAAATTGGAAATCAAACTTCTGAATAAGAACAATAGGGCAATGTACTTTGAATGTAAAATAATCAAGAAGGTGGATAAAGTAGATAAAAGACGAAAAGAGACAAAAAGCAAAAAAATACCACAAAAGAAACAAAATTTCTATAGATTAAAAAGATTTTTACCACTTCCGGATGGGTAAAAAATTTTCAGTATTCCAAAAATATTTTTTCTACGTTTATAATTCAATTTATTCTTCAATATTAGGAAAAAAAATTTTGTATTAGAAAATTCTACTGGAATTCAAATTATTTCAATACAAAAATGTTTCTTAAAATTCAATTCTTATAAAGAAGTTTATCAACAAATTTTTATAAATAAATGAATTCTTTTGATGCGTTTTCATCAAATTTTTTAAGAATAATTACATTTTTCGAGGAATTTTATTGAATTTGTTTTTAAAATAATTTAAATTCTGTAATGAGTTTTATTATACTTAAAATTTATAGAATTTAGAATTTTCTTCTAAATTTTCGAAAATAATTGAATTTTATATATGGAAGAATTGTCATATTTTGAGGGAAAATGAAAAATTGATTAAAAAATTAATCTTGACAAAAAAATAATTTTAGACACTTCACAAAACTGAGAAAAATTGAATTCATTATTTTTCCTAATTTTCATAAAAAATATTTACTTCTTTCCTATCTTATTGCTAATAAATTGAATTCATGTAACGCAAATTTTATTATTCGCGAAGGAATTTAAATATTTCTTAAAATAATGTAATTCTTGCAAAGAATTTAAAAAAAAAATTTAACAGTTCATTGCTTTCGACTAATTAATAATTTTATGCAAATTCTAATTATAAATAATTGAATTCCTGAGAAATTTGTGTTATTCATATATAAAAAATTGAATTTTCACGAATATTTTTAGTTGAAACTTTTTAAAGAGTCAAATTCTGTTTGGGAATTTTATTAAAGTAATAGATATTAAAAATCATTGAATTGCCAAAAGATTTAAAAAAGTAATTAAATTTAACAAAGAATTCTATTAAAATTTTTGACGATAATTAAATGTCTGTGTAGTATTTTATTTAAATTTTTTTTTTTTAATAATTGAATTCCTAAAAAGCATTTTATTATTTATGAAAATAATTGAATTCTTGTGAACGAATTTTTCAGAATATTTTTTCCAAATAAATGAATTTCCAAGAAAAAAATTATTACTTTAAAAATTAATTGAATTCTTGTGAAGAATATTGTTATATGTATGAAAATAATCGAATTTTATTTATTTTGCAAAGAATTTTATTAAAATGCCTCAAAATAATTGAATTTTCAGGAATAATTTCATGAAAACTTCATTTGTCCAAATAATTGAATTTTTGATTTAATTTTAAAATAGTATAAAAATAAAAAATAATTGAAATTCTCCGATAAATTTTATTATTTATGAAAATAATTAAATTCATGCTTAGAATATTATCAAAAAAAAATTTTTTCAAATTAAATTTCCATCGAAAATGTTTTTTATTATAGTGAATGTATTTGAATTATCATGAAAAATTGAATAGAAATTTTGTTCAATAATTAATTTTTCCCAATTTTTTTTAAATTTATACTTTTCTAAATTAATCGAATTCTTGTGATGATGGATTTTATTTTTTATGAAATTAATTAAAAATTTGAATGTATTTTATCAATTTTCTTTAAAAATAATGAAATCCTTTTTTTTAAATTTCATGAAATTATAGAATAGATAATGAAAATAATTGAATTTCGAATACTTTCTGAAAATAATTAAATCATTTTAATGAATTTGAATATCGTTTCCTTATTTCTTGTATTAGTGAATTTAATAAGTAGTATGGAAATTCTCTCTCAAAAAAAGGATGAGAAATAGTAGCTTTTAGTAGCTGAAATTAAAAAAAACTCTCTGACTTTGATTTAGTAAAACTGTTATCTATTTTGAATTAGTAACTGACTTTTTGCTTTTGATTTAGTAAACATTACTAATAAATTAGTAGAAATGACTATTTATTAGTCAATTTTCCTAATTCAAAAGCAAAAGATCAGTTACCAATTCAAATTAGTAAATATTTTTACTAATTCAAATTTAGAGAGTAAGTACCAAAATAGTAGCACACTGAGAAAAAAAATTATTTGATTATTATTATTATTATTATTTCTTCATATTTTATAATAATTAAATATGACCAAGTAATAAAATCATTATTTTATATTATAAAAATATGGTATACTTCTTCAAAATTGTTATTTTCATTATTTCAATTCAACTATTATTTTCAAAAATTTTTAACTACAATTTTACTGCATTATCAACAAATTTTTGAAATCGTTAAATTCTTTTGATGAATTTTAAAAAGATTTTTTTAAGAATAATTACATTCTTCGAGGAATTTGATTAAAATTGGATTAAAAAATAAATAAATATCAGAGAAGAATTTTATTTATTAAAGATAGAATTGAAATTTGTAAAATTTTAAATTTTATTCGTAAATTTTAAAATTGTAAAATTTTAATCCTTTTTGGTGTTAATTTAATCCTAGAGGAATTAAACTGTTGCAGATTATTTTAATCCATTCTGGTGTTATTTTAACACCTCACGTTTTACTGTGTAATTACAAACCAATTTCAATTAAACAAAATCCCTTAAAATTATTTTTTTTATTTAAATTAAGTTATAATGTTTTCTCAGTGTAGAAAAGAATTAAAAAAAACTACGAAGGGAAAATAACAAAAAGAGTAAAAAAAGGGCAAAAAAACAGAAAAAGGTAAAAGAAAAGAAGAGAAAACTCGAGAGAGAGAGAGAGAGAAACTAAACACAGTCGCGAAATAAATGCTTAAAAATTTATCTCCCCCTGCTTTTTTTTCCTGTAATTTTTTTTTTTCATTTTTTTAGCTGTCGTATTAAGTATATATAAACACAATAGCAGAAGAATCGGCAGGGGTAGCAGTTATAAACTCCACTCGGAGTGTTTCCTGGCAGGGGGTGAGAATGTGTGTGCGAGCGCCTTGAAAAGAAATGCCATATAAAATAGATAAGCTGTCCGTAGCGCCGGGATTACATATGACGAGACACGAGAACGCGGAGGCGAGATGATATCTGGTTCGAAAGAGGTACAGTGATAAATCTGTGGGCCACATAGTCACGTTTGTCCTTTGTGTATATGTGACTCTTCTTGTCTTTATGGACGAGGAGGAGGAGGAGGAGGAGGAGGAGTGTAGCAAGAGTGACTGTAAGGGCCCGTTTCGTTGAGTTGCTTGCTGCGCCCTTTGTCTTGTCTTTGTCTTTGGTTCGCGACCGGATCGAGTGAATCGATCAAATTCTTGCTACAACGTTGTTGTAGGTATAGAGGAAGGGAAGTTCCCTTCTACTTTTTTTTTTTCTTGTTGCATTACCGCGCGCCATCAACGGCGGAACGCATTGCTATTTCTATTGATCTTTCACTTGGAAGGACTTTTGCTCCACGCGTTTAAGGAAATTTACGAGCGTTTTCATAAATCAAGTGCGGTGGTAGTTTTTTTTTCTTTCTTTTTGTTTTATATATAGTTTGCACTGTTCGTTGGTGCGTGTATCACCGGCGCAATTCAACTGAGACTTGTATCTTAACTGATTCGGAAATTTCACTCTTTTTCTCTTTGAAATATGTTGGATTAGGACAATAGATTGTGGTGGATGTGAATTTCCTGCAGATTTTTTTTTATCTCAAGACGAATTCGTATAATCAGATCTTAGGGAAAATTCCAAAAAAAATATCAAATTCAATAAATAATAATTTATTTTATTTTATATTTAATAATTTTATAATTTTATATTTACTTATTTTATATTTTATATTTATATTTTATATTTATATTTTATATTTATATTTTATATTTATATTTTATATTTATATTTTATATTTATACTTTATATTTATATTTTATATTTATATTTTACATTTATATTTTACATTTATATTTTACATTTATATTTTATATTTATATTTTATATTTATTTTTAATTTTATTTTAATTTTATTTTATTCGAACAATTTGAAAATTCAAATATCTTTGAAATTTGAGAAGACCCTAATAAAGTTCTGAACGAAATGAATTTATTTCTTCTAAAAATTAAATTTTTATATTGCAACTATTTTGTGTCACTAACAAAAAAATTAATAATCAGAGTTTGTAAACGTAAAAATTCAGTTTTCAATTTTTTGATGATTAGTAATTTATTAAAATATCTTCAATAAAAAATGTTTCGTTCATTTGAACGTTGAAAACTTTGGGATCAAAATTAGAGATAAAAATTTTATTATTATTAATTATTTAATTAATAATTAAATTTGTAATTTTTTTCTTTTTTATGGAAATCATTTTAGCGACAGTTTTTCTAATCGCAAAATTCATTTTTTCTCCCGACGATTATTTTTGAAAACCCTCTTTGCTTTCGACCCTTTTTTCCCCCTTTTTCTCCCGCACATATTCGATAATTTATACCCAAACACATTGTCTGACTTATTTTCGTTCGTTAACCTCCATATATATATATACCTGTGGAGTGATTGATGCTCCCCCGAAGGTTTATGGCCACAACACTTATGTGATTTCGATGCACACGTGAATTCCAGGAAATTTTCAATCATCCACGGTTCTTTACAAAGTTTGGCAAAAAAAAATTTTTTTTTTTTATTCGCGAATTTACTCCCGGTGTTTAATGTTCCTAACGGTTTTTATATGGAAATGAATAGGAAAACAATCCGAAAACTTCTCCTAAATCTTTGGATTTTAAATTTGTCACACAAAATTTTAGTTTAAAAAAATAACGAATTTCTAGTTTCTACTGCGTATATGGAAATAAATATTTTGAGAAAAATTACATACTTTCATAATTTTTTTTTTGATAACTTTTCCAAAAATGATTTAAATTATTAATAAATTAAAATAAGTAAATTTTAAATAAAAAAAGTTATGAATGTTTAAATTTAAAGTGACTCACCAGTGAATGATTGCCAAATCGGACCTACCTGAAACAGAAAATTGTTTATGAAACTTAAAAATTTCTACTATTCGTAGTCTATTGATTAGTTTATTAATTAATTATGAGACAAATATTAGATAGGTATTAATAAATGTTAGGTAAATATTAATAAATATTGAATAAATATTAATAAATTTCAAATAATAAATTTATTAAATTCAAGTAATTCATTGAATTAATTGAAAACGTATATTAAATAATATTTTAAGCATTTGCCTTCTAAATTTAATTTAATGAAAATATTCACTGATAATAATAATAATAATAATAATAATAATAATAATACTAACTTTTGCCAATTCACTAGTAAAATTTACTAATTCAAGAACAATAAGTTATTCATTAATTCAAAGCTAGTTAACATATTTTCTAAATTCAAATTTAGAGAGAGAGAAATATTTCGCTAGTGCGTAATGAATTAATATTTTAAGTATTTGCCTTCAAAATTTAAATTAATCAAAATATTTGGTATAATTTAAATTAGTGACTGACTTTTTGCATTTAAATTAATAAATTTTACTAATAATAATAATAATCTTACTAACTTTTGAAAATTTATTAGTAAAATTTACTATTTAAAAAGTAAAAAAAAACATTCATTAATTCAAAGTTGGTTAACATATTTTCTAAATTCAAATTTAGAGACATAGAAATATTTCCCGAGTGTAATAATTAATTAATATTACGAATTAATAAATTTTACGAATAATACTAATTTTAGGGCGAGAAAAATAAATTTTTTTTCCCTAATAATAATAATATAATATAATTAATTAATACTACGAGAGAAAATAATGAAGAAAAATTATAGCAAAGTAAAAATTAATATTTTTATTATTAACAAAAAGAAAACAAAGTAAAAGTTAATATTTCTATTATTAACAAAAAGAAAATAAAGTAAAAGTTAATATTTTTATTATTAACAAAAAGAAAATAAAGTAAAAATTAATATTTCTATTATATTAACAAAAAGAAAACAAAATAAGAATTAATATTTCTATTATATTAACACAAAGGAAACAAAAATGACGGTTTAATTTCAAAGTGACGTCGTTTGATTTCCAAGGCTTATATATATATATAAATTTTTTTTTCTAAGAGATAAGTGCTGGAGAAGTTATTTGAAACATGCTTCCAAGTGAAATACTAGACCGTCTACTAGAAGGCATCAATAGCGTATTGGAGAAAAAAAGAAATACAAACACAATGGCGTTTTAGATTTTATCTCCTATTTGCAGATCCTATACGGATAGAGGGAAACATTCGACGCAATCTATAACTCTATAACAATGACAATATCGCAACTGGAAAATGTCTCTGATTACATGTGAAAGACATTGCAAAGATGTTTCGCCCGTGTGTTTCTACACTCAGGGAAACATCTCGGCAATGTCTTCAATAACAATGCAATAACAAAACGTCTTTATAAAAAAAATTATCTTGCGATACAGTAATTTTTATATTCCTTTTTTGTCTCAATTGAAAAAAATATAAAAAAAACAAACAAAGTTAATTTTTAACCAAATTCAAAACAATAGGAATATTTTTTTTTCGATTTTTCTTCCTTTTCTTTTTTTTCTTTCTTTTTTTCGCTTCCATTTCTTTTTTCTTTCTTTTCCTTTTTTTTCCTTTTTTTCTTTCATTTGGTTTTTTCTTCCTTTTCAATTTTTTAAAATAGTAAAAACAGAAAAAAATGAAAAAGAAGAAAGAAGAAAAAAAGGAGAAAGAAAACAGAAATCAAATCAAAAACGCAAAAAGAGTGAAGAAGGTAAAGAGAAATAAAAATAGAAACGAAGAGGATTATAAAGAAACAAAAATAGAAACGAAAAAAGAATAAAATAATAAAAATAGAAACGAAAAAGAATAAAGAAACAAAAACAGAAACGAAAAAGAGTAAGGAAACAAAAACAGAAACGAAAAAAAGAATAAAGAAACAAACATATAGAAACGAAAAAAGAATAAAACAATAAAAACATAGAAACGAAAAAGAATAAAGAAACAAAAATTGAAACGAAAGAAGAATAAAGAAACAAAAATAGAAACACAGAAAAAAATAAAGAAACAAAAATAGAAACACAGAAAAAAATAAAGAAACAAAAATAGAAACTCAGAAAAAATGAAGAAACAAAAATAGAAACGCAAAAAGTATAAAAAAAATAAATTAAAATAAAATCGAAAAAAAGGGCAAAAGAAACAAAAATAGAAACGAAAAAGAATAAAGAAACAAAAATTGAAACGAAAGAAGAATAAAGAAACAAATATAGAAACACAAAAAAAAATAAAGAAACAAGAATAGAAACGAAAAAAAAATAAAGAAACAAAAATAGAAACACAGAAAAAAATAAAGAAACAAAAATAGAAACGCAAAAAGTATAAAAAAAATAAATTAAAATAAAATCGAAAAAAAGGGCAAAAGAAACAAAAATAGAAACACAGAAAAAAATAAAGAAACAAAAATAGAAACGCAAAAAGAATAAAAATAAATAAATAAAATTAAAATCGAAAAAAAAGTTGCAAAAGAGGAAGAAAAATTGTTGGAATGAAAATATCGAGTAATATACAAAAACATATGTTGCTCACGATGTGCAAAGCCGGCACACAAAATATGTCACTATACATATACGTATCTAACAATCAAGTCATTGCAATAAATTGCAGAATTGCAATACTGAGAAGTCTCTTAACTTCTAAGTGTATACGATGACACCTGTCTTGCTCACTGGATAATATAAAAGATTCCAAACTCTCGATAAAGACCCCTTCTTCAACTTCTGGACCTCTAACGCCTACGCGAAATTCCACCATGATGCGGGAGATAAAATCTGCAAATGTACTGCAGATAGTGAAGTGCTTTGAAACCTGTTCATGACAACACATGTTCTCGATTACATTTCAAACGAGAGAGAGAGAGAGAAATATAGAAATTCAATTTTTTTTTTGCATTATTTTCTTTTTTTTCTGCTTTACTTCTTTATTCATTATACTTGTTCATCTAATAAAGACAAATGCTTCTCAAGATTATTCTTTTCAAAATCGAATTTTTTTTTCTTTTTTCCAAACTTGTTCCAAAGTAAACCTTTTTTTAATTTTTTGCAATTAAAAAATGTTTTACTTTTTTCAAATTAAAGTCTTTTTTAATTTTTTCCAATTTAGGAATTTTTCAACTTGTCCCAAATTGGAACTTTTTCAAATTTTTTCAATTTGTTCCAAATTAGAACTGTTTACATTTTTTCCAATTTACAAATTTTTCAACTCGTTTCACATTAGAACTCTTTAAACTTTTTTTCAAATTAAAACTCTTTGGACTCTTTCCAATTAAGGAATTTTTCAACTTGTTCCAAATTAGAACTTTCTCAACTTTTTTCAATTCAGAAATTTTTCAACTTGTTACAAATTAAATCTCTTTAAACTTTTTTAATTTTGCCAAAAAAAACCGAACCTTTGACTTTTGACCTAAATTTCAAAAAATTACATTCTGTATATTGACCTAAAAAAGTTCACCTCTTGATTGACCTGCGCGCTTCGATGGACAATATTTTTGACCTAAATTTTAAAGCTATTTAGGCCTTTTGACCTTTTGCTTGTAGCCATGTTGCTGAAGTTGCCGTCAACGTGCTCACAATCATTGTGTTGTAGAAGTTTCTTTTTTTATCATTTTGAATTTTTTGTTTTAGAAACAATTACACTATTTTACTATAATTTACATTCACTCTTTAAATTCGAATTAGATGAATATTTTACTAATTTAAATTAGTTAAAATTTTACTAATTTCTAGTAACTCTCTGCCAAAAAATTTGCAAAAAGTATATAAAACTAACTAAATAAAAAAATTACTTAATTACTAAAATACTAAAAGCTACTAAATTTCCTGTTTTAGTTGTCGGAAATTTTTGAGCAGCAAACTAAATTAGAATAATTTTAATTGTTATATAGGGGAAATTAAATGAAATTTTAATTTTTTAGAAGGGAAATTAAACTAATTTTAATTTTTTAGAAGGGAAATTAAACTAATTTTTATTTTTATGAGGGAAATTGAATTTAATTTCAATTTTTAGAAGGGAAATTAAATTAAATTTTACTTTTTAGAAGGAAAATTAAATTAAATTTCGCTTTTTCGAAGAGAAATTAAATTAAATTTTTATTTTTAGAAGAGAAATTAAATTAGACAAATTTAAATTTTGCCCAGTAAACTAAATTAGAGTAATTTCAATTTTTCGAACTCTTAAAATTCGAATTAGTAAAAATACTTACTAATTTTAATTAGTGTCTGACTTTTTTGTTTTTGAATTAGTAAATTTAACCAAAGAAAAAATCAGAAGATATTTCTATTTAATAGCAAAATTTACTAAAACTCACACTTTGCTTTCGAATTCTTAAATTTTAGTAATAAATTAGTAGAAATTACTATTAATTAGTAAAATTAACTAATTCAAAGGCAAGAAGTCAGTTACAAATTTTAATCTGGATAGAAGGTACATTAAAGTACAGTAATTTTAATTTTTAGCAGGTAAATTAAGTTACACTAATTCTAATTTTTAGCAGGTAAATTAAATTACACTAATTTTAATTTTTAGCAGGTAAATTAAATTACACTAATTTTAGTTTTTAGCAGTAAATTAAATTAGTGTTTTTAAGTATCTAAAAGTAAAATTGATTTAGAATTTTAAAGCTTCCAAAAGTTAAATTGATTAAGACGAATTAAAATTTTTCGCAGTAAACTAATTTACAGTAAATTTAATTTTTTCCAAAGAAATTGAATTACAAGTAATTCTAATTTTTAGAATTAAATTACAATTAAGTTACTCTAATTTTCCGAAATTAATTACAATTAAGTTATTCGAATTTTCAGAAATTGATTACAATCAAGTAATTCTAATTTTCAGAATTAAATTACAATTAAGTAATTTTAATTTTTAGAATTAAATTTTAAAGCTTACTAATTTTTATTTTTAGAGTATAAAGATGAGATAATTAGAGAAAAATTTAGAGTCTAGATGAGAGGGGATACAAAAAAAACTTTATTATTCTCTCTACGAAATTTCACAAGAAACAAATTAAAAAATTTCCTTTTGTTCGAATCTTCCGTTCGTGGAATATTCAATTAGAATTTTTGTTCGAATCAAAAGCAAGGTAAGGGGAGAGAGAGAGAGTGAGATTGAAATAATTCAAGTGCTATATACTGGATATCGTGAAAGACGATTGACAGATTCGTTAAAACACACCATTATTTATTCGAGCTAATCGTTTGTAGGTCTAATGGAAATAAGGTCGTCAAGATCAAGCGAGATCGTTCGAGTCGATCAGCAACTGAGATTCATTCTCAACCTCGCTGACGGGGTCATGTTCGTACTGTATCAGAGGGCTCTCTCTCTCTCTTCCTCTCTCTCCGTCTATCACACTTTTTCTCTCTTTCTACTCCTCTTTTTTTCTCTTTCTACTCCTCTTTTTCTTTCTCTCTCTTATTCCTTTCCTCTCTCTCTCTTTTTTTTTCTTTCTCTCTCTTTATCCCTAGTTTCTTCTCTCTTACTATTTTTCTCTCTTTCTTTCTCTTTACCTCTATTTTCCTCTCTCTAATTATTTCTCTCTCCTTTTCTTTCTTTACCCCTATTTTCCTCTCTCTCTCACTATTTTTCTTTCTTTCTTTCTTTCTTTCTCTTTACCTCTATTTTCCTCTAATTATTTCTCTCTCCTTTTCTTTCTTTACCCCTATTTTCCTCTCCCTCTCACTATTTTTTTCTCTATCTCTCTCTTTATCCCTATTTTCTTTTCTCTCACTCTTTTTCTCTCTCTATCACACTTTTTCTCTCTTACTCTTTAACGAGAGAGAGATGGAGAAAAACAGTGATAGAGGGAGAGAGAGAGAAGAAAAAAATGATAGATGGAGAGAGAGAAGAAAAAAATGATAGAGGAAGAGAGAAGAAAAAGTGATAGAGAGAGAGAGAAAAAAAAATGATATAGAGAGACAGAGACGAAAACAGAAATAGAGAGAGAGAGAGAGAGAAAAAAAAAGATTTCGTCCTTTTTTTACCTCTCGACATACATATATACACGTCCACGTGAAACAGATGATAATCGTAAGAATAAGACGTAGGAATGTTCGAGTGACGTCTCTTCATCCTCAAGTACCACCGTCAATGATGACTCATTAGTTTTCAAAAAAAAAAAAAAAAATCTTTTTACGTTTCAAATCTTATCGAAAATTGACAACTACTGATGGCGAGCAACTTCTTATTTTACCGAACTGGTCCAGTAAATATTCGCGATAGTCCCAAATCGAAAAAAGACCCAGAGAGGAAGAGGAGAATAAATTCCCAATTAGCCTTAGGGCGAAAAATACCCGCATGAGTCGTTATGAGTTCAAACACACTTTTCTCACTCGCAATATTTTTTTCTCTCTCTCTTATTCTTATATTCTTTAAAAGCAATGTGTGTGTATGACAGCGTGTAATCTCAGAAACTCAACAGTAAAATAACAGGTTCGCTTTCCTTAGGTTCAGAAACAAAACCCTTATATGTATATCTCTTGAACTCTTGCGCAAAAAAAATGTTATTTTTTCGAAAATTTGCCCTCTTATGTTGAAGTAAAAATACAACATTGTTTTGAGCGATACTCTTTCACGAAGAAAGATATATATATATATATATATATATAAGTAAGCGATTAAATGTGCATGACGATTTCATGTTGTATACAAAATTTTAATGCTATAGAAACTACTTCTTCTGCGCAGAAAGGATCAATTGCAGAGGAAGTGACCCCTAGGGCGTGTTTGAACTTCAGGACGAGAGAGCGCGCGATATCTTATAATATATACTGTACACTCTCGTGGCGTGTAATTTTAGAGTTGCAGCGCGCGGGAATGTCGAGGAATTTCAAATCTTAGTCGCATATTGCGCGGTATATATATATACAAGTTTTCAACTTCGAGTTGCAAAAGAAAAAAAAAAAAAACAGGGAAGATAAAAAATAAATCTTGAAAACAAGAAGAAAAAATATCTAGACTGTAAAAAAATTAAATAAAATTAAATCAAGTAGATAGGGGAATAAAAAATCTATTCAAAAACTAGAAGCAAAATATCTATATTAGTATAAAAAAGCAAAACAGAATAAAATTAAATAGATTAAAATAAAACTAAAAAAAAATCAAGTGGAATAAAATAAAATTAAAAAAGAATTAAGTAGAATAAAATAAAATTAAAAAGAATTAAGTAGAATAAAATAAAATTGAAAAGAATTAAATAGAATAAAATAAAAATAAAATGAATTAAATAGAAAAAAATTAACTTAAAAAGAATTGAATGAAATTAAATAAAATTAAATCGCTAAAAAATATTACGACGGAAAACATCTAAACTAGGAAATAAATAAATATTAATAGCAAATAATATGTTTTCAGTAAAACGTGAGGTGTTAAAATAACACCAGAATGGATTAATATAATCTGCAACAGTTTAATTCCTCTAGGATTAAATTAACACCAAAAAGGATTAATATTTAACAATTTTAAATCATACAAATAAAATTAAAAAATTTACAAATAAAATTTTAAATTTTACAAATTTCAATTCTCTTTATAAATAATAAAATTCTTCTCCGAGATTCAATTATTATACAAAATTTAAATCAAATTCTTATCAAAATTTCAAATATTTTCAAAAGTTTTCTAAAATTCTATCATTTTTAATATCTACTATTTAAATAAATTTTTACCAAAAGAACGACATTATTAAAAAAAAATGTGAATACAATAATTATTCTAAGCAAACATTCAATTATTTTCATAAATAATAAAATTTTTACAGAAATTCAATTATTTACAAATTTTTTTTTATAAATTTCTTCGCAATAATTCAATTATTTTCATAAATAATAACATTTCTACAAGAATTTAATTATTTTCACAAAGAATAACATTCCTACAAGAATTCAATTATTTTCATAAATAATAAAACTCAATGCTGAATTTCATTTATTTTTAATGCAATTTTAACCAATTTCCTCGAAAAATGTAATAATTCGTTAAAAATCTTATTAAAAATCGTCTAAAGAATTTAATGATTTAAAAAATTTGTTGATAATATTTTTTATGAAAATTTAATTTCAGCAAACATGAAATTATAACAAATTATTTATTTTTGTATTTAAAGAATTGGTCTCTCGTAGAATTTACTAATAAAAATGGTTTTAAAAATGAATTTCAGTTCAAATTTTAAATTAAGTATATACTTAAGTATATTGAAAGCATTATAACGTTGATTTTCAGAAATAATTAAATTTTCAAAAAGTTTCAAACTAATATAATTGAAATTCTTCACTTTTCATATTTTTTACAAAAAATTCTGCGTGGAATTAATTCTTTTTAAAAATTTAATAGGATTTTTATTGAAATTATTTCAAGTTTTTATTTTTCAAGATATATTTAATTGCAGAATTTCACGAATAATTGAAGTTTTTGTAAAACTGAATTGTATAAACGAATAAGTTTGAAAATTCTCATAAAACTCATCACAGTGTTTCAATTATTTTTCATGCAATTATAATTGAATTCATTTGAATTTACTGTATTTACATATAGTTAATGAAATAAATATTTGATTGCAAAGAAAGTTTCAGTTTTAATTTAAATCGCAAAGATATAAGGCGAACGGTGCAAAAAAGCATCAGGCGGATGGAAAGAGACAGATATCTAAAGTCCCCTCGTGTTGTCTTTGCTACTTGACGCATGCGCGCAGACGCGTTTAGAATCACGCAGGCGCGGTCGCTACTGATGTCGGTCGTGCGCATGCGCCTCTAGCCCAAGAGAAACAAGAGGGGACGTTAAACACTCTCCATCTCTTTCTATCCGCCTGTCGCCTTTTCATACCGTCTCGATTTCAAAGCGAACTTGTGTCTATAGTTTTTTTTTCTATTTTCTTCAAATAAAAAAATCCTTCCATCTTCTCTCTTTCTATATAATACATATAAACTGATAGAAAACAGTCTTTATACAATCTAAAACTAGAAATCTATATAATATAAAGGCAAGTTTTGCAAGATAGTTTATTGGAGATCATTACAAGATATCTTGATCTTGGTGCGAGCATCTTTCCCACACTCGCGCACTGCTGTATATATATATATATAAGTATATAAAATACCCGGCATCGTTATACCTGCCACCGAATACCCGCGCTTTTATCTTTACAATCCACAAGCTATTTTTCTTCGAGTCAATTCGGATGAGCGACGGGAGTCAAAGAGCGCAATTCAACGAATCGATTCGGCGGAAGTAACTCTCTCTCTCCCTGCCTGTATATGATACCAACAGAAGTTTGATTAGCGGATCTGAAATGATTCGCCGACGCGCGTCTGTCTATGACACACGATTTAACGATGATATCTCTTGGCAAGAGAGAGAGAAAAAGACAGAGCACAGTAAGCGAACCGAATGGATACTCGAGAAATCAATCACCCAACTGATAGAAGTTGCGATATCGAATGAAATGCTCGATCAGCTTTTGCGCCAATCGCACTTAGTCTCTTTGAATTTATAATAATGTTCCTTCGAGCTGCATTATTCTCTCTCTCTCTCTCTTTATATGTTTATTAGTATTATTATTATTATTATTTTGTTGGTGTGTAATGTATGACTTCCGTGAAGAAGTAGCTGTACTGTGATAGTAGCAGTATTGGTATAGTAAAAATTGTAGTAGCAAGAGTAGAAGTAGCAAAAAAATAGTAGTTGTTGTAGTAGTAGTACTACTAGTAGCTAAAGTTAGTAAAAAATAGTAGCAGTAAAAAATAGGAACAACAGAAGAAGTAGTAAAAAAAGCAGTAGTAGCAGAAGTAGTAAAAATAGTAGTAGCAACAATAAAAAAATAACAACAACAGAAGAAGTATCAGTACCAGCAGAAGAAGTAAAAAATACCAGTACTAGAAATTGTACCAGTGCCAAAAAAGCACCTCTAGTAGCAGTACGGTACATAAATTTATTTATTACACCCATAAAGACGTCCTAAATGCCGCAAATCGAGAGAGAAAGAGCAAACGGTTAGTTTCTTTCACGCTACACTTGTTTTCCGTCCTGATTTTGCGATATACACCACCCGCAATTAGCCTCGAAATCATCTTCAATCTTCAGTCAGTGGAAAATTTCTCATTATTCAAATCCTTCTTTAAACGCCATTAGCACTTTCGTGAACTGCCTTTTTTTTAAGCAATCTGCAATTTTACAACTTATTTTCCACAACCACCGCAATACAAAAAATTATTATCACCCATTTAAAAATAATAATCCCCTATATTGAGAACAAAGATTTTATTTCATTTCCCCGAAATAATATTCAACAGACGCACGTAGAGGATGTTTTTTATTCGAATTATTGTCAATCGCAAACAAATCCTAGAGCTTTGATTTCTAAAATAACTAAAAAAAAAAAAAAATGGACTTGGAAAAAGAGTATATGAACAAAAGCGAAACGGATGTAGGTTTCAACAAGAGTAGTATAGTGTAGCAGCAACGTTTTATCTCAGCGTGTCTCGTAAAACGTCCTTGATCACATTCAAGCATTATATACACTATGGTCTCCATTGTTTCAATATAACAACTCGATCGAGACTGCAGCTCTTCCCTTGAAAACAAGATCAGAAACCTCGCGGGCAATATTGAATCGCGAAAGTGCCACATGCGGTAAAGAATATTGAGATAAATGCTGCATATGGAGTTTGAACGAAAAAATAGAAAAAATAGAGTACGGAGAAAGAAAAAGAAAAAAAAGATTAGAGTATATAAAAAAAGAAGAAGAAATAAAGTAGACTATAGAGCAAGAAAAAGAGAAAGGAGACAAATTTATAAATCAACTTGTGCGACCAAAATCTGGACAATCATGCTACAATCTCAAGAGCTATAAATACCTAATCTATAGACTATTTAACGTATACATGCGAGTCTTTAGAATACAATGCAAGAATATATGGAGAATTGAACCTTTTTCGGGATGACAATGGTCATTTAATTAAGTGTTCAATATAGCCCGAAGGCATCAGCGTGTATGTCGACAGTTCCATCATCATCCTCGGTTGACGTTGACAGTGCGATGCTTGTGCGGTGAGGAGACCCTTTCAAGGTGACTCGGCGCAATCTTCTGCCCTCTTCAGAATGCGGTTATGAACCGGTCGCCGCGACATTGTCCTTCTCTCGCGCACTTACATTTTTTCAGTTCATTTCATTTTATTTACTTATTCCCCACATTGTTTATTACATTATTCTCACCATTTTCCTTTTCTAGCATCTCCTACTTTTGCTCTTTTATCATCTACTTTTCCTTTTTTAACATCTCCTATACTTTTCCTCTTCTACCATCTCCTACTTCTCTTTTTCTACCATCTCCTAAATTTGTTGTACCATCTTCAACTTTTCCTTTTGTACCATCTCCAACTTTTTCTCTTCTACCATCTCCTAAATTTGTTGTACCATCTTCAACTTTTCCTTTTGTACCATCTGCTACTTTTCCTTTTCTACCATCTCCTACTTTTCTTCCTTTTGTACCATCTTCAACATTGCCTTTTGTACCATCTACTTTTCCTTTTGTACCATCTGCTACTTTTCCTTTTCTGTCATCTTCTACTCTTTGTGTACCATCTTCAACTTTTCCTTTTGTACCATCTCCTAAATTTTTTGTACCATCTCCAACTTATCCTCTTCTACCATCTCCAACAATTCCTTTTCTACCATCTCCAACAATTCCACCACAATTTTCATCAAAAACTCTAAACAAAAATTTAATTAAACCTCCCCCATAAAAGAACAGTTTTTTCCCTTCGATACACTAACATAAAATATAAATTGCAAACAGCAATAAATCAATTTCCACTGTTCGCGAGATAATTCATCTTTTAATTCGATAGGGAATCTAATTCGAAAATAGTAGATTGCTGAATAGCTTGGAAGTTTAACAGTTAATCAACACACCCATCTAATAACTATATAAAGGCGGAAAATAATTTTCTATAAACACTCGTCTCTCACACAAATGCGTTTACGTGTAGGTATATAAAATAGCCTATTACTTAATTAATGTCTCATATTCTTTAAAGGCTCTACTAAATATCAAGTGAGTGTGTTTGTGTGTGAGTTTGTGAATGCGTGGATATAACTTCCGCCTGTTTCGTGTATATAATCTAAATCGCGATGCGGTAAAACCGCGTGCTCCTGATAGTTAATGTTCGTATCGATGTACAAGTGAAGCTCGGCGAGAACATTATATCAATTTATAGGCTCGTCCCGTGTACCGTTAAATTTACGCAGTCACTATGGAATATAGAAACCAAGAGAGAAAAAGGGCAAAAGATAAGAGAGAAAGAGAGAACGAAGCAGAAAAAGGGAAAAATAAAGAAGAGAACAGGCGAAAAACAAAAAAGAGAAAAGTAAAATAGAGGAAAGGGGTAAAAGAAAAAAGGGGGAAAAGGAAGAAAAGAAAAGGGGAAAACAAAAAAGAAAAAAGAGAAATGGTATAGGAAAGAAGAGAAATGGGGAAAAGAGAGAGAAAGAGGCATCTGTACAGGAAGAAGTTGAACAAAGTTCGCCTCGAGGGCATCAGTTAATCAAGTGCATTGAAAACAAGCGAGTTTGGTCACACGCGAAAGATTATTATTGTTCGATATATACCATGGCTCCGAGTGATAAGAGTAAATATCTATTTCTTAGTTTCAAAAGAGAGAAGTCGCCAAACCCTCTTTCTCTCTTTTTCTCTCTATGAAACAACCGCAACCATACCGTACGTTCTGTACACGGCTAAAAAAATATTAACCTCGTTAAGGGCCGGTTTTCCTCCACCTACGAATGGATTTACTTATATATATATAGGGGGACGGTACAAACGATATCGACCTTTGCACGCAACAATCATTCCCCATACATAAAGAATGAAACCGGTTGAGGAGGTAAATGTCTGCTTTCCAATGCCATTTTTATACCAAAAATAATTTTTACCTATCTAGGATTTGCTCACTGTCTTTCTAATAAACCCAATGACATCATTGACTTCCTGAAACCCAATTTTTCCCAAAGATTACTGTTGGGAAAAGTTTTTCAAAAAAGTACCAAGTACATCAAAGAAGAACCTTTTTAATGTTTGTGAAAAACTAGATATGGAAGGTTTAGTACGAAAATTCGAGAAAAGGAAGAAAAGAGACAATAAAGACTGTATGATCCGAATGGTAGTGACAAAAACAAACGAAGAAGACCGAAGACAAACGAACCATCTCCTACTTTGTTTGCACCATCTCCTACTTTTCCTTTTCTACCATCTCCTACATTTTTTGTACCATCTGCTACTTTTCCTTTTCTACCATCTTCAACTTTTCCTTTTCTTCCATCTCCTACATTTTTTGTACCATCCGTTACTTTTCCTTTTCTACCATCTTCAACTTTTCCTTTTCTACCATCTCCTACATTTTTTGTACCATCTGCTACTTCTCCTTTTCAACCATCTTCAACCGAAAACAACCAATGACATATACGAAATCAAACAGTACAAATTAGATAAAATAGAAAGGAAAAACAAGATGTAAAACAGAAAGAAAGGGATCAAAAGGAAAGAATAAAAATCCGAAATGAAGAAAGAATAAAAAAGCGCAGCTTGCGCACAAAGTTAAAAAATCAATTGTCCGACTAATTCCCCGCGGTTTCTGTAATCATGATTAAATTTCATATTCAGCAACCCTATGATTACTGCGAAGATAATAGTGATGTGTGTGCGCGAGTTGCATTAAGATGTTTCGGTAGCGGACAATATACACACTCGACGAGAGGAAAGAAAAAGAAGAAGAAGAAAAAGAAGAAGACCTATTATAACCATCACATAATAGGCCTTTTCGAATCATGTATATATTGTCGGCTAGTCTCTCAGAACGTTCATCAAGAAATATAAACTACTTTTAACTCTATACATCAAAGATGAATTGGGGGCCCCCATTTGCCACTACATTTACGCGCATCATCCACTACCAATTTTTTTTTTTTCTACTTTTTTTCCAAGCGTAAAAGTAGTGGCAAGAGTCCACAACAACTCGACTCGTCTTCGTCATCGTCGGTCGGACATCATAAGACATATAATCACTGGACGAGGTCGTCCAACATTACAAACAACACCGCGTCACGCGAACAAGTTAGCGCCAATCCTCATGGTCAAAGTGAGAGGGTCCGATTTATATTCACACAATGGTTATAAGAAGAAAGAGAGAGATGTAAAATACGACTCTAAAGGCAAGTTCGGTCACGAGAGAAACCGCGAATGTCTTGGGGGTCGCGGGCCCGGTGTATAATCTTTTGAAAGAGAAGGATTGTCAGTTCAGAAAAGAGCCAGAGGATGAAAAGAAAAGAGACATAGAGTGCAGATTGAGAGGAGAAGGAAGAAGAAGAAGTACGTCTCTTTCTTTCGCTCACGGGGGGAAGAAGAAGAGGAGAAAAGAAGAGGAGGAGGAGGAAGACGGAAGGTAGGGGCACAAGGTGGATCGCGGATTGAGTCATTATACTTGCTCGGAGAAGACCACAGGCCTTGATGCGCGGGGAACGGCTGCCATCGGCATCGTGAAAGGAAACCACTGTACAGGCAGACAAAGTAGTTTGCAATCTACTTTCCTTCATTCTATTTTCCTTCTTATTACTACTTCCCCTTTAACTATATTTCTCGTTTAGCTGTTGACCTTTTAACTATTCTCTATTAAACCGTTCCTCTCAACCATTCCTCTTCTATCCATTCCTAACCATTCTTGAACCAATCTTCTTGCAACCATTCCTCTTTTTACCATTCTCCTCTCAACAATTCCCATTCAACCAGTAGTGCTGCTAACAACAATAATAAAGCTGCTAATGATGGTACAACTATGGTCATACCATCATACTTAAAGCTTTACTATTCTTGATGATCAAGTCATTATGGTCATACCATCATCTACAGCTTTACTATTTTTGATGATTATGGTCATACCATCATTTACAGCTTTACTATTTTTGATGATCCATTATGGTCATACCATCATACTTACAGCTTTACTATTTTTGATGATCCATTATGATCATACCATCATCTACAGCTTCACTATTTTTGATGATCAAGTCATCATACTTTCAGCTTTACTATTTTTTGACGATCAAGTCATTATGGAAATTATCCCGAATTATTTCCTCGAGTTCCTTCCTGTTGGGTGTTTTATATATATATAATCATTTTGCGCGACTCCGTCAAATAAGCAAAAAGCCGGTTTCATGCGCTCTCGACCGCTTTGCAATGTCAACAGATTTTGCGCCGTCTCTGCGAAACTTTTTCTCCGCACTGAATCATTAAAGCGCACATACTTTGTCAAGCGACACTATCAACTTTGGCAGCTAGTTGTTTTTTCCCTCCCTCCAAAGCAAATCTCATTTTTATTGACTCTCGATACAAAACGGTATTTCAATCATCTTCTCGGATTTCTCCCTTTTTTCCTCCCATTGCGCCTAAATTGAAAGAATCGAATTCTTGGAATAGTATCCCTATACAGTATCTTCTTGATTTTAGGGAGCGAATCTTTATTTCATGCAAAAGTAGTAGAACTGCTTTGATACCAATTACCAAATTGGTTTACCTTTCTCATCCAACATGCTACCAATTTGATCCTGTTTGGAAAAAAAGTACCACAAACTCGAAGGAGCTTTTCCAAAAACCAAAAGTCATAACAAAATTAAAAATACAATATTCCTAAAACTAACAGAAAAAAAACGAAAAATGCAACCATAAAAACTTAGCCCGTCCGGAATACTTGTATGATTCAACAAAAATTACAACTTGGAAAAAAAATCCCCGCTTTTAATATAGACACAACTATAAAGGACGCAGGGGTCCTTTCGGTTTCTTTCAGTTGTCTTAAATCACGATCGATTACCTCGCTCCTAAAAGTGTACTTAAGAATTCTTTTTTTTTCTCTACCACGCGAGTAACACATCAAAAATGTCGTCGATCATCGTCAGGAAAAAAGAACTTTATACATATATATACGAATATATATAACTTCTCTCTATCGCTCACTTGTCTTGCAAAGATAGAGATATATTTATGATGACTGCTCGATCAAGGTTGGATGATAGCGGCGCCAGATGAAAAAGAGAGAGAAAAAGATATTCACCCCTTCTTGTATATTAAACAAATGCGTACTCATGAACATTCATATGGATATGCAGCAAATGTGTGTCGCTGAAAGTTTTATCAATTTTTATCATCTTTCGCATATGATGTTCAGCAAAGAAAAACCCGAGGGCACAACGATTATCTTCTTCATAAGACTCACCACGCCCCATTTTCTCGATAACAATCTCCCGATCAGTGCGCACAGATTCCCTTTTGCGTATATGTACAACTTATCCCTTTATCAACACACCGCGCTAAAATTAAACGCATTTTCCTACTGGCGAACAATGTAATGAACACAGTTTGTAACTATCTGTAATTAAATGGGTACCATCCCTAAAAAAGTGGAAAAAATTAAACCCATTTTCCTATACTGACGAACAATTTAATGAACATAATCTGTGATAATCTGTAATTAAATAGGTTCCTAAAATCAGAAACTATTAGAAATGTTTCCAATTAACTGTAGTTGGAAATATTTTTGGCGTTTAAGACAATGCTTATGTGATTCAAGGTACATCAAAAATTAAGAGAATTGTATGTTTGAACCAACAATTTTTGAAGCCAAACAAAAACTAATTTTTGTATTTGAGACAGGGGTTAAAAAGAGAAAAGCTTAGAATCTGTAATTAAACAGCTACCATCCTTAAAATTAAAACATATTAGAAATGTTTCCAATTAACCACTTCCGTTTGGAAATATTTTTGTGATTCAAAACAATGATGGTAGGATTCCACAACAGCTAGCATCCTCAAAATCAGAACATATCAGCAATTTTCCCAATTAAATACTTCCGTTTGGAAATAATTTCTGGTTTAAAACAATGATGGTAGGATTCAACAACAGCTACCATCCTTAAAATCGGAACATATTAGGAATGTTCCCAATAAACCACTTCCGTTTGACAATATTTTTGTTTTTTTTAAACAATGATGGTAGGATTCAACAACATCATTCTTCCTTACCATTCTTAAAATCAGAACATATCAGGAATGTTCTAAATTAACTACTTCCGTAAGAAACCTTTTTTGTACTTTAAAACAATGATGATAGCAGTCAACCAAAATTAACTGGAAAAAAGAAAGAATTGTAAATTTGAAGTTTTGAACCAACATCTCTTGAAGCCAAACAAATACTGCAGGTATTTGAGGCACATGGCTGAAGCGAGCGCTTAGAATTAAAATCATTGCTGTAAACACGATGTACATATGCGAAATATGCAACATTAATGCGTACATTAGGTGGACATTGGTGGTTATCAATGGCGGCACTTGGCAAAAGCAATTCCGAGAATTTCTTTTACTCCCAACTGCGTGGCGAGTGGTCCACTTATACCATTCGCATAACTGTACTCTTTGCGAACACGAATGCAAATGTGCGCTCTCCCACAAGGCGCATACAAATGGGGGTTGCTTTATCTTCAACAAAATTAAGTCACACCATTCCTTGTATATTACTCGTTCTCATTTTATCAAAAAAACAAACAGTTTTTTTTCCTTCCTTTTCTCTCTCATTTATTTCATATGGAGAAATGTTGTTAATATCTAGAAATACACCCGTTAACGCACATATTGAAGAATCAATTTTGCAAACCTTTTCTGAAAATTAATGTGTTTTGTTTCTGAAAATGTTTGTTATGTCTGTTAATTTAGGAAAATTGCTAAGGAAAAGTTGATGAACACAATTCAGATCCGTTTGGTTCTGTAACTAGGAATTGAAAACCCAATTTGGCATATAGTGATTACGAGAATCATTCCTTAGGTCTTAGTTTCTGCTATGATGTTGTTCAATCAGAAGATGAATTTAGATGATTCCAAAAAGACTTGTTCGTTTAGTTCCGTATTCAATTATCCAAAAATTGAATTCAGTAGATAAGTAAGCTAGAAGCAATTTCTTGGAGGATTCAGCCTCCTGGTAATATCGGATCAAAAAATAAACGCTGGGAAATATCATAACTTTCCAGATGCAACAACAAGTACCTGGCAAATCTTATTAAACTGTTCGGTATCTTAATAAACTGTTGGGTATCTTAACAAACTTTTGGGTATCTTAATAAACTGTTCGGTATCCCAACAAACTTTTGGGTATTTTAACAAACTTTTGGGTATCTTAATAAACTGTTTGGTATCCTAATAAACTGTTCGGTATCCCAACAAACTTTTCGGTATCTTAACAAACTGTTCGGTATCCTAATAAACTGATCGGTATCCCAACAAACTTTTCGGTATCTTAACAAACTGTTCGGCTACAAAAAAATGGGTCAAACTTTTGCTGCTATTGTCACACGACATTGCGATTGTATAAAGCAAAAATTACCCTTCTCTCCAGTCTCGAAATAAATTTACCTTCCGCCCGAGGATTATAGATTCTTACAGAGTGCAAACGCCCAACAACATGTACATATATATATATATATAGTCGAAACCTACCATTTATGAAAGTATGCACATAGTTATATAGTCACTATGGCAATTGCAATCTACGAATACGACTCCAGATATGATGATCATGTAAACGATTCCCTGGTACACGTTTCAGTCACGAAGGTCGAGTGCTTTTCCATCACGCAATTAGGTTCTAACGAGCTGCAAGTTCTCGCTTCTTCCCTCAGGCGTCCGGTCGCCCCTTTTTTCTCCTCCTTCTCTCTATATATTTTTTTCTTTTTACAACGGAATTGAAGAATTTACGAGCCTCGCTCTCACACTAGCAAAATATATACTGACGAGAGCGAAATAAATTTCAAAAACTCTAGACTAAGACAGAGAGGAAGAGAGGGTCTAAAAGAGTTCTAAGAGAGAGAAGATCTAAAAGAGTCCTAAGAGAGACAGAGACAATCATCCGTGAAAGTTGTCGAGAGACATCACATTATGCCTATCAATCTGAACGACGTGTTTATTAAAATAATAAAAATTACCCACAACGGTACAAAACATCCTCCATGTTGCATTTATAGTCATGTATATCTAATTCCGCGTGAGAAAGGAACACATTTTCAAATCTCAAATTGAATTTGAATTTCTTGTCGCAAATACTTTTCATTCTTTTTACACGCACCCCTCGGGGCGCATTGTATTCTCAAAACCTCACTCTCTTTCGTTTCCTTTTAAAAACAACGAAATTGAAGAATTTACGAGGCAAGTTTGCCGCATTTGCCTCTGAGAGAGGACTCGGTCATCTCGAAGACAACAACGACGACGACGACGACTTCGTGCCAAACAAGAAAGACAGAGAGAGAGACAGACTTTGCCGCGAGAGTTCATGTATATATACGAATTTCAGAGAGACCGTTGTCCGTCCATCCGTTTATATTCACATTCTCTCTCTTTCTCTCTCTCTATACTCGTCCATCCCACACCCATTCTGAATTCAATGTCCATGCAAAGCAAACGGCGGCCCAAATGGCTGTCAATTATCCGTTATATACGGCCCGGGCCCTCAAACCCATCTTTTAACGATCCCAAAAACGAAACCTTGTAACGTAACCTTTCCGAAAACGAAAACACTCTTTTTCTCTCTTTTTTCAACACTGACATCGAGAGACACAAAATTTCTCTCTCTCTTTTATTCTTTAGTCTGTATGTTTATACAAAAGAGATTTTGCTTCTTCTCTCAATGATATAAAAGAAGATAGAGAACTGTTTATTCTCGAAAGAAACGAATTTGCGTGCATCTCCCGTGGGGGTCTCTCTCTCTCTCTCTCTCTCTAAAATAACATTGGGAGCAAGAAATGAAATCCTCTTTCTCCTACGGGCGATAAGCGGAGTATGTGGAAATGAAGAAATTACGAAAGGGCCCCTCCGGTCTTGAAAATACCACAATCTGAATTATTCAGTGGCAATCACCTCTCTTTTCAAACTCTCAAGAGTCCATCTCGTGTATATATATATATATACACTTTAAGGAAGCGCAAAGAGAGCAAAGCGCTTCCAGCTTCTGAAAATTAACATTACCACTTCATCTCAAATGTCACTTTTCTGGATAAAGGCCCACAAGCCAATTTAATTTCGTTTCGATTAATATTAATTTTTACCTTAATCAAATAAACCCCCTCTCTTTCTCTCTTCTTTTCTGTTTTCTCCCTCTCTCTCTCTCTCTTTTCTTCACTGTACATATAAACATTCGAGCCAATTTCTGTATTCATTTTAATCAAAATACCATTTTTTTGGCCCCACGGACAGTAAAACGAACTAACGGTGAAAAAAATACTGAACTTCGCATTACAGTAAAACCTGTCAAGTTGAAGCCGCCGCTTCCTTGAAGCAAAATTGACTAAAAAGGCGCCTAATTTAAATTCAATTTTTAAGCGAATTTTCCATAATTTTTTACTCTAAAAATTTTAGTGAATGGAAAAAGAAAATCACTACGCAATATTGTTAAGACTTTTAATTATTTACTTATCTAGGGTAATTAATAATTTACGAATAAATAAATAAGTAAGTGAAGAAATTAAAGAATAAAGCGAATAAATAAATAATTAAGTGAGTTAATAGAGAATTAAGCGAATAAATAAATAATTAAGTGAAGAAATAAAGAATTAAGCGAATAAATAAATAATTAAGTGAAGAAATTAAAGAATTAAGCGAATAAAAAAATAATTGAGTGAAGAAATAGAGAATTAAGCGAATAAAAAATAATTGTGTGAAGAAATAATTATTTAAGCAAATAAAAAAACGAAGTAAATAAATTAATAAATAATTGAATATATAAATTCTAAAATACCAAATAAGAAAAGTTTTAAAAAATTTTAACTTGTAGGTAGTAGAGTTAAATAAATCAAAATTATCGTCAACGGTAACTGAATTATATTATGTTACTGTCAATTTTTTTTTTATTTAAATTCAGATTAAGAGAGGGCAACTTGAGCGACTTCTATATGTTTATTATATATTCAACAGCTTCTTGGCATCAGTCAAGGAAATAAAAAAAGAAAAAAAAATGAAATAAGGAGAAAAAATAGTTTTAATAATAAATTACTCAATAATGAGAATGCGTTCTTGTTCTATAGCGAAAGACAAATGAAGTCTTCTATCAAATGACAAGACAAATGAAATTCAAATGAGGATTGTCGAAACATCTGCCCCTCTCTCTTTTTTACTATAGATATACACATGAAGCCTGTCAGCTCTTTTTGTTATATATATATATATATATATATATTCACAAAACAAAAATTAAATCGTCATTCCCATCCATCTTTATATAATTCGAAATTATTATTTCGCTCCAGTAATTTTTGGAGTACACTCTACGGGAAAAACGAAAAATAGTTTTTCAATATAAATAAACAATTTATTATTATCATTATTATTATAATTATTGTTTATTAATATTATTTTTATTTTATTATTATTATTACTATTATTATTATTATTATTATTAATACTAGTATTATTATTATTACTATTACAACAAGTAAAAAATTATTATTAAATACCACCGAGTGATAAATTCAAATTAATAAATTATTGATAATAAATATTAGTAATAAAAAAATAAAATTTTCTTGCAATAACAAGAAATTATTATTTTATGATAACCAAGATTTATTTATAATAATTTTATAATGACAATAACAATTAAAATAATAACAAAAAAATTTTTATACACTGAAAGAAACTATATATTAAATTTTGTAAAAGTATTCTACAATTTAGGGAAAAAGTGCAATAAACCGAAATTTTGATATAAAAAATACGAAACTTTAAAAAAATTTATGTAGAGTTTAGTAAAGTTATATTAAAATATTTAAAATTGAATTTAAATTCTTGATATTTGATATAATTATACTAAATTCGACAAAAATTTTTTTAAAGTTTAATATTTTTATATCAAAATTTCGGTTTGTTGCACTTTTTCCCCAAATTATAAAATACTTTTACAAAATTTAATATACATTTTCTTTCAGTGTAGTATTAAAAAAATTCAATAATAATGGAAACCTGTTCAACGGCTAAATAAAAAATGAATAACAAAATAAACTACTAACAAAGAAACAAAATTTAAATAAAAAAATAGTAACTTAACAACACCGAAGGGAATAAATATTAAGTGGCAAAAAACAAAAAAAAAAGTTAATAACAAAAAAATGAAAAATAGATTTTTCTGCAGAAAATAAATTAGTCCCAAGAAAACAATGAATAACAATTGACAAGAAAGTTACAAATAATAAAAATTAGGGACAAAAAAAATTTGTTATTAGTCGCTAAACGAAAAAATAATTCGTAACAAATAGAAAAACAAGGAAACAACAACAAAACGTATAAATAATAAATTAGTAACTAAATAATAATAATTAGTAACTAAATAATAAATTAGTGACTAAATAGTAATAATTAGTGACTAAATAGTAATAATTAGTAACTAAATAATAATAATTAGTAACTAAATAATAAATTTGTGACTGAATAATAATAATTAGTAACTAAATAATAAATTAGTGACTAAATATTAATCATTAGGAAATAAATAATAAATTAGGGACTAAATATTAATCATTAGTAACTAAATAATAAATTTGTGACTAAATAATAATAATTAGTAACTAAATATTAAATAAGTGACTAAATAATAATAATTAATAGCTAAATAATAAATTAGCAACTGAATAAAATAAATAATATGTAAATAATAAATTAGTAACTAAAAATAAAGAACAAAAATTTGAATAAAGCATAAAAAAGTAACTAAAAATAAAGAACAAAAATTTGAATAAAGCATAAAAAAGGAACTAAAAATAAAGAACAAAAATTTGAATAAAGCATAAAAAAGGAACTAAAAAAGTTACAAATTTAAAATAACAAGAAATAAAAAAACAATAGCAAAAAAACAATAACAAAAATAACTCGTCAAATTCAAAAAATCGAATGAAAAAAACATTTTCAAATTTTTAAAAATTTCTTCTACAAAACAATTTCTAACTCGATTTCGAGTGACAATATTTCAAACAACTAAAAGACGTTAACGAGACAAACTCCCCGCTACTTCCTTTTTCTCCCTCACGAAACTTATTATTATTTAATTGCCTAAAAATCGCAAATGCCTCCAGGGATGATTGCGACTTACAAAAATAAAACTCTCAAACAAAACGCCACGCCACCAGATTGTTTTCTCTCCCCCCTCCCACATTCTCCCTTCTTATTCCGAGGGCGGAGATTTTGAACAACGCGCGAATTCTCGAGACGCGAAGGAGCCGGCAGACCCAATTTTCTATATACGATGAGATGAGACAAAACTCCCTTTCCTATATAGAGAAAAGTGGGGGAACGGAATTTTTTTTAAGTCAAACCATAAGAGAGAGAGAGCGAGCGCGGGCAAACTAACTGAAATCACTATGGAATTCGTCGTCGAAGGACTTAAAACATTAAAGTGACCGTCGTCGTCGTCTCTAAAAATGCATTATCGTGAGAACGAAACCGCGTGTGATTTTCAGACAAAAGCACTTGAGAGTGCGAAAAAAAGAACGAATAAAAAGGGTGGAGGGGAGGGGGGAAAAAAAGGAGAAATGAGAGAATCGAGTTCTCACTCTCGTATCATGATCTCTCTCCGCAGGTTTTTAGTGAGCAAAAACGTGTTAAAAAAAAAGGCGAAAGAAGAAAAAAACAAGAAAAAAAGGACGAAGAAGACGAAGAAAGATTGTGTGAGGAAAATTAACTCTCTTCAACACATTTTTAAGTCAAATGCAACGAGAGATAAATGCAATTAATTTACATATTACAAGTGTTCTACATGCTACCGCACTATTTTTCAATTTACACCCACTTTTTACAACTATTTTTTTGCCATTAAGCAGAATTTAACTGAATTTTTAATTAATTTTGCCGAAATATGTAATTTTAATTAATTAACGAATTATGTAAATTTAATTAATTAACGAAATAATTAAATTCCAATAATTAACGAAATAATTAATATTTATTAATTATCGAAATATATTTTATTTCCATTAATTATCCAAAATAATCCATTACCATTAATTATTCGAATAATTAATATCAATTAATTATCAAAATAAATAATTTTCATTGATTATCGAAATTAGTAATTTTAATTCATAGCACTTCGGAAAATTTACATTCAATGATCCATTATTTTTGAACATTCAAATGAACGAAATATTTTCTGATAATTTCTTATTAATAATAATAATAAGTAGAATATTGATAAATTATTAATAAAATGGTAATAAAACGTTTCAATTCTTATCATCATTATAAGTAGCTTTTAAAGATTTATAAATAAACAAAAATATAACTCACGATTATTGCAGAAATTGTAGAAAATTTTTTAAAGGACTCACCTGTAACAGAAAATAAAATTATTAGTCATTAAATATTTTTTTCTTTATTATGTTTATTCTATTTTTTTTTAAATATAAATTAATATTATCAAATTATAATTAATTACTATAATAATTATATAATTTTCTAATCACATAATTTAATAACCATAAATAATTAATTATTGTAAAATAAAATTACAAATATATAATATAAATTAAACAAAAATATATCAAAAAATTATAAAAATCCAATTTTATTTTCACTGTATAAAGAAAGGTACTAATTTAAAACCAATTTTGGTACTAAATCGAAATTTTCTTCTATTTTAATACCGAAATATCAGCTCTAATTTAGAACATTTTTTACAGCCTTAATTATAAGGAATATAAAATAATTATTATCAAAACTTTTGAATGCAATGGAATATAATAAATTAGAAAAGAACATGCATCGAATAGAAAATTTCCATCACAATAGTCATAACATAGAAAATTTCATTTCAAAACATATTTATCTATAGAAAATTTTTTCTAATTCGAGCCCCAATCATCATAAAATGGAAATTAACACTCAATTTATTATCGCATTTAATTATAAAAAAAAGTCATAATTTTTTATCAATAATTCCAAATTTATCGTTTTGTTGCCGACTATATATATAAAAAAAAATCATTAATCAACTGCTTTCTGAATTTTGACAATCATTAAAAGTAAAAAAAAATCGAAAATAAATAAATAAACCCCTCGCAAAATAACCCAGAGAGACTATATTGACTTAACCTTTAGAAGGTATCTCACAAATCATTCTCCTCTATTCGAGAGCGTCGTTGAAAATAAAAAAATTTTTTTCTTTTAAAAAAAGTTTTTTACACCCTTCAACTTTTATTCTTAAAAAAAAAAAGAAAAAATTTATTTGCCTCTCTTTCATCAACTAACATTTTTCGTTTTCTAAACAAACAGAAAAAGGCTAAAATATAAAATGAAATTTATTCCAAAAGATTTTTTTTATTCCCTTGATTAAAAAATATTTTTCTCAGTCGATTTCCCTTTTAATGTTTTATAACAAAAAATAATGATTAACATTCTTATATTATAGTTGGATAATATATTGTCAAACTTGTACGAAAAATAATTTTTTTATTTAGGATTTCGGTAAAAAATACAGATATTAATGTGTAAATAATAATAATAATAATAATAGTAATAATAATAATAATAATAATAATAATAATAATAATAAAATAGTATTAATAATTATAACAATAATAAATTCCTATTGTATAACTGTTATTATTATACTTTCGGTTGTTATTATTTGATTTTTTTTACAAGTAACAATAGAAATAAATTATTATTTTTTTAATTTTGTTATTGTTATTAATATTATTTTTTTCTTATTTACTTTTATTTTATTTCTTTTATATTTTTCATTTTATTTCTTTTAATTTCTTTATTCATTTTATTTTATTATTTTTATTTAAATATTTATTTTATCAATTATTTTATTACAAAAATTTTTTTACAAAACTCCATTTTGGAATTCACTGGAAAAGCAAAAATTGGCCATTTATCAATAATAATTATTTTATTTTTTTTAGCCAAAATTGCTGACGTCCTGAGAGTCCAAGACAGTTAATAGGTTCGCCCGCTGGCATCTTTGATAGAGGCTCTCCCAGAATATTACTAACATTTATAAATAAAAAAAAAATATATATATATTGCCAACTGCAACGGCGTTTTTCAAAATATAAAACGAGACTCGGCACTCAAATAGTGCGGTGTGCTCGTAAATGCCAAAACGTATAATAATTATAACGAGAGGTTCCTGCAAGATATCGTCGAATATAATAGGTATCGAATGCCATGTATGTGTCCAAATTGAAAGCAAAAAAAAAAAATACTAAACAACGAAAAAAAACAAGAAAAATGAGAGAAAAAAAATAAACGTGAGAAAACAAGGGTGAGCCACTTATATATATTATAGTCGCTGACCAGATGCTGCAAATCAAATATATAGCGCTCCGACTATTTTTTAGCTTATAGGTATAGGAGTACATAAAAGTGAAAGCTTTTCATTCAAATAAAAAGCGTTCAATATTTTTCTTGTTCACCCTTTTATATTGCTGTATTGGTTCTGATGATTCTTTTTTTTCACCGTTATTATTTTTCATTGTTCTGATATTTTTATATTTGTTCCTTAAAATAGTATTTGACTAAAAGCACTGAATAAATAAAAAAAAATCGGTTTAATATTCGGTAAATTACATAATTACCAAAAATTGTATTTGAAAAAATTAAAAAATAATAAAACAAATTAAATTTGGAAAAATTAAATATTAATATAACAAATTAAATTTTGGAAAAATCAATCAATTAATAATAAAATAAAAAATATAAAAAACGAAAAAATATATAAAATAATAAATTTGGAGAAAGAAAATAAAAAAAAATTAAATAATAATAACAGAATCGTTAGAATAATATTTTAACTAAACTTTAATAAAATATCATTAAAAAAATTGTATTTGATAAAATTAAATAATAGTAAAACAAATTAAATTTGAAAAAGTCAATCAATTAATAATAAAATAAAAAATATAAAAAACGAAAAAATATATAAAATAATAAATTTGGAGAAAGAAAATAAAAAAAAATTAAATAATAATAAAAGAAACGTTAGAATCATATTTTAACAAAACTTTAATAAAATATCTTTAATGAAATTGTATTTGATAAAATTAAACAATAATAAAACAAATTAAAATTTGGAAAAGTCAATTAATAATAAAACAATTAAATTTGGGAAAGAAAATAATAAAAAAAAGTAATAAAAGAAACGTTAGAATTAATATTAATTAGAATTAATTAACTTATTTTTAATTTTTTCATATTTTAATTTACTTCTCAATTCTTAATTAGCCCTGCCTAATTGTTTAATTACCCCCATTTAATTTCTTAACCCATCCAATTAATTGCTTACTTGTCCAGTTTTAACAAATTATTCCCGTAAATACAGTTTTTATTTTTTCAAAATACGGCCAACTTCAAAAAATTAATGTTTACTTAGAAAAAATAAAAAATTTTCCACATTCTCTTGATACAATTTTCTCCAATTTCATCAAAAGTCCAAATATAATTTTTAATCCACAATTTTTGACACTTACAAAAATTTGGTTAAATTACGAAAATTTCAATGACTCAGAGCCAACTTCAATATTATTAATAATATAAAAAAAAACCACTGCAATTATTTTTTCCAATTTCAAATTAATAAATTTCCAATTTACAAAAGAATTAATTTAATCTCCAATGAATAAATATCCAATTAATAACGTTTCAATAAATAATTAATAATTTTATAAAATTTTTAATCAATCAAAATCCAATTCAAAAATTTCCAGTTCATAATTAATTAATTAATGGCTTATTAATTAACGAACATTAAAATTCCATGACAAAGAAAATTAATAATTAATTAATAATTAATTTCCAGTATTAAAAATTAATAACTTTCCATTAATGAAAATTAATAAATTTCCACTATTGAAGATTAATAAATTTCCACTATTGAAAATTAATAAATTTCCACTATTGAAAATTAATAAGTTTCCACTATTGAAAATTAATATCTTTTCTTGAAGGAAAATTAATAACTTTCCAATATTGAAAATTAATAAATTTCCACTATTGAAAATTAATAAATTTCCAGTCAATAAAAATCAAATTAGAGAATTTTCACTTGATAAAAATCCAATTAGACAATTTCCACTTACAAAAATCAATTAAAAAGATATATCAATTACCCCCACAACAATCTAATCAATCACCGCAATAATTAATTACCGAAACAATCTATAACTTTGACTCTATTGTTCCGGCAATTAATATTTCTTCGAAAACAAAAAGCTCCTCTCTCAAAAGAAAAGAAAATCCCCAACGCGATGACTCTCGAAAAAAAAGACTAATTAAATTTAAATATTCATTCATCTCCTTTAAATACGAATTTACATTAATAAATTCCATCAATTTTTATTTTGTCAGGAAAAGTTCAATAAAACTGAAGACGTCGGATGATGATGTAAAAAAAATAAGAAATAAGAAATAAGAACGAAGAATAAAGATATTTTCCATTCTTGTCGGACATTGCCCCCCTTTATCATCGCATATACACACCCATTGTAACTGAAAATTTTTCATTACCTTCATAATAGGTGAGAAAAAATAATCGGGACACACAATATATATATATATGTATATATCAAGGAAGTATACATATAATATGCAAGTGCGGCATAGATTGCATTACAGTAACCCTGAAAGAGGAATGACAGGCAAAGACCCTCCTCCTCTTTCTCCCTAAGGAAGATGATGGTGATCCAGTCACGAATTCGTGTCACGCGTTCACGTCAAAGAAAATCTTGAATACAACGGGTCTTTAATTGCGCTGATATCACGGTAATTAAAGCGATCAATGCGTTTCATTATAGTCATCGTCACGCGGTCCTCTCGACAAGAATCGACCCACCTTTATATGCGGCCTCACGCAATTTTTCTTCTCTTTATTCGTGAAAATTTATTTTCCCTTTTTTCTTCAGTTTCGAAAATTTTTTTTTCCACAAGTTAATTATTATTATTATTATTATTATTATTATTATTATTATTAATTATTCACAAGTTAATTATTTTCTTCTTTTGTATTTGTTTATTTATTTATTTATTTTAGTTAATTTTTATTTTCTTCTTTTGTATTTTTTTCTACTATTCATATTAAAAAAACATACTTTATATTTGGTCCAAGTAAAATTTATTTGGTTTAAATAAAGTACGTTTTGTTTAAATAAAATTCTATTTGCTTCAAATAAAATATATTTGCTTTCAATAAAATATATTTGCTCCAAACAAAATATATTTACATTAAACAAAATATATTTGCTTCAAATAAAATATATTTCCTTCAAATAAAATATATTTGATTCGAATAAATTTTATTTCGTTCAAATAAATTATACTTGCTTCAAATAAAATATATTTCTTTCAAATACAAACTGTTTTGCCCAAATAAAATATATTTGATTCGAATAAATTTTATTTTGTTCAAATAAACTTTACTTGGTTCAAATAAATATAATTTCGTTCAAATAAATTTTACTTGATTCAAATAAATATAATTTCGTTCAAAATACAAACTATTTTGGCCAAATACAATCATTAAAAGAAAATATATTTGATTCGAATAAATTTTATTTCGTTCAAATAAATTTTACTTGCTTCAAATAAAATATATTTTTTTCAAATAATATATATTTGATACGAATAAATTTAATTTCGTTCAAATAAATTTTACTTGCTTTAAATAAAATATATTTGATTCGAATAAATTTTATTTCGTTCAAATTAATTTTACTTGGTTCAAATAAATTCAATTTGTTACAAAATACAAACTTTTTTACCCAAATATACAATCTTTCAAACAAAATATAATAATTGATTCAAATAAATTTTATTTCATTCAAATAAACTTTACTTGCTTCAAACAAATTTTATTTCCTACAAAAAAAATTTCACTTGGTTCAAATAAATTCTATTTGTTTCAAAATACAAACTATTTTCTCCAAATTAAAAAAATATTTGATTTTCGAAAACTTACTTTTCTTCTTCTTCTTCTTCTATAAACAAAAAAAATTGCGGAAATTCCAAACGGATGTCCGGAAATTTCAATAAAATACCCGCAAAAAAACACTTTATTTTTATTTTCGTATTCGCACAAAGAGGAGAGAAGGGGGGAGAAAAGTACTTCTGCTTCAAATTACGAAGTTGTTTCAACCAGACCTCGCGTCCATGGTTCTCTCGATTTCCTCGCTAAATTATAGTGCTCGCTACAAATTGACTTTCAGGGAGAGATCGAAGAAACATTCCACGAGACAATCGGCATTCCTTTTAAAACAGAAATATATCGACAAATTTCTCGCATCCGACTCTCTTCCTTTAATTCAACTTCGATTTCGAAACATTCGACTTTGAAACCAAAAAAAAAAAGTAGTGAAAAATATTTATTACTATTAATTATAGCGCCAAATATTATCGTTCAATTCCAATTTCAATATGAAAGTTGAAAATTAAACTAATATTTCGAATTTTTAGAAGAGAAAATAAAAAACAAATAACCCTGGAGAGAAGCGGTTTCCCACTTCGCGGGAAGGACGTTCGGCAGAGCGACAGTGGAGGGGGAAACGGCCGCAAGGTGGGGAGCCGCTTCTCGCTACTAAAAATTGTCGCTCTTCTACATTGTGGCGCAAAAACCTGCTTTTATTTTATTTTATTTTTTTCACGAGGAGTGGAAAAAAATTACAAATATCTTGGGAATATATCGCGGTATCGGAGTGTATATATATGGTAAAAAAATAAAAATTCCCTCGTCTTGAATCATTAAATGCATTACTGTTCGGCTTGGGGGCAATCGAATATCCACAACTGATGGCATGACCCAATACTTCTTCACACGTGACAGCGCAGGTGTATTTGATATACTTTATAGTCTCTAATGGCAGAACGGACAAGGTGGTGTTATAAATAATGCGTTTCACGCCGATAACTGTCTTAAGTAGATGGTAACGAATATCTTCGAGCCGGTCGTTCGTTCGAGTCTTCGGATAATATAACATCTTGCCTGTACCACTTTGGGATTAAACTTTGAAGGTGCACCTAGACAATCTCTTTCTATTTTAATCTTCTCTCTTTTCTTTTTTTACTATTTTTTCTTTTCTTTTTTTCTACTTTTCTTCTTTTTTACTTTTCTTCTTTTTCCATCTTTTCCTCTTTCTCTGTCTTTTATCATTTTCTCCCTTTTTTCCTCTTTCTTTCTATTTGATTTTCTCTTTTACCCTCTTTCTCTATTTTTTACTCTCTTTCTCTATATTTCTTTCTTTCTCTATTTTTTACTCTCTTTCTCTATTTTTTACTCTCTTTCTCTCTCATTTTCCCTCGAACGCACTTCGAGATAATGCTTATTCGATGCATACAGTGATTTTCCTGTCTTACGTTAAACATGACGAACGAGCTTCCACTGCGTGTGCGCATTTTTCCACCTTCCAAGAATTTCCTGGACGTATAAACGCTGAATTATAAACGATAAGTTACCCGAGCTACCTTAAATCATCGCCTCCATTCGTGCCAACTCCTTATAAATAAAACGCCTCTCTATATACACTATATCTAATTCTTCGCCTCGCTCTTGGCCTCACTCTCTCATAGCTCAAAAGTCACTTCTTCCAATTCGAAAAAAAAATCATTTCTTCCAATTCAAATAAAAATAATTTCTTCCAATCCGAAAAAAAGAGAAAAAAAAGAAAGAAAACTATTGATTCCCAAAACGAAATTTTATTTGAAAAACTCCTTGACGTAAAAAAAGAATGAACAGAAAAATTATCTCTTGATGTCTATTTATAAATACCTGATTTAGACATCAAGTGGCCATATTAAAAAAAAAAAATTGCTGAAACATTGTTATGAATACAACCAACTTCAGTAAATGTGGAATTCCATGGCCATTAAAAAGTCATGTTTTCAAATCATGACGAGCAACAATAAATCTGATGAGAGGCAATTTTTCCCTTAAAAAAAGGAAAAACGCCACATCATTATAAT
The DNA here is from genome assembly GCA_032872475.1 of Leptopilina myrica (nomen nudum). Lineage (NCBI taxonomy): Eukaryota > Metazoa > Arthropoda > Insecta > Hymenoptera > Figitidae > Leptopilina > Leptopilina myrica (nomen nudum). The sequence goes on along the minus strand of CM065465.1, from coordinate 32,339,616 downwards.
ATTTCATGTATCCAAAGAGAAAACTAGTCATCTAGTCAGCACCTCTCTCAGTGTTCAAAGGAAAAAAATCCCCCACCTACTGAGTGAATCACATTTGTAAAATAGATCGAAATCCCACGTCACTGTTTACCAATGAGGCGAAAAAATCAGGTTCACTGCATTTAGAAGAAGAAGAAGAAAAAACACCCCAGTTGCAGAAGAAGAAAATAATTCCAATTTCTACAAAAATATTAATTATTATGCTACAACTAATTCTATTTTAAATTTTTAAGTAACCAAATTTTTTACGTTAAATATTCAAAAATCAGTAGTTGTCCCAAAGGGGAACAAACTCTTTCCTTCAAGAAACAAGAAAAACCATTTTCCCCAAAACCTCTGAATTTTTATGGAAAATATTCCAAACTTCCATAGGGATTCCAACTTCACAGAAAGAAAGAAAAAAGAACCATTCCGTAAAAATTTCGACTCCCAAAAAAGCGTCACCCTCTTTGTTTGCACTGTCGCTAAAATAAAAACTCTCCACATGTTTAGCCAACGAGTTAGAAAAACAAGCATCAAAAACTTAGAAGCACTCAACAAAAAAAAACTTGGGTGGTATTCTCGAGTATCCAATAATAAAAGCGACTAAAAATGAAAAATCAAACAATGACAGAGTCGCACATTACTCTGTTAATATTTTCCGAAAACTGAGAAGTCTAGAGAAAAAAAAAACTTCCGACTAGAGCACAACTTTGACTCATCCCGACACTCGAGTTTGTATTTGTTTAGGTTTTGAACGGGGTTTATACCTCTAAATATTGTATCAGGACCGTTTCTTTGAACCACTCACGGCCTAATTGAAATTTTATAACCCAGGTGTTAATTGGGCAAAGAATTCCCGACTCTAATGATATTTTCAAACAATTCGATAGCAAAGAAAAGAAAAAGAGTTAAACAACAAACAGCTTTTGTGCCTATGATGGTAAAAAGATAATTCCTTTTTCAAATGAAGAATCGAACAGCTACGGACTAACCACCTGTGATCTTTGTTCCTCAACATTAAAATGATTTTCACTCTCATTGCTTAAAACTTCTCCAGTTCTCCTATGGTGGAAACATTTAAAAATAGCCTCTAATTTTTTTTCTAAATGGCCAAAAGTGATCAAATAATTAGTAATATGAATGAATGAATTAATTAGTACTACACAAATTGCTATTAATTATTGTAATGTAATGGTAACAAGTGACTAACGATCTCTAATTTTTTTGTTTACAGGTGACAGTGAGCGGTGCAAGTGCAACAAGTACAAATAGTGTAAATCCGAGTGTAAACGACATGGACTGGTTCGCCGGCGTTGCAGAGGAGGAGTTGTTGTATTATACAGGGAGTAGTAATGACGTGGATTCATTATGGGCTGTGATAGGAAGTTTCGTTCCACCTCCACCCAGACCGCCTTATCTACCGGAAGAGGGAATCGCAACCGACGGACTAACCACCTGTGACCTTTGTTCCTGGGCATTAAGAAACGACAGGCATTCCTTCTCTCTAGACGGCACACTTGGTGAGTTATATACTTTCTCCATACCCGCAATTCACCCATTATCAAGTTGCATCCAATAAATTTAAGGTCCGTTAATTTCACCCAAAATCCAGTTTCACACGCTACCATTTCTCTTTTTGATTTCCCTTTTTTTAATCAATTACACTTTTTACCATCCTCAGAAACACTAGGCAACGATATTGATTCATTAGAATCATATCCTTAGAAAAGGATGCAACAATTTTGATCCATTTTTTGATTCGGTATCTTTGGAAAAGGTTGCAACAATTTTCATCCATTTTTGACTTGATATCCTATTAGAAAAGCATTTAACAATTTGGATCCGTCATTTAATCTGCCATCCTTAGAAAAGGATGCAACAATTTTGATCCATTCTTTGACTTGATATCCTTAGAAACATACGCAACAATTTAAATCCGTTTATTAATCTACTATCCTTAGAAAAATACGCAACAATTTAGATCCGTTTATTAATCTACTATCCTTAGAAAAATACGCAACAATTTAGATCCGTTTATTAATTTACTATCCTTAGAAAAAAATGCAACAATTTTGATCCATTTTTTGATTCGGTATCTTTGGAAAAGGTTGCAACAATTTTCATCCATTTTTGACTTGATATCCTTAGAAAAGCATTTAACAATTTGGATCCGTTTATTAATCTACTATCCTTAGAGAAAGATGCAACAATTTTGATCCACTTTTTGATTCGATATCTTTGGAAAAGAATGTAACAATTTTGATCCACTTTTTGGTTCGATCTCCTTGGAAAAGGTTGCAACAATTTTGATCCATTTTTGACTTGATATCCTTAGAAAAGCATTCAACAATTTCGATCCGTTTTTAGATTTGCCTACCTTAACAAAACTGTTATTCAAGTAAAACATGTTAGGAATCAATAAAGAAAAGAAGCAAAAGTTAAAGGAGCAAAAGCTAAAAAAGCAAAAATTAAAGAAGCAAAAGCTAAAAGAATTCTTAATTTACAACGTTCGATTATCGATATCTTATTTACGAGGAAGCTATAAATCTGATCAATTTCTTATCAAGTTTACGACGTGAATTTGAGTTTGCAACAGTGTTGCAGTACACGCAAACATTAATTCGAGAAATAAGTTTTCACATAAACATGCACGCATACAAATATACGTGCATATAGAGGAAGAAAAAGAAGAAGAAGAAGACAAGGAATGACTAAGCTCTCGAGAGCTCTCTTCTAGGATAAAGTGAATAATCATCGGCGCGTTTATGTTGACTGCCTATCCGATGGCGATACTTTGGCTCCTCCACTGCGAAGAATTGACTTTCACGATGGATAGGAAGAAAATAAGGGAATTCATTGGCCGAGGGCAATATAACGTCATTCAAGTATTATTCCTTGCCAATATAAGGCGTTGGCGAGATGCAAAACGTGCGATATAGAGACTAAGGAGAGAGAAAAAGAGAGAGAGAGAGAGAGAAAGAGAGATATGTATGTAGAACATACAGACTCATCTACCAAACATGATGTATCTCGATGACACCCCAACCACTTTAGACAGCCGACATTTATAACACGACTTCCACTCTCTTGGTTCTTGTCTCTCTCTCTCCTCTCTCTTCTATCTCACTTTTTGCTTCTTTTCCTCCTTGCTCTTTAAACCTTCCTACCCTTTCCTCTTTCCCTCCTTACGTCGCCCCTCTCTCTCTCTCTCGTACAATCAAGTTCCGAACTCATAAAACAAGATAAATTTTTGACACCTACGTCAAACAGCAATTCAGCGTAATCTCACACATATTTTTATTGTCAATTTAAAAAGACATTCGCTTTCATCGCGACGGAATAATCGGGCATAATGGATTTGTCAAGCTCCCAAAAAATTAATCACAACCATATTTGATGAATTTTTGCTTTTCGTTTCGAGAAAAAGAAGAATCAGTGACACTTCTTGTCTTCATTCTTTTTGGAATACCAAAAAATTGTGCATCACGTTTGTTTCATTCTGTTTGTTATAACAAAAAAATTATGCATCATGTTTCATTCCTTTTGTTACATGATCTAAAATTAAGCATCATGTCTGTTTTATTCTGTTTGTTATAACAAAAAATTAAGCATCATGTTCCATTCTTTTCGTCATACCAAAAAATTATGCATCTTGTTTGTTTGATTTCTTCTGTTGCAACCAAAAATTAACCATCAAGTTTGTTTAATTCCTTTCGTTACAACAAAGTTATGCATCATGTTTGTTTCATTCCGTTCGTTACACCAAAAAATTATGCATCATCTTCGTTTCATTCCTTCTGTTGTACCAAAAAATTATCCATCATGATCCATTCCTTTCGCCACAACCAAAAATTAAGCATTTGTTTTTCATTCTCTTTCTCCCACCAAACAATTAAGCATCATGTTTGTTTCAAAAAAAGGAAAAAGAATTCCTGTAATTTTAAACATAATTCCTCTATCTTTTTTCAGGATTATTATTTTATTATTCCTACATTCATATTCCCGCTTTGGGATCAATAACCGCCACAACTACAATTATTACACTACAACCTTGTTTACTTCCACATTATTTTATTTCCCCTTTTTAAAAAGCACCAGTTTTAACGATAAATCTTCTTTTTCTTCTGCATGCCGCTATACAAACCAAACAAAAATACCTTTCCTAAGTATCAAATTTTACAACTTCTCATCCTTTTTTTTTAAAACATTTTAAATATCACTTTCTTCTACACAACCATACAGTAGTAAATTCACATTTTAACTTTCTTCCTATGGCTAAAGATATTTTTCACAATCATTATTTTCTTTTTCACTCTTTCTACACACTTTACACCTGTAAAGTATATACTCGGGGCCAATAAAATATTTCAAATTTACTCGTGCCTATACTCTTAATACCCCACACGTGTTTGCTTATGGAAATTGAGAACCTTTACAGATATATATATATATTCAAGATCATCTCAAATATCCCAAGTATCCGCACTTCTTTTTTCGCCGCCAAAGTATAACCATAACAGAGTAAAGGTCGAAAACAAACACACACATTTTGCCATAGTGTTTATTCATTAAATTTCGTTTGTTTATTGTCTCCTGATGCTATTTCTTTGGTCCATTCGAAAAATCATAAAGCTAACGCAAAGAGTTTTCTGTTAATTTTTATGAATTCCCTTATTTAGTATGATTATGAGAGCAGGAAGACGCCTTCCTGCACCTGCCGGAACATTTATCTTTATTTATAATGAAACAATTAAATTAAACTCCCAATAGTTTGGTAGTAGAGAAGGAGGAAGAAGAAGAAGAAATTTTTATGGGATCGTAAAAAATATTTATGATTCCCAATATATATATATATAGCCGAACCTTTCAATTCACCCCATATCAGAACGTTAATCATCTAATACACCAAAGTCATAAAAATGTCACACACAATATTATTTGTGAATCAAATTTTTCGAACGGTATTAATTTATTGAAATCTGTTACAAAACCATTTCGGCAATTAAATTATTTGTCAATATTAGACAATGTGCGGGTACGAAAATTGAAATAAAACTATCTCTACGAGTCAAAATTGATGGATACAATTATTACAAAATAATAAAAACAAAAGACTATTAGTCTTTGGTGAGAATACTTTTAGTCATGTTTCACTAAAATTTTATCCAAACTTTTGTGTGAAATGCATTCTGAACAAAAAAAAACCAACTAAAAATTAGTCTTTATTACGAAAACGGTGTTTTTTTTTTACCAAATCAAATCAAAATACTTAAAAAATAAAAAAAAATCGTTCCTAGCTAATTTGGAATAAAACAGAACTTTCTCAACTTCCCATCACATATCAGAAGCTCTCATTAGAGATCAGTTGTAATTTTCGATAATGACTATATCAAGAATTCTCCCTTAATCATTGCAATTGGATTCATTAAGTTTATTACATTTATTATACATGTAATTTTCCACTCAGCCTCTATAATTACAACAATTGGAATTAATCAAATTAGTCGGGAATGAGAAAACAAGATTGATTTATTAGCCGCGCATGTTTCTGAAAATTGCAATCGCATTTTCTAGAGTAAATATTATAAACGAAACACGCATATTAAGGAATGTATATAGGAGAACGAGTATAATTTCAAATTCCTATTATATACAAATAACATTGGCATCGTACACACATCTTATTTGCGCGCGTTTATATTGCAAAATCCCTTAATATACATTTATCGAGCGCGCGCAGCTGTAAACTCGAAGGTTTATCAAAAGCAAATTGCCCATATTTCCACACATGCAATATTATGCCTTTGCAAAAAAAAACATATGCGAACAATGTTGCACAAATCGCGAAATTATATTGTGATGCGGCAACAACATAATTTACTCGCTGTAAATTCGTTACAGCAAAAAATGTGTAACAGACATTTCTTTAAAACTTGTATGTGTTGTCAGAAAATTTATCGGATTTTTGCTATAAGTTACTCCCACATCTATTTACTCCCTAAATTATTAACATTTTTTATTTTTTATTAACTTTTTCCCAATTTTTTTGAAAAATATTTACTTCTTTCTTATCCTGACAATAAATTGAATTCTTGCAACGAATTTTGTTATTCGTAAAAATAATTTTTAAAATTAATAAAAATAAATGAAAAATTTATAAAAATAATTTAATTCTTGACACAAATATTATAAAAAATTTTTAAAAAATAAAAAAAATTTTTCGACTAATTTAGTGGAAATTCTAATTTAAATAATTGCATTCCTAAAAAAGTTTTAATAATCTTGCAAATAATTAAATTCTTACGAAGATATTTACAAAAAAAAATGTTCAAATAATTATAAATTATGATTGAAAATTTGATAAAAAAAAGTAAGGTATTAAAATTTTACAAAGAATTCAATTAAAATTTTGACAATAATTGAATTTTTGAGTGATATTTTATTAAATTTCCTATAAACTAACTTAATTCCGTAAAAAAAATGTAATTATTTATGAAAATAAATGAATTCTTGCGAACAATTAAAATAGAATTTTTGAAAATAATTGAATTTTGCAAAGAATTTCATTAAAATGACTCAAAAAATTTTATTCTTTAAAAAAATTATTTATGTACATTTAAAATTAAATTCTTGAGCAGAATTTTAGTAAAATCTAAAAAAATAATTGAATTATTTCAAAAAATTTTAGTTAAAACTGTATATTAAAAAAAATTGATTTCTTTCGAATAATTTTATCAAAATATTTGAAACTAATTGAATTCCTTGTGAAAAATTTTAATATTTTTGTAAATAATTGAATTCTTTCAAAGAATTTAAAAAAAAAAATTTTTTAAATTGATTTTTCGAGCATTGAAAATAATTTTTTTTTTTAATTACATTATTTTTTAACCATTTTTTGAGAATTGTTTTAAAAATAATTGCCATCTAGTGATTAATTTTTTTTATTAATAAAAATAATTGCTTAGAATTTTATTAAAATTTTCAAAAATAATTGAATCGCTCAGAAAAATTTCATTATTTATGAAAATAATGTAATTATTGCTGCAAATTTTATAAAAATTTTCAAAAATATTTGAGTTCCTTGAAAAAATTTCCTTATTTATGAAAATAATTTAATCACTCATTGCTACAAATTTGATTAAAATCTTCAAAAATATTGCATTTCTACGAAAAATTTTGATATTTTTCAAAATAATTGAATTTTTTATTAGAATTTCATAAATATTGTTTTAAATGATTATTTGTTTCGAAATAAAATAAATATTTTGAAATTTTTACTTTAAATAATTGAAATGAAAAACTTTATTTCAGGAAAAATTGAATTTTTCAATTAATTGAAAATAGTATTAAAAATAATTGAAATTTTTCCAAGAATTTTTTTTTTAATAAATAAAAATTGAATTCTTGTTTAGAATTTTATCAAAATAATTTTTCAAACAATGGAATTTCCATAAAAAAATTATTATTAGTAAAAGTATTATAAAAAAAAGTATTTTAATTATTGTAAAGAGAGACTTGTATAAAAATTTTGGTATATTTGTCAGGAAATTTATTTATCTAATTCCCGTGTAATTTTATAAAAATTATTCAGTTTTAGATGAAATTTACGAATTTATTTTTTAATAATTGAATTCTTTTGCGATATTTTATAAAGAAAAAACGTAAAAAAAGTGGTAAACAGTAAATTTAAAATTTTTAGTAGATGAATGCGAAGCCACACTATAAAAATTGTATTTGATTGTATTACCTGATTAATTGAATATTATTAATTAAATATTTAATCGAATCAAATAATTTATCTTTAAATTTATACTTATATTATTATTTATTTAATAGTTTACAATTTTGTAAATTAACAATTTATTTATTTATCTTTATCGGAGTCAATTAAATTGTCCAGTTCACATTTGCTTCAAACACTGAAATTACTATGTTTCAAGTACGTATACTATTTAATTGACTCCAATAAATATTATCTATACTTCAAGTAAATATTTCACAAATAATAGTCAATTATTAATCGTTTATTTAAATCAAATAAATTTTTCTGTTTATCGCATATAGAGTGAAAAAATAAGGGTAAAATTTAATCTCATTTTGTACGAAAATATTCATGTATATAGTAGAAATTCTGACCAAAAAAAAAAAAAAGAAATCCAACGCAAATTATAAAATCGCTTAGTGTGAGATTGAGATTTAGTGATATTGTTTAATGCTCTAAATGATCGGTTTTGCAAGCGTCTCACGGTGTAGAAAATAAAGACCGCGAAAGATAAACATCGAAGGAGCCGCGCAAAACGTGCGGGGCGCGGAGGGAAAAATAAGGCACGCAGTGATCCTTACGTCCATTAAGTTTAATGACATGTCGTTATACGCATCAAGGTTTCATAAAAGGGAGAGAGAATATATAAGAGTGAAGGAGCGAAAAAACGACGCTGAAAGAGTGAGAGATAAACAAGGGAGAAATAATAAGAGAGAGATGGCAACAAAGTGAGGGATAAATAATTACCGCGGCCATCTTGAATGTTTGCTAAAGGTTCGTGTGCCTGTGATGTGTTCTATATATATATATATACATAGGGCGTATAATATGTAAGGAAAAAAGGGCGTTGTACACACCTTCGTCCCCCTAGTAATTCGCACATGATGCACAAATTAAGAAAATAATAATATTCGACTCGCCCACAAACAATAGAAGAGTGAGAGGGTCGTCGGTCATATCCGGTGAGGCGACCAATCCGCACACACTTTCCAACTCCACGAGAGTGGAATATATGAATTACGCACATTTATTTTACTTTTTTGGTTCCACCTTTCTCAACCCTCCGTTTCTCCCCTATACACGTATTTTTTTAAGACCCTCATACACCATTATTTATGTCCAAACCACGAAACTGACTTTCAGCTGCTAAACACCAATAAATTCTTCGCCAAAGTTCATTTTGTTTTACTAATTTCTAAATTGTCCCCTTCGCTTGTTTCAAAACACCGGAACTGGCGCCGTGTTCAACATCAAATTGCCATCAAAAAGTCTTCAATGCCAATTTAGTCCCATGCTTCACACATCCTTTCTTTTCTAAATTAAATTCCTTTTTTTTCTTTTCTTTATCTTTTTCGAATCTAAATTAGAAACAAAAAATCAGCCGAAGACTACGAAAATTTTACCAATTATTACACTTCACTTTCACTCCACATTGACTCAAAATTTATTTTCACTTCCGTTTCGTTTTACTTTCGCTCAAAATATATTTTCTCAATCCACTTTCACTTCACATTCACTCAAAATTTATTTTCACTCCACTGACACTTCACTTTCACTTATAATTTATTTTTACTCCATTGTTTATTTTACTTTCACCTCTAAACAAATTTTATTTCGTTATTCTTTTTCTCCAATACGAAGGTAAAGTTCAAAACGTTGACCAACGAAAAAATGGAGTGCAAATTAAGTTAAAATAAATTTTGAGTGAAAGTGAAGTGAAAATAGAGTAAAAAAAATTATTAGCGAAAATGAAGTAAAGAAATTCTTGAATGAAAGATAAGGTGAACTGAAAGTGAAGTGAGAATCGGACCAAAATAAATTTTGAGTGAAACTAAAGTAAAAATAGTGTGAAAGTGAAGTGAAAATAGATTTAGAAAATTGTTGAGTGAAAGTTTAGTAAAAATTAAGTGAAAATGGAGTGAAAATGAAATAAAAATAGATTTAAAAAATTGTTGAGTGAATGTTTAGTGAAAATTAAGTTAAAATAAATTTTGAGTGAAAGTGAAGTGAAAATAAAGTAAAAAAAAATTATTAGCGAAAATGAAGTAAAGAAATTCTTGAATGAAAGTTAAAGTGAACTGAAAGTGAAGTGAGAATCGGACCAAAATAAATTTTGAGTGAAACTAAAGTAAAAATAGTGTGAAAATGAAGTGAAAATAGATTTAAAAAATTGTTGAGTGAATGTTTAGTAAAAATTAAGTGAAAATGGAGTGAAAATGAAGTAGAAATAGATTTAAAAAATTATTGAGTTAATGTTTAGTGAAAATTAAGTGAACATAAATTTTGAGTGAAACTAAAGTGAAAATGGAGTGAAAGTGAAGTGAAAATAGAGTGAAAATAAATTTTCAGTGCATGAAAAGTTAAAGTGGAGTAAAATAATTAATTTTGAGTGAATTTGAAGTGAAAATGGTATGGAAATAAATTTTGAGTAAATGTGAAGTGAAAATGGAGTGAAAATAAATTTTGAGTAATTGTGAAAGTGAAAGTGGAGTAAAAACAAATTTTAAGTGAAAGTGAGGAGGATTTTTTACTGAATTTATTTTATTGCAAACTATATTTAATTCAGGTTTATTTAAAGTTAATTTCAATTCAAAGCTAATTTTATTTTAATGTTAATTTTAATTTAAAGCTAATTTCACTTTAAAGCTAATTCTATTTTAAAGTTAATTTTATCTCAAACTTAATTTTAATCCAAAGTTAATTTTATCCTAAACTTAATTTTATTTTAATATTAACTCCACTCAAGTAAAAAATTAAAAGAATCTATCAAAATTTAAAAACATTCCCAAAAAATTGCCCATATTTAAAAAAAAAACTAAAATCAACAAAAAAAGGAAACTATGAGACGTATAATGTAAACGAGAGTGAATCATTAAGACAATTGAGTTGTTTAACGAGAGGGAACTGCATCAAATAATAATATAAGTATACTAACGCGCGTGTAAACTGACGAGTATAAATATATAAAACTTTTGTTGAATAAAGAAAAAGAGGATAATCGCGTTTTATTCATGAAGGATATGTGCGATAATAAACAAAGGAAAATAGTAGGCGATTTGCGAGAGTGTAAAATTTATAAAATTCAGGAAGGGTTGGTGGTAATGCAGTAATCATCACGTCACTTCACAACCGACTCAACATTGTAATTACAAGATTACACCTTTGACTCTTGCGACTGCTATATAATATACGTTCTTTATACGAATAGACCTCTCTTCACCGCAACGATATATATAAAGAATAATGAACATCAAAAAGGAGGAGAAAATTGCAAACGAGTCCTAATAACAATTAAAACTAGTTAGTCACCGTTATTAACTATTTTTAAATCTGTAATTAGTTAAAAATATAGTGATAAATAATTTTGTACTAAAATGTTACTTAAAATTAAGAAAATTAAAAAATTTTAAATTGTTAACTGACTTTTTGTCAACATTTTTACTACTTTCTACTTTTTAGTTAGTAAAAAAGTTCACAACTCTCTGAATTCAAATTAGTAAAAAAATCTACTATTCTCTAAATTTTTATTAGTAAACAAATTTACTACTCTCTGAATTCAAATTAGTAAAAAAATCTACTACTCTCTAAATTTTTATTAATAAACAAATTTACTACTCTCTGAATTTAAATTAGTAACAAATTTTACTAGTTTAAATTTTAATTATTAAAAATGTTATTTTCTCTCTGTATTTAAATTAGTAACCAATTTTACTAGTATAAATTTTAATAAATAAAAATGTTTACTACGCTCTGAATTTAAATTAGTAAAAAATGTTTACTACTCTAAATTTTAATTAGTAAACATTTTTACTACCCTCTACATTTTAGTTAGTAAAAACGTTTAAAACTCTCTGAATTTAAATTAGTAAAAACTTTTACTACTATCAACATTTTAATTCGTAAAAATGTTTACTAACTTGAATATTATTAGTGACGGAGTTAGCTTTCAATTAGTAATTTTCACTAACAAAATTTCAATTTCTACTAATTTATTCGTAAGTTTTACTAATTCAGAAGCAAAAAGTCTAATACTAAATTTTAGTACAGTAAAAATTAACTTTACTAAATTTAGAGCGTAGTAAAACTTTTTACTAACTAAAATGTAGAAAGTAGTAGAAACTTTTACTAAAATTAAAATTTAGAGTAGTAAACTTTTTTACTGATTGAAATTAGTAAATATTCTTAATTTTTTACTAAAGAAAATTTTTTTTTTTTATATTTAGAAAGTATTTTGAATTACTAATCGACTTTTGAAGAAAATTAATTTTCAATTCCAAAACCAAAATTTCCAATAGAACAAAAATTAAATTTTTCCCTCTCTCTCTCTCTTTCTTGCGCACAGATTGAAACACTTTCGAAATTCAAAATGTTGTAAATAATTTATTCGAGGCGAGTATAAGTAATTCGGTCATGGGGACAACGACGCTTATAATTGATTGAGTATTCTCATTTGAAATTGCGTTAACCAGGGCGGTAGCATCGGGAGCGTGCAATCAGAGTCCTAAAGCCCGTGGGGATATACACAATGGAGGTACGCGAATAAATCTACTCCCGAGAGCAGAGAGAGAGAGAGAGACAGAGAAAGAAAGATCCGCTCTAAGATTAATCTCAAGGAGAAGCGAAAAAGAAAGGATAAGGACACGCCACAAAATATTGGTCGCACGAAAAGGAAGCAGAGAGCGAGACACAAAAAAATGAAAAAAAGAAGAGAAAAGAAGTCAAAAAAACCATTTCGAGAAACTGACAATAATTTTGCACCTGGAATATTACGAAAAAAGCTGAAACATTAGGGAATTATATACTGAAAGTTAAATTGTAGAAAATAAATTTTACTTTCAGTCCACTTTCGACTATACAAAATGTCACTTTCACTCAACAATTTATTTTCACTCCATTCTCACTTCACTTTCACTCAAAACCAAATTTCACTCTATTTTCACTTCACTTTCACTCTAAATCTATTTTCATTCCACTTTCACTTCACTTTCACTCAAAAACCAAATTTCACTCTATTTTCACTTCACTTTCACTAAAAATTTATTTTCATTCCACTTTCAATCAGAGTTTATTTCCACTCCATTTTCACTTCACTTTCTTTCAAAATCTATTTTCACTCAAAACTTTATTTGACTCCAATTTCACTTCACTTTCACTCAATATTTTTTTTTCATTCCACATTCAATAAAAATTTATTTCCACTCCATTTTCCCTTTATTTTCACTCCATTTTCACTTTACATTCAGTCAACAATTTTTTCACTCCATTTGCAGTTCCCTTTCAGTCAAAATTTATTTTAACTTCAATTTCACTTCATATTTTCGTTGAACAACGTCGTGGACTTTACCTTTTGTATTCAAGAGAAATAATAATACTGAAATAAAATTTGATTGGAGGTAAAAGTAGTCTAAAAGTGAATTAAAAATGGAGTGAAAATAGATTTTGAGTGAATGTGAAGTGAAAGTGGCTTGGAAATATATTTTGAGCGAAAGTAAAGGAAAAAGTGAAGTAAAAATAAATTTTGAGTGAAAGTGAACTGAAAGTGAAGTAAAATGGAGTGAAAATAAATTTTGAGTGAAAGTGAACTCAAAGTGAAGTAAAATGGAGTGAAAATAAATTTCGAGTGAAAGTGGAGTGAAAAGAGAGGGTGAAAAAAAATTGTGTGTTAAAATAAAGTGAAGATGGAGTAAAAAAATATTTTGGATGAAAGTGAAGTGAAAATGGAGTGAAAATGGAGTGAAAAAAATTCTTGAATGAAAGTGAAGTGAAAATAGAGTGAAAAAATGCTTGAATGAAAGTGAAAGTGGACTAAAACTGAAGTGAAAATCGGGGGAAAAGAATTTTGAGAGAAACTAAAGTGAAAATGGAGTGAAAAAATATTTTGGACGAAAATGAAGTGAAAATTTTTTTTAATGAAAGTGAAGTGAAAGTGAAGTGAAAGTGGAGTGAAAAAAATTCTTAAATAAAAGCGAAAGTGAAGTGAAAATCGGGTAAAAATTTTTTTTTGACTGAAACTAAAGTGAATCAACCCTTTGGAACAATTTCGTTATCATTATATACACTTTTGTAAAAAAATATAGATGATTACATCTCAATATCTCGTTTTGACGTGTCCTCGACACTGCAATGTCCATATTTATAAAGAATGTGTTTTCTGTGTGTGTGTGTGTGTGTGTATAAATAAATTTTTTTTCCAAAGTATATCGAGAGAACGTGTTCGGTCGCACATGCCTATTATCCCCCGAGAACTTTACCCGCAGAAGACAGAGACGCGCCTGCCTGCGCATATTCCCCTATTGGACCGATTTTATCTTGAGAAGACTCTCATTCTCTCTCTTTCGCTCTCGCTGTCTCTCGCGGTGTGGAAGAAGCCACGATTGGGGATCTCATATATATGAGTGTATATACTCCCTGAAATCCGCAGTGAAAACCTAACGAGGTTGGAGGACTTTTTTTTTCTTCTTGCCTTTGTGTCCCTTTTGCCACTATTCCTTTTTTTTATCCACGAAAACCAAAGGGATACACATATAATATTCACTATCCTCGCACCTACTTTTTTCCATTTTTCTCTCTTTCATTTTTCTTCTCTTTCTTTCCATCTTTCTATTTTTTCTCTTTCTTTTTTCTCTCATTCTATTTTTTCTCTCTTTTTTCTCTCTTTCTTTTATTTTTCCCTTTCTTTTTTCTCTCTTTCTTTTTTTCTACCTTTCTTTTTTCTCTCATTCATTTTTTTTCTCTCTTTCTATTTTTTCTCTCTTTCTTTTTTTCTCTATATTTTTCTCTCTTTCTCTTTCTTACTTTCTTTGCATTTTTTTCTCTTCTTTCTCTATTTTATTCCATTTCACTCTCTTTCCCTATTCTTTTTTCTCCATCTCATACTTACTCTCACACCCCTTTTTTTCTCCCCCTCCTTTTTCGCTTTTTTCCACTTTATTCTTTTTCCCTCTTTTCCCTTTTCCTCCTTTTTAAAAATTTAGTAATTTTCAGATTTATTTATTTTCTAAATTCTTCGATTCAGCTTTATTTAATTCAACTTGGAAATTTAACGAATCAAAAATGTATAGTTGTACTTCATATTACGAACCTTGAAATTAAAGAAGAAAAAATAGCCAATCAACGTCAGAGGGAAAAGACAGAGTGACGAGTTAACGAGAAGCAAAAATAGAAAAATGTAACAACTTTGTAAAAAAATGAAGTGGAAAAAAATAAGAGCGAGATAGCTGAGAATCTAGATTTGAGTTGAGTTGGAATTCAGCGCAAAACGTATATATATATATATAGGGAGGAGGACATATCAGCAATCGTCGTTCTTACAAGCATTCCTAAATGAGTATATGAGAGACCTTATAAACCGTGAGCAGGCAAAAGTAAAAGAGGAAGAATTTAACGAGTTTAAAGGAAGGCGTCATCTAAAGTGTAATCCGACGAGAGGGGGAGAAGAAGACGGAAAAAAGGAAACGAAAAAAGGGAAAGAAAAAAGAAAAAAAGAGAGAAAAAGAAAGAAAAGAGAGAAAAAAGACGGAAAAAGAGAAAAAAAAAGAGAGGAAAAAGACGGAAAAAGAGAAAAAAGAGAGGAAAAAAAGTGCGAATTAAGAGAGAAAAAGAGAAAAGGGAAAAAAAGACGAAAAAAGTAAGAAAAGTGGAAAAAAGAAAAAAGAGAGGAAAAAAGTGGGAATTGAGAGAGAAAAAGAGAAAAGGGAGAGAGATACGAAAAAGAGACGAAAAAGTAAGAAAAGAGTGAGAAAAGGAAAAAAAAGAGAGAAGAGCTCTCAGTACGAGAAAAAGTCCGATAAATTAAGAAAGAAGAACATTTCCGGAACCGAGTTGTTCGTGTTTTTTGCGATAAGAAGGAAGTTCGGCATAGTTCGGTTAAGTGCGCAGTGCGGATAAGACTATAAGAGAGAAACGCGCGAGAGAGGATACAAAATCGCAACTCGTACATACGCGATATTTCGAAATCAGACTGCCGGTAATCTTAATTGCCCGAAATACCAAACGAAGAAACCGTATAGAGGTGCTTTAGCGACAAAGTGAAATTCGCTTCTGAACATTGTAAGTTGTATAACTGAACTGCGATAGAGCGAATCGAATAACCGGAAAAAATAACGAATACACTTTTAATTTCGCAGAATAAGTATATAGAAAACTAGACGACATTCTGGAATTTGCCGCGCGATTTCTTCTTTAAGATTATATTTTATCTACCGTCAGTCAGTAGTATATATTTTTTAATCCCCCTCTTGGATAGAAACTCATTTTTAATTTCTTTAATCGTATTATACATTTTCCTGAAATCTAATTTTTTTCCCGTTCGCGAAAAAAGGGAAAAGATAACAAGTAATTTATCAGGAATTAAAAGACTACTATTTCTGTATTTTTGGCGAATTTTCACTACATTAAATAAAAGACTAGAAAACAAAAAAATATATTTTCAAAAATTATAATCAAATTCTTTGAAACAATTCAATTTATTATTTTCAAAAAATATACGAAATTCAATTATTATCAATATCTACCACTTTCATCAAATTTCGCCTTCGAAATTCAATTATTTAACAAAAAATTGATAAAAAATCCATTACAAATTCAATTATTTTTATAAATAATAAGAATTCATCTAAAATTCAATTATTTTTATAAATAACAAAAATTCATCCAAAATTCAATTGTTTTTATAAATAAAAAAATTCATCCAAAATTAAATTATTCTTATAAATAATAAAAATTCCAAAAGGATTTAATTAATTTAGAACAGTATATTTTCGAGAAAATTTCGAAAAATCAAATATTTAAATTAAAACATTAATTTTTTTAATATATATCGAAACAATTAATTGTTTAAAACAATGTTTACAAAATTATTATGAAAAATTCAATTATTTTCAAAAAGAAAACAATTTTCACATAAATTCAATTCTTTTTAACTATTTTAATGAAATTTTTCACAGTAATTCAATTTATTATTTTCATAAATAATAAAATTCTGCTTAGAAGTTCAATTATTTTCCAAAAATATCAATAAAATTCATGGTAAATTCAATTTTTACTAAAAAATTATTCTTAATTCAATAATTTTCAATATTCTACAATTTTAATAAAATTTTCCAAAACAATTCAATTATTAAATTACTTTCTCGGAAAAAAAAAAATTTCCTAGGAATTGAATTATTTTAAATAGAATTTGCATACATTTAAAAAAAACAAATGTTTAAAAATTCGGCATTAAATCTTAGCAGTAATTCGATTATTTTTCTAAAATTTAACATTTTTTTCAAAGATTTAATTATTTTTGTAAATAAAGTCAGTGTTATAATTTTTGCGTAGAAATCCAATTATTTTCAAAAAATCTAAAATACTACACAGATATTTAATTATTGTGAAATTCTTTAATGGAATTAGAATTTTTTGTAAAAATTAATTATTTTTAAAAACTTTTCTAAATTCAATGATCTTCAGTATTTTCAAAAAATTTGAAAGCAATTCAACTATTTAAAAAGTTTTGTTGTAAAAATCTTCGTAAGAATTCAATTTTTTTCATGAATAATAACAATTTCTCAGGAATTTACTTATTAAAATAAGAATTTTCATAAAATCAGTCGAAAGAAATGAATTATTTAAAAATTTTTTGCAAAAATTAAATGATTTTGATAAATATAAAAATTCTTCCAAGAATAATAAAATTCATTGCAAGAATTAAATTTATTAGCATTAAGATAAAAAAGAAGGAAATATTTTTTATAAAAATTTGGAAAAACATCAGGAAAATAAAATATATAGAATGGAATTTTTGTCAGTTTTATAAACTTTCTAAAACGAGTTTTTTTGGTCGTCAATTTTAATTTTTCTATAGCTATACTCTTTTACTACTTTGTTTAGTCTAAAAGCTACTTTTCACTACTTCTTTAAAACTACTTATCGAATAATGTTTTTTTTTCTAAATAATTAATAAATTTAGAGAAAAAAAATTGATTTTACAAATAAAAATTCGTAAATTTAAAGAATAAAAATACCTTTCGAGACTATAAGAACTACAGGTGATCTCATAAGTGCCGGTATAATAATCTATTTACTGCAACAATCATCATTGATGATGAGAAATCTAAAAAAGTGCTCTCTCGCGTATTTTATGCTTAAGGGAAATTTCATCGCGAATTGTTGTTTGTCTTTCCATTATGGAAACTTGCAGTAGCAAGAATGTACTTTTCCCCATAAAAACAAATATCCCCCTCGCCCTCACTTCTCTAATAGCTTGTTCCTCTCGGATATCTTATTGCATTTATATTGCCATTTCGACAAAGAAGGGAGCGAGAGATGAGCCTTTAAAAATTGCAATGAGAGAGGAAGAGAGAAAAACAGAGAGGAGAGAGAGAGAGTAAGAGAAATAGAAAAAGAGGAAAGAGAGAAAAACAGAAACAGTGGGTAAGAGAGAAGAGAGAGTATAAGAGAGGAGAGAGAGAAAAAGACATAACAAACAAGAATCCTCGCTTGGTGGTAACGGATCTGTCCAATGTTCCGCTACATTCTGTAGAAAAGATATTTTTTCACGATATCATTTAATAGATATCACGCACCTGCCAAGTTCCTAGAAGGAGAATATAACAGAGTTGCCAATAGATCAGGATCAATTGCACGATTGCTCCATTCTACATTGCAATATTCACCGCGAAGCACCACACAATACGCGAACTCATTATAATATAACTCTTTTTTTTTCTCTCTCTCTCTCTCTCTCTCTCTCTCTCTCTGTCTCTATACAGAAGCGAATTTATACGCCTATCTATAATAATCGCCAGCGCTTCCTATTCAGTTATTATCCTCAATACTCCACTATTATGTACCCTTCAAGGAAACATTTGCCTCTAATTTTCCAACAAAATAATACTATTCTCTCTAGGCTCTTTTTCGTTTATTCCCCTCATTGCACGATATATTGTTTATTTTCCGCATTTCCTCTTCGATTATTATTTATTTTCCATCTAGTTTCTTGTTTACTTCTCCCATTCTATTTGTTTACTCTTCCCATTTTGTTTGTTTACTTCTCCTATACTTTCATCTTTATTACTCCTACTTTCATACTTTACTTGTTTACTTCTCCTAATTTATTTATTCAATTTCCATTTGGACCAAACAAGCATAGCAGCATCTTTATATAGATAAGCATTGCTATCAATTGATTGATTTAATCAAAAATTTGTTGCATCATTTTGTAAAAAGAAGGCATCTTATTTTAAGATACTTTGGTAGTCATCACTTTTAAGTTGTTTCCAAAAATTTATCCAAAGCATCTTAAAATGCATTAGTTTCTAAGATAGAAGATGGAAAAATAAGATGTTTCAATAGTTTCAAAAGGGATTATAATGTATTTTAAGATGCTTGTTTTTGCAGTGTTTTTACAGTGCATTTAAAATTTTCTTGTTCCAAACAAATCTTTTCTGCTATTAGGAAGTATAAACAAATAATGCATAACATGATAGTACATAATATGCATAGTACATGGTACATAATATGCATAGTACATGGTACATAATATACATAGTACATAATACTTAGTACATTGTACATAATATACTTAGTACATAGTACATAATATACTTAGTACATAATACATAATATACGTAGTAAATAGTACATAATACATAGTACCTAGTACATAATACCTAGTACATAACAGTAAAAACCCAAAACTAAAATTCTAGTCCCCAGGGAAATTAAACACGCACAACAAAATTAACAGAAGAGTATACACACCACATACAATAAGTAAATATTCTACAAAATAAACGTATTGTAAAATTACATGCACAACAGGAAATCGATCAGACGAGATGCTTTACGGCTGACAAATCAATCATTTATTATGATTTAACGACACATGTTTGCATTCTATTATATATAGCATATTGACTTGAGAAGTGGATGAGAAAAGTGGTTCTCTCTCTTGAAGCGTGAAGAAAAGAAGAGTAGTGCATCAATATCTATATATATTCGAAACAAACTCCTAACTCAATAACGCAAGATGGATATAAATCTCCCAACGTGTATGAACAGTGCTCGTATAATCTAAACCTCTATACCTTTCAATGGATTTCCGCTCTCATCTGGAGCACGTGCCCAACAGAAGCCTTATATACAATATTATCTAACTCTTCATAAAACCGCAACACTTCGAAGGCACTTCAAAATTTAATTCCTCAATTCTGCACGCGCAGTCAATGCGTGAAACTATTTTACTGCGCCTTTGATTTTACGAAGTCAATGTAAAACAATCTAACCAGAAATTTAACAGTCAATGCAAAACAAATTCAAGCAACAATTTTACAGACAATCCAAAACAGTCTATAACTAGGAATTTTACAATCAATACAAAACCATCTAACCATAAAAACTTTACAGTCAATGCAAAACAAATCCAACCAGGAATTTTACAGACAATATACAAAACAACTATAACCAACAATTTCATACAGACATTGCAAAACAATCTGACCAGGAATTTAACAGTCAATGCAAAACAACCAACCAACAATTTTACAGACAATGCAAAACAGTCTAACTATAGGAATTTTACAGTCAATGGAAAACAATCGAACCAGGAATTTAACAATCAATGCAAAACAACCGCAACCAACAATTTTTACAATCTATACAAAACAATCTTACAACCACTATTCTTCACCACTACCAAGTATATACAAAATCCGTATCGAGCTTATCTAAATTAACTATATATACCAAAGACAATTTTCGTCAAAACACCGCAAAATTTATATCCGCGTATAAATTCTGTGCGTTCACTTTATGTGCCGAAATTGCCATCGCCATCACCATCACCATCACGATCATCATCATCATCAACATTATCATTAACATTATCATTATCATTAGGAATTAAATCGAAAATGCAACAGGTTTTTATCTCCACGATTGCTCATTAACAAAAAAAAAGCATCTCTAATTAGTAACTTCGTTTTAAGGTCATTCTAAATGCGAAAGTTAATAATTACACAAGAGTCCTTAAAAGTTCGCCATCAGATGCAAACAAAAAAAAAGTGGGTTGACTGGTACGTGGGTGGGGGAAGGGGGGAGGGACAATTAAACCTCGAAAGAGTTGAAGGCTCGTCTTTTGATAAAAGGGTTTTCAAGTCCACTTGGGGAGGAGCGATGAGGTAAGACATAAACCGAATTTTTTTTCATCATTCCGAGCAGCTCTCATCGTCACTTTTCTCATCGTATGCGTGTGCCCTTAAAACAACGCACGAAATTTGTTTGTTAAACCAAAAAAATAGCACAGTTTTCTTAAAAGTATCAAATTAATACCAAAGTGGATTAAAAATTGATGCCAAAAAACCGAGTTAATTTTTTATTTGATCTACATTTTTGGTAGCAATTCGTTGCCAAAAATCTGAATCAAGTTTGTATTTAATCCACCTTTTTGTTATCAATTCGTTGCCAAAAATCTGAATCAATTTTGTATTTAATCCACATTTTTGTTATCAATTCGTTGCCAAAAATCTGAATCAATTTTGTATTTAATCCACCTTTTTGTTATCAATTCGTTGCCATTTGATACTTTTAAGTTAACAGTGAGAAAAAGAAAAAGAGAAAAAATAAACAGAGTTAGAAAACAAAAAAGGTTAAAAGAAAAATGAGAGAAAAATAAGGAGAGAGAGAGAACGAAACAGGGGAAAAAGAAAAAAGGAAAAGAAGAAGAAAAAGAGACAGAGAGAGAGAGAGAGCGCCAGGTGACGGCCATTTTGAAATCGTTCAACTTTTTAAAGAAGCTCATCGTCGTCGTCGTCGGCGCACATTGCCGACACTCCCAATGGTCCCGCCAATCAACGGCGCCCCGCTCTTTTCTCAACGAGCAGATTTCATCTAAAATCATTCACATCAACTTTTAATGCTCGCTTCGATGAAAAAAAAAATTAACCCCTTCCCCCCCCCCCCCTTCCTAAAATTCCATTCGAAAAATAAGAACCTTTCGCACCTGGCATAAATTATTTGACGTGTTCTTCAATCATTGTTCGCTTATAATCTCAACCGCAAATCGACAAATTTCAATTTCGTTTATATATGTATTTAAAGAGAAAAAGAAATTAAAAAAAAAACTGATCACATTAGATCTTTAATCAAGTGACATATATATTTATACAATATGTAAAGTAGCCGACAAATGACAAAGCAGACATATAAGTGCCAAAATGATTGAATTATCTTTTGTATACGACAATCAAATGATCATCTGCTCTGTAAAACGAAATTATGTCGTGTGTAAAATTTGTAGAGAGTTGTAATCACTGATTTAAAGTATATAGTAGAAATTTGTAGCAAAAGTTTTCTTTAATGTTTCATACCTTTCTGCACCGATTTGCTTCACTTTTGTTTCTTAATTTTTTTTTAAATTTTGGCAATAATGCTGATTACTTTTGTGTACTGATTTGTTTTACGATTCTTTACTGATTTGCTTTATTTTTCGTTACTAAATTTTTGTACATTTCTCTAATGATGCTTGTAACTTTTCTTTACAGATTTGTTTTATTGTTCGTTAATGATTTGTTTTAATTTTCGTTAATGATTTGTTTTACTTTTCATTAATGATTTGCTTTATTATTCTTTCCTAACTTCGTTCAAATTTCTCTAATGATGCTTGCAACTTTTCTTTACAGATTTGTTTTATTATTCGTTAATTATTTGTTTTACTTTTCATTAATGATTTGCTTTACTTTTCTTTCCAATAAACTTTGTTTAATTTTCTCTAATGATTCTTGCAACTTTTCCTAAAGATTACCTTCACTTCTCTCTCCAGATTATTTTACTACTCTCCACTATGACTAAAGAAGTAAAAACCCTTTATTTCCTAATTTCTACTCACCGATAAAAAATCAAGAGTATATATATCTACTTCAAAATCATCATCTAAATCAAAAGACAACCGTCGTCTACAAAATGAAAGATGATACAGCCACATTTTTAGAGCAACGAAATATTCATCTTCGGCACATGATATCCATTTTTAAAGTAAGCATATTCATCTATTTTACGATACAACGATTTATTACCATAATAACCAAATAACCATCTATATTACGAAAGGAACGATCATCTATATATAATGACTATTATACTTGTCTATATAATGGATCAACGATCGACTGTTGGAATGAATGATCATCTCTATAATGACAGTACGATTATAGCCGCATATATAAAGAGATTTATATAGATATATTATATTATATAAACGAAATGAGTAGACACGTGAAAATGGACATAATTACCGCGGTGAACACCTATACGTAATTGCCTAAGCTAAGCACACTAATTGCCCAATGTCACTTAAGAAACCCACGTGAAAGCATATATCATACTATATATAATGTGTATACCCTTTCCTTAAAAGAAGAATCCTAAAAAAATATTTAAAAAAAGAAACCTAAAAAAGAAACCTAAAAAAATCTGTAAAATAGAATCATAAAAAAGGAGAAAAGGATAACAAACATTTGATGAAGAAGAAAGAAAGAAAAAGAAAAAGAGGACGAAAAAGAGCAAAAAATAAAGAAGACAAAACAAGAAAAAAATTCCAGAACCTAAAAGAACGACTCTAGGAATTTCCTTAGCCATATAGATATCGCTAGACTACTAATTAGAATCACCCGATAGAAAGTGACCGATAAGCTAAAAGTACAAATTAAGAAAACAAATTTCTAGGTAGCAAAAGATTGCGTGAAAGCCATTAATACGAGGTTATAAAACCGATCATCGATGTTGATGATGCTGATCATCATCATCATTATCATTATCATTATCATTATCGTCAACCTCATCCTCATTCTCCATTCTCATTTCGATCCACTCGCATCTGATCAATTCAGCTCATTTAGTAGCAGCTCATTCGAGTCTTTTTAGCGTCACCGATTTAATTAACTCGGACCATTTCCAATAGAGTGAAGAGAAGAGAACGATCCCTCGAATCGCCAAGTAAATTTATTTTCAACTCGATTATTTCACAGTCCGCCTGATTCCTTCAATTTCTTCCCTGCAACTTTTTTTTCCTCCTCCTCTTTCTCTTCTTTTAGTGTGTTATATGCGTGTTTGTGAGAGTCTTTTTCATTTTACTCGCGAAATTCATAAATAAAGAATACTTTGGGTAAAGGGAAAAAAAATATGTATTTCGCGTCTTTTCCATTCATGTTTTTTTAATTGAGAAAATAATTGCGTCCTTTCGAGAAAGGAAAAAAAAGTTCATCGCAGCTTTTGGGGATTTTTTGCAATTATGTTGATTCGATGTCGAGTGATTTGAATTAAGGGTGTTCAATCCATTTGTGTGTAATTTCAAACCAAAAAGTTTTGAAGATTTATTTAAACCAAGTGGAATTTATTCCAACCAAATACAATTATTCTGTGGCAAAATAAATTGAATTCAAATAAAATCTATTTGAATAAAATAAAATTTATTTAAACCAAAAATAATTTTTTTTAAACAAATTAAATTTATGTCGATCAAGTATAAAATCCATTTGAATCAAATAAAGTATATTTAAACCAAATAAAATATATTTAAACCAAAGAAAATATATTTAAAGTTTAAACCAAATAAACTTTATTCAAGCAAAATGACTTATATTTAAACCAAATACAATTTTTATTAAAGCAAATTAAATTTATTTGGTTCAATTAAAATTTATTTAAATTAAATACAATTTTTCTAAAACAATTAAATTAAAATTATTTGAACCAAAAAGAATTGTTTTAAGGCAAATTAAATTTTTTTTGGTTCAAAATAAAGTTATTCGGTCCAAATTAAATTTATTTAGTTCAATTAATATCTATTTGAATCAAATTAAATTTATTTAGACCAAATACAGTTTTGTCAAACCAAATAGAATTATTCTATAGCATTAAATTTTATTGAACTATGAATATAATTTTTTTTAAGCATTTATATTTATTTGCTTGAATTTAAATTTATTTCGTTCAAATAAAATCTATTTGCATTAAATAATATTTTTTTTAAACCAAATATAATGTTTCTAATGCAAATTAAATTTATTTGAACCAAATTCTATTTTTCTGTACCAAATTGCATTTTTTTGAAGAAAATATAATTTTTTTCAAACATTCATATTTATTTGTTTCTATTTACATTTTTTTGGTTCAATTTTAATTTATTTGATTTAAATAAAATCTATTTGCATTAAATGCGATTTATTTCAACCAAATACAATTTTTCTAATGCAAATTAAATTTTTTTGAACCAAATACAATTTCTCTGAAGCAGATTGAATTTTTTTTAACGAAATATAATTTTTTTTCCAGCAAATTGAATTTTTTTGAACGGAATATAATTTTTTTCAAGCATTTATATTCCTTTGGTTTAATTTAAATTTTTTTGGTTTAATTTAAATTTATTTGGTTCAAATAAAATCACTTTAAGCCAAATACAATTTTTTCCAAAGAAAATTTAATTTATTTGGTTCAAATTAAATTTTTTCGATTCAAATTAAATATATTTTGTTCAATTAAAAACTATTCGAATGGGATAAAATTTATTTAAACCAAATACAATTTTTCTAATGCAAATTAAATTTATTCAAACCAAATAAAATTTGTCTAAACCAAATAAGATCTACTTAATCAAAAAAAAAAAAAATGTTTTTCAAACTTAATGAAATTAATTTGAACCAAATAAAATATTTAAATATTTAATTCAACCAAATAGTCATTGAACCAAAGTTTTATTGGAACCAAGTATTAATTAAAATCTAATACTTATTTGTACCCATAAAAATAAAATTGTACTAAAAATTTATTGGAACCAAATAAATTTGTTTTATTCCAATTAAAATTTATTTAAAGAAAATAAATTATCATTGATTCAATCGAGATTTTATTTAATTCTAATTTTATTAAATCCAAATTTTATTCAGTCCAAATTTTATTTAGTTCAAATTTTATTAAATCCAAATTTTATTTAATTCAAAGCTCCTTTAGTCCAAATTTTATTTAATTTAAATTTTAGTTAATCCAAATAAAATCCACTTCAAATTTTATTCAATGCAAATAAAATTTCCGTAATCCAAATAAAATCCACCTCTCTAACCCAATTAAAATCCCAAGCAACTAATTGCACCCCCTTAAAGTCAACCATTTCAATTATTTACCCAATTGCATTCAATTTTTCCACGATAATCATTTCCGGATACTCAAGAAAGTTTAATCTGAACTTGTACATCACAAACATTGAAATTGGCAACCCTTTCGTCACCAGCAAATAGGCAAGCCAGAGAGAGAGAGAGAGAGAGAGAGAAAAAGAGATTTACTCTCTTGCCTCGAAGAAGTTACTGAATTTTATTTTTATTTTATTTTTTTTCCTTTTTCCAAATACGTCTATAATAGACGTGTGCAAGATGTCCGTCCGACTGTCAGTTCTTCTGTCGATCTCGACACACCTTGGCATGCAAACAAACGCGGACTCGGCAACTTCGAACTTGTTGCGCAGCTAGTGAACCAAGATGGGTTGACGGATAACTATACAGCCGCTCGATCGTTCACCCTTGTGAATCCCTCTTGTGATGGATCTGTTGCAAGTTTCTCGTCTCGTTTCCCTTCCATCCATCCCGCAAAGTCGTCTCAAATACTTCACTTATATATACTTATAAGTTACATTCTCTTATCACCGGAAGTGTAATTCTTTACTTGAAAACTAATTCCATTCGGGATCAATTGAATTTTAGGTTTCAATTTTAGGTTCAATTTTTGTTCAATTTTAGATTCAATGTTAGGTTCAATTTTGGTTCAATTTTAGGTTCGATTTTGGTTCAATTTTAGATTCAATGTTAGGTTCAATTTTGGTTCAATTTTGGTTCAATTTTGGTTCAATTTTAGGTACACTTGTAAACATTTAATTTAATCCAAATCCAAATTTTTTCTTCGTTACGACTTTTCCCTTCGTTACTTTCTTCGTCCCTTTCGTCACAAGTGAAAACTTGTAACGAAGGGAAAATTTGTATAACGAAGATAAAAAAAAATTTATTACATTTTTCCCTTCATTACAAATTTTTCTTCACCGAGAACCGTTTCAATCTTCAGTTGGTAAATTACTTCTGTATATATATATAGTATCTGCACTCTCGCGTGACTCTTCATCAGATAAAAAATATCCGACAGTTAATTATTTCATTTATTGCCAACTTTGCATTAGGATTAATTGCTGCAGTTTGAAGTGTGCATTCAAAAATTCGCAGGGGATTAATTTGCCTTTCCTGTTATGACACGCTTCCCATAAGAGGTGGTTAATTGATAAATTGGAATTATTCATGACGTCTTCTCTATACATATATATATATATATACATGTTGGCGAAACATAATGTCATATCGTTAAACTCGATCGATATAATTGTTTTATTCTTTTTCGATATTATTGCTCTTATTTCATATGCACTTTCCATGTCAGTGAGTCGCGTGCACGCAATAATTTTGTTGCGCAACAAAACGGATATATATTACGCTCCAACGAATATTATCCTTCTCTATATATATGTGTCTATATAATTTTCCATCATTTTCATTTGCATCGAATGTGTGCCATCTAGCGTATCGAAAATTGAGTCATTATTTGATAGCTCGAATTAAAATTGAGTCATTGTTTGATGGTTTGATCCAAAATTCACTCCATACTTGATGGTTTCAACTAAAATTGATTCTTTCCTATCTCAATTAAAATTGATTCTTGATGCTTTCAAATAAAGTTGATTCCTTACTATCGCAACCAAAATTCACTCTTTACTTAATAGTTACAAGTAAAATTGGGTCATTGCTCGAAGTTCATTCTTTACTTGATAGTTTAACCCAAAATTGATTCTTTACTTAAAAGTATAACCCAAAATTGACTCTTTACTTGCTAGTTTAACCCAAAATTAATTCCTTACTTGTCAGTTTAACCCAAAATTGACTCCTCACTTGACAATGTCACCCAAAATTATTGTCGCCAATTTGACTAAATACTCGACAATTTCAACTGAATATTCATACCCCAAACAATACCAAATCATTACAAGTTGAGAAATACTTTCCCAACTTCAGAGTTCAAAACCGAAATCGAACGAAAAAGGAATAGAAACATAGAAACTTTATCAATCCAATCAGAGTGCATATAATCAAAAGTCGATGTGCTGTACTCAAAGTGATGAAAGTGTTTCTGCATTTGCAACTCAACAAAAAAAAAATTAAAAGGTTAAAGTGCTTTTGTACATTTAAGATATACAACATATCAGTATAATGAACACACCACTACCATTCACTCCTTCAAAAACTACTATTAAAACATTTAAAACACAACTAATACTCTTCACAAACACACCAATACAGCACTACCGCGATTCCAATAACAAATAATGTGCTATTATCCAATATTACTTGTGCATCAACTTTTATAGCCATACATATACGCGAAAGGAAACACGAAAATGATACAAAATATATGTCCGTTGCAGTTAATATATTACAATTATAATTAAACGATAAATTATCCGAACACTAATGGCTATTATTTAATTCCCTTTTAGTATAGAAAGTTTCCTAGTTCGCCATTAAATAAATATATACCTATTTGCATAGAGAACAAACATTCCTTTTTTGAAGCATGATCATAATCATTTCTGAATCATGATCGTATGGTCATAATTAAATCATGATCGTACGGTCATAGTTAAATCATGCTCGTATGGTCATAATTAAATCATGATCATCACCATAAGACGAAAAAATTCCTAATAGATTTAAAAAAGAATTAAAATACTTTTCCCAACTGTTCCAAACAATACATTAGTAGGTCCCCAAACAGGATTTTAAAAAATAAAACTGTTTCCAACTGCTCTTAATAATCCTTTTCCCAACCATTCTAAATAGGTCCTCAACAGGATTCCTACTAGATTAAAAATAAAATTCTGTCCAACATAATAATTATTATCTAAATAACACTCTAACAGGTCCTCAACAGATTTGCAAATGTTGCATCAACTATAAAACCAAAAATTACATGTTGACAACTACCAAAAACTAAACGCTGAACTGATAAAAAGAAAAGTTCAAAAACAGGCAACCAACAAAAATGAGAAGCATTAATTTTTTACAGAATCCTCTATTATATATTTAAGTACAATACACAAAGTGTACATGATGTACTAGGCTCTTCTCCACCTGACATCTCACATCCTTCTGTTAATTTATATACACACATATATATATACATGTTGTTTGCAGAATCCCTTTATGGAATGATAATATCTGCTGTATCGTATTTAACCCGCTATCACACGCCGCTTGACCTCACACCTGCTTATTTGGATAACTCTGCGCGCGTATAATATGATACATGGTGGGCCAAAAAACCTTCTCCTCACGCACAAACAAAACAACAAGTCGAAAAAAAAGGGCGGCAAAATTATAAGTTCGCCACTGGTGGGCATTTTAATCCATTCGGCGAGCACTTGTACGCCCAAAAATTTTTTCCTTGCTCTCTTCTTTCTCTGTACTCTCTCAATTTTTCTCTCTCTTGTCCTTTTCTTCTCCCTCCCCCCTTTTGAGAGGGAGAATTATGCGGTTAAGATACCAAGCAAGTGACCAATGGCGCAGTAAATCACAAAAATTCACCAACACGAGACATTAATTTTTTGATCGAATAAAATAGGAGTGAAAAAAAATTGATACCAATGAAAAGATCAACTATCATTGAGCAGCATCATCAAACTATACAATCATAATTGATCTTTTAGCGACTATTATTTAATGATGGTAGTAAAAATAGTAAAGATAGTAAAAAAAAAGTGGTAAAAATAATAAAAATAGTGGTAAAGGTAGCAAAAATAGTAAAAATATATAATGCTAAAAATAGTGGTGAATATTTGCAAAAAAAGAGGGAACAGAGGGAACCAAAATTGGAATAAAAAACACTCCCCACTGCTGTTATATGATGATGCGGGACGTATATATATGCAACACGCGTAGTGTGCGCATTTCGAGAGAAAGTATTGGTTGAAACGTATTGACAGCAAGTAATTACAGTAAATCTCTAATTATCAGAAGGATCGATCGTTACCAAAGTAACATTTGTCTTTGGCTCCTGATATGGTCATCTCACTCTATAGTCACAAACCATGTTCATTTAATTATTTTTTTCGTTATAATTGTCACTTTTCATTTCATTTCAAAAAACATATTATTTAAGACCTTTTCATTCTTTATTATACCAAGTTTTTCGAATTCAAATTACAATAAATTCCTTTTCTTTTCTTTGCTCGAAATAAAAATATTTCTTTCGAATTAAAACGAATTGTTTTTTTTTTTCTTTTAAAAATAAAAATGTGATGCGATCTCAAGAAAGGGACCTTAGAAGCAAATCACTTTAAGGTTACGTTAGTGGTACTGTTTTGTTGATAAAAAGTTTCGTTTTACTTTTTGTAAATTAAACCCAGTGTTTATTAAATATTTCAGTTGTAATAAAAACTTAAAAATTAATGATTCACATTAACGCAGTTGATAAATTTTTTGTATTTTCGTTTTAAAAATTCCAAACATAACCTATAATTTTTTGCTTCTGAGGTCCCTTTCTTCAGATCGCGTCACAAATAATAATTTTTCTCACCCTTTTTTCAAATTAATACGAAAGAACTTTGCACTAATATTTTTTTAATTTACAAAAAAAATTTCTAAATAATTAATTTTATTAAAAATTTTTTTATGAATATTGTATTTTAAATAATTGAATTTATGCAAACAATTATTTTATTACTTATAAGAATAATTGCATTGCACTTACAAATTTTGGCGACTAATTTAATTTAAAATTTGTTTGAAAATAATTAATTTCTTATATAGAATTTTATACAGAATTGATTTTTTTCGAAAATATTTGATGCAAATCATATTTTAAATCATTGAATTACTGTAATAGTTTTATTATTTTTGCTAATAATTCAATGTTTTCGAAGAATTTTATTTAAATTCATTTAGATAACTTAGTTCTTTTGGAAAATTCTCAAACTAACTCGATAAAAATGGAATAATAATAAAAATAATGGTCTTGAGAAACATTCGATTTGATTGAATAATAAAAACAAAAATGATAGGAATAATAATAATAATGTTAATAATCATAATAATAATAAAATTAAAAGAAAGTCCCAAACGAGACAGTTTGAAATTCAAAACAAAATTCCAAACCTACAGAAGAAAAAGGAGAATTTAGTTAAAATTCCCAACACTTAAAAAAATAGGATATTTCGTGATTTATTTCTCAGTGGTGTTAATTCATTATCTATGATCACGCGCATATATCTTGAATGAAAAATGTCTCAACAGCATTTTGATGTTTTCGAGTCACAACATTACACATTCTTTTACCTTATTTATAATATACATAGAAGAAATTTTCTTATCATTTGGTATCAAAAACAAAAATTTTTTGTTCCCCCTTTTAATTTGCCATTCCCAACAGTGTTTGCGTTTAGGTAAATATAATTAATTTTTTCGAAAAAGCAAAAAGAAGAGAAAAAAGAAAAAAAAAAAATTCGTCTTCCTCTTTTCGAAAACACAATCTCTCTACAACATCAGTTGGATGATGTGTTCTATAGAGAAGCGCTCTGTGCGCAAGTCGCGAATATTGGAGTTTTTATTTATTTCTCATATCGCGGGCGCAGATAATCGTTACGCATAATTGGCGACCACAATGCTGATGAACGAGCTCGGGACCACCTGCCGAAATGGATTATTCCAGGTTCATTGGGATAACCGGTATTTAAAGGTTCGCAAGCCACGCGAAGTGCGTGGTGGAATTTCACCGCCACGCCACAGAGAAAATATATATATATATATATATACATGAACCATAAGAGAGCGAGTGTATATAACGCATAAAATATATATGTCTTCGAAATTGTACGAGGTCGAGTCGTATAATTCGTTATATACGAATTAACTCCACAGACATATGCTAATATTTAAAACGAATACCTTAATTGAGCTTTAAAGTATACCTGTATCCAGAGAGAAAGAGTGAGAGAGAGAGAGATTTATTTTTAACGACACATGCGCGTTGATCTTTTTTTTTTTGTTTGTAAATTATGTAACATATTCGATTAGCAATGATTTTTTTTCATTTTTTAATTCCCTCGTACTTTTTGTTCTTCTGCTTTTTGTTTTTATTTTTTGCGTTTCCTTTTTTAGTCTTTTAATTTTGCCTTTATCTTTTTATTTTTCTTTTACTTTTTCTTTTATTTTTTCTCTTTTTCTGTCTTCTTTTCGTTCGGTTTTTTCCCCAAAGCGCACCAAAAGATCCAAAAAAAATTTATTAAATATTTACTTGCAAAATTGCGGGAATATTTATAGAATATTTTGAGACATTTTTATTATTTATAAAAAGAATTGAATTATTTATGAAGATTTTCACAAAAAATTTGTAAATAATTGAATTCTGATTGGAAATTTTATACAAATAGTATATATTGAAAATCATTGAATTGCGAAAAGTTTAAAAAAAAATTTTTATCGTATTTTTTCCAAAATAATTGAATTCCTAAAAGGATTGTTATTATTTATAAAAATAATTGAATTCTTTCGAACAATTTTATTAAAACTTTTTTAAATAATTGAATTTCCAAGAGAAAATCTATTATTTTTAAAAATAATTAAAATCTTGCAATGAATATTGTTATTTACGAAAATAATTGAATTTTCAATAATAATTTTGATATTTATCGACAAAATTATTGAATTCTTACGTAGAATTATTTTTGTAAATAGCTGAACTTTTGATATAAAATAATGTTTTTTTTTAAATAAAATTCTGTTTATTAACAAAAATATTTCAAATTTGAATTAATTTTATCATTCTTTTTTTTAATGTTTGACTTATTGGGAAAAATTTTATAAAAATCTAAAAGTATAATAATTAAACTATTTCAAAAAATTTTTATAAAAATTGTATTTAAAATACTTGTTTTTTGGACAATTATTTAAAATATTTGAATTCCTGGAAAAATTTTTAATATTTTTTTCTGTAAATAATTGAATTCTTCCAAAAAATTTTATGAAAATGTTTTAAAAGAATCGAATTTCAGTGAAAAATTTAATACTTTTGAAAATAATTAAATTCTTCATGGGAATTTTATAATCATTTTAAATAATAAAGTCTTTCGAAATATAATAAATATTAAGAAATTGTTAATTTAGATAATAGAATTTTTCAATTAATTAATTTAAAATAGTACGTATTAAAAATAATTAAAATTCTTCCATGACTTTGATTATTTATAAAAATATTTGAATTTTCACTTAGAATTGTTCAAAAATGTTATTAAATAATTGATTTTTTCGAAATTTTTATTTTAGATTAATTGAATTCCTGTGAAAATATTATTATTTACGATAAAAATTGAACTTTTCATGAGTTTTATCAAATTTTTTGTTTAAATAATATTGAATTCTTTTTCGAATTTTTATGAAAATACTAGACATTGCAAATAATTGAATTTCGAATATTTTATATGCAAATAATTGAAACTGTTAAGAAAATTTGATTCAAATGCCCCAAAAATCATTGAATTTTTGAGAATAATTTTGTTATTTCTGGATCACAGTTGAATATTTACCAGAAGACGAAAATTATCAACAATATTTTTTCTATTTTCTAGTATCATCAAATTTAAATTAGTGGAAATTCGAAAAGAACAGAAACAGTGATGGCTAAGATCTAAAAAAAATTTCCCAAATAGTAGCACAACATAAAAGAAATTAGTAAATTTTAGGTTTTAGTAAACAAGTGCGAAGTCTAAAAACAAAAAAATTTTTTTAAAAGAAATAAAACCTCCTCCCATAATTACAAAATACAAAGTATATCTTCTTTTTCCAATTATAACCAAGATAATACAAACTAACTGCTCCGTAAATGTTTTTTTATTCTCTCTTCCAAGAAAGGAACTAATTTTTATTTATCCTAAATGCTGCTTGTGATTTGATCTCTCAATTCCGTATATTATTCAAAAAAAAAAAAAATCTATCAAAAGTGTAGCGTGTCGAGTTTGTTGTGTGTTTGTAATTTGTATGTATATATATATGTGTTGGCAAAATTGTCTTTTAACCGTGAAGGGGAAACCGGTTATCGTTGCGGTTTACGTCGGTGTTACTGTTAAATGGAAATGGTCACGTCTCATCGTAACACACAGGATCTACGGGTTCTGAACTCTTTAATTTTGTGGTCACTATGAACCGGTAACGATGAAAGCCACCCGCCCGTTGTCGTAACATGAATCTAATCGTACGTGTCAGCACTAAAACTGTCGCTAGTTGGGAATTCAGGATTGTAAAATTTCACGAGAACTCTGACACTAGTTTCAAATAAACATTTATATACGTTGATAGTTGTTTTGTATCAACACAACAACTGCTGTGTGCACACAACTGCTATTAATAAAAAAAAACAGTGGTTGTAAATGTAGTAGAAGTTGTGTTAGTGTTAGTTAGAAATGTTTTCATACAGATGTTGATGACTATACTCGTATTTACTCGTATTTACTTGTATCTCTTTGTATTTACTTGTATTAACTTGTATTGGCTCGTATTTACTTGTATCTCTTTGAATTTACTTGTATTAACTTGTATTGGCTCGTATTTACTTTTATTTACTTGTATTGGCCCGTATTTACTTGTATTGGCTCGTATTTACTTGTATTTACTTGTATTTACTTGTATTTACTTGTATTGGCTCGTATTTACTTGTATTTACTTGTATGCACTTGTATTTACCCGAATTTACTTGTATTCACTCGGTTTTTACTTATATGCCCTCGTATTTACTTGTATTTACCAATATTTACCCATTTCCACTTGTATTTACCTCAATTTACTTGTAGGCACTCGTATTCACTTACATAAATGTACATACAAATTGAGGAATATAAAAATACCAGGGATTGCAATAATGCTATGTGAAATTGCAGAGGGGTCGTAGAGCGTTGATGGTATTCCAGGAAACATTGAGAACAACCATTGTGAGCAGATGTGCAACACATGTCAGACAATTTTAATTCTCTTTACTTTAACGATATGCATATAACAAGAGTGTAAAATTCTAAGCACCTTATCTGATCCTTCCGCAAGTGGTTATTATCAATTTTCAATCATAACCGCGGTAAAGGGCAATGTCAGCGATAAAATCCATCGCCCAATAACAATTAATTCCCCAAGAAATTTAATGCCAAGTTCAATAATAATAATAATAATAATAATAATAATATATTCTTCAAGATCATCCGTATACGATTGCTTTTTCGCAACATTTCTTCCTTATGCATTTCTTCCCTTTCATTTGCATTACAAATCAAGTTTTCTTCTTGCTTTATTGCATCAGCTTTCGGCTTCTCTTTATAGGTTCAATCTGTTCTTTAGGCTCAATCTGTTCTTTAGGTCCAATCTGTTCTTTAGATTAAATCTGTTATTTAGGTTCAATCTGTTCTTTAGGTCCAATCTTTTTTTTTGGTTCAATCTCTTCTTTAGGTTCAATCTGTTCTTTAGGTCCAATCTGTTCTTTAGATTCAATCTGTTATTTAGGCTCAATCTATTCTTCAGGTTCAATCTGTTCCTTAGGTTTGATCTGTTCTTTAGGTCCAATCCGCTCTTTAGGTTAAATCTACTCTTTATAGGTTCAAACTACTCCTTAGGCTCAATCTGCTCTTAAGGTGACACTTTCTTAGGCACATTCTTCATTCCTCAAATTCCTAACAACCAAAAATTCCAAATACACAAATAATTTGCTATCGATTGTACTTTAGTATTTGCTTCTCATTATCATTCAGCAATAACTCCTTAAATTCCCAACGACCAATTGTTTCAAATACAAAAAAAAACTTGTACTCCCCTTTTTATTCCAAAAAGATGACCCAAAGTTTCAAATGCAGAAACGAACGTTATTCATTCCTATAAGGTGTCGAGGACAAGCAAAAAGAAACTAATACTTGTCCTCTACTGAAAAAGGTTTCGCCGCACATATAGTAGATATCGATATTTGATTATGAAGCCATTAAAATAAATCTTTACCAAAACCTAAATCAATCTTCCGACAAGAATTGGAATTCAAGGCGCTAACAAGGTTCTCTAGAGAAATATGCGTGTTTCTGAAACGGTTGAACACAACCTCCTCATAAACTATTTTAGCGGAAACTGAATGAAGTGAGCGCGTGATAATCTCATCGCATCATCCATTTGGATGAGTAAGAGAGAGAGAGAGAGACCATTGAACGGCGACGATAATAATTATATGCAGACTCTGTGTTACCACACATCCGCGACACTATAAGAAGCGAGGATTTTTACAAGGATTTTTGTTCTCTATGGCCATTAATCACAATGGGGGTTTTGGCTCCCAAAAATAGAGTCATCTGAGAAAAAAGAGAAAGAGTAAGAGAGAACAGACAGAGTAAGAGAGTAAGAGAAAAGAGTGAGACACAAAGAGTGAGACAAAAAGAGAAACAGAAGAAAAAGATGTTTCAGATCGAACGATCGGTTACCTCGAATCAGCAAATTACTGGTCAATACGCACCTTCCTGGTATCTTGGTTCGTCCAGCCGATAAATATGTCATTAACAACAATAATTTATCCCCGAACGACAGCTGTTTCAACTCGACTTTTGCGGTATGCCTGTGTGATAATTGAGCCATCTTGTCTCTGCGGCAATGCGCACTTTTAATGGACCACGATTCTTCTTTTTTTCTCCTCATCTCTCCTTTCTTTTTTTTTTGATTTCTATTTCTCCAATCGCGCCATACACTCTTTTCTCCACAAGACTTTCATTTCGCACAAAACACAAACTTCTTTTTTTATTTTTTTTTTTGATAGTCCTCCTAATAAACGAGATGAAACATTTCCACGAATTGGTTATTCGATATTTTCTTATCACATTGTGTGCCCCAAGAGTTTAACGCCTCTGCATTCTTTAATTAAAACCAACTTTATCATTTCTTCGATGCATAATAAATTTTTTAATGCTTCTCCTATATATAGTACAGACGAAAGAGTTATCTTTCATTGCTGATTAGTAATCCGTATGCCAAGGAATAATGTTATTTATAAATTGGTTGTACATTGGTTGCGTTCTTTCTTTTTACGCCCGTAGAAAATTTCCCCCCTCGTGGTATTGATCAAAAAACAAATTTCTTTTCGGTATTGTCAAACAATAAAAGAACAATTTTTTCCAAATTTACGAAAGAAGAGTTTT
Organism: Leptopilina myrica (nomen nudum); assembly: GCA_032872475.1. Taxonomy (NCBI): domain Eukaryota; kingdom Metazoa; phylum Arthropoda; class Insecta; order Hymenoptera; family Figitidae; genus Leptopilina; species Leptopilina myrica (nomen nudum). The sequence goes on along the minus strand of CM065465.1, from coordinate 32,302,567 downwards.
CTTCTATGTATTTCGCCGAATAAAAAACGATATTTTTCAAATTGGGGAGAAGGAGAAGAGGACAAATTTTGTTCACAAATAAAAAAATATGTTTTTGGTCCGCATATAGATTTCTAATAAATAGATTAAATTATATGCATGAGAGGATATGGATAATTTTCATTGAATGTATAATTTCCCACGTTTCTTTGTAGGAGAGGATATAATAATTATACATCGCAGAGCTCCAGTCGACAGAATTTAGGTCTAGCTTGACACGCAAATGCATTCTTTCTTTGCTCTCATTTTTCCATATGTAGAAATTACATTCATTGTATTATTATATTATTATTATTATTATTTTTCCTCTACTTTGTACAACGATTATAATACGATAATAACAGGTCTTAAAGAGTAAAATTCATTTCTCTATTTTGTAAGAGTGCCCTTGAGGTTTAAAAACAAGAATGGAGAGAAGAGAATCATAAGGAAATGGATCTTTATTATGTGTTGTGTGCGCAATGCCTCGGGAGACATTGTCTCAAGATACAAATTGCATCACTTTCTTCCTTGTCTTTCCTCTTTGTTTAAACTGCTCGTTTCTGTATCTTTCTTTTCTCCAACTTCATTTTTCCTTCTTCTTCTTCTTCTTCTTATTCTTCTTTTCCTTTTTTTCTCCTCTTTTTCTTCCTTTTCTTTTCCTTCTTCTCTTTCTTCTTCTTTTTCTTCTTCTGCTTCTTTCGTTTCGTCTTGCTTCATCTCTTCGCCCAAGAGAACTCTATCGTTTTGCCATTTGTACACTGATTCTTTAATTACAGGGAAACAGTAGAGGTGCCCTCGGGTCCCAAGTTGAGAGAGAGAGAGAGTTTCACCTGATCGCCACGCGTGGGCAGTAACAAGCTAATTTATACATTTCGAAAAGAGAATCGCGCTTGTAATAAAATCTTTAACTCGCATTACTATTCCCCCCCCCCTGGTTTTATTATCTTTTGTGCATACAATGGAGAACTTGGCTGATGGTGATTATTATCTCCCGCAGTGACAGATATTAAGCGAAGAAAAACGGACAAGTAATATGGCGATAATTAACCGAAGAAGTCAGGAAAATTTAGTGAACGGAGCAATTGAGGAAAGAAAATCAGCAAGAGAAGCCGAAAAAAGGAACAAACTAGACAAAAAAGAAACAAACTAAACAAAAAAAGTACAAACTATACAAAAAAGGAACAAACTATACAAAAAAGTGACCAAATGAAAAAAGAACCAAACGAAAAATAAATAAAAGGAAACCAGATGAAAAATAAGAAACAACGGAGCAAAACAAGAACGAGAAGAGAAACAATAAACAACAGAAGAAGAAAGGAACAAAAACCCAAATACTGAAGAACAGAACAAAATTAGAACCAGAAGAGAAGTAAGAAACAACAGAACAAGAAAGGAAGCAAAAAGACAAATACTAAACAACAGAACAAGAGAGGAACCAAAATACAAATAAGAAACAACGAAGCATGACAAGAACCAGAAAAGAAACAATAAACAACAGAAGAAGAAAGGAACCAAAAGCCAAATACTAAAGAACTGACCAAAACAAGAACCAGAAGAGATATACTAAACAACAGAACAACACAAGATGAAGAGAACCTAGGAACCAGAGGACAAACAATAAACAAAAGAAGAAGAAAAAAAAACAAGAGGAGAAATGAGCAAAAGGATGAACAAAGAAGCGACATAAAAGAGGAGGATGGTAGAAAGGATAATTTGGGAAAAAAATAACAAGTGCTACATATATTGAAGAGTTTGGGAGCATAATCAGAGGCAATTTTTGAAGGTTTTTGGTGCGACCGAAAGCTTAAGTGAAATTCCGATGAAACGAAACGGGTATCATTTGAGATGGAAGCGTGAACCTGTGGTTATGGTGGTTAACTCGATTACCAGATTAGGAGCTGGTCAAATGATTGAATTTACTTGTGAGAAGCGGCGCGTCTACAAGCTTTCCAGAATATGATGATCACGTTGAAACTAGGCTCTCAACATGCTTAAAGTGAAACAAACTTTAATGACATTGTTATACAAAAGGAAAAAAAAGCTGAAGAAGAAATAGAAGAAAAGGAAAGCAAAGAAGAAGAAAACAAAGGAAGAAAAAAAATAAAACGAAGAAGAAGAAGAAAAAAGAAGTAACAGTATAAGAAACAAGAAGATTAAGGAAGACAAAAAGGAGAAGAAGAAAATAAAGGAAGAAAACAAGAAGAAGTAAAAAAAGAGCTAGAATCATCACAACCAGATCACTTCTTGTCCTTTACTTTCAACACACCCAATAGAAATCAGTCCAATTTTTCCCCCCACGCAAAATATCCCAACGTACATAAAACAAATTCGTCATAAATCACCATAACTATTCAAAAACCATACACCAGAATCGAATACAGTTATATACAATTCACTAGATCACAACTATATATATAGTACTGTTAATATTTTGACCTTTACGAATAAAAATTTCATTACAGAGTGTTGAAACATTATCAATCATTCAACATCAGTCGTCTTTTGACGCCGTCTCTCGCGTGTTAAAAGTTATAAAATAAAAATTAATCGAAAAAGTATCAAAGAAAAGAAAAAGAAAGGTTTATATCGGCTGTCGATATGTGAGCAGATCAAATCAAGAATCACTCACATCGAGTGAGTTATTTTTTTTTTTTAGTAAAAGATCATCGACACGAATGCCCTTAACTCAACGGGGGATACATGATTGATACAACTATAGCTTTCAACTGGGTTATCAAAAATTGAACCGTATTATAAATTTATAATACAGTTGTATGATGTAATAATACAGTTGTATAATACAATAATAGTTTTATAATAAATTAATACAGTATAATGCAATAATAGTTTTATAATAAATTAATACAGTTTGTATAATACAATAATACAATATGTTACCTAAAATGTATCAAATTGCAACGAATTGATCTCAAAAAGTGGATCAAATTGCAACGAACTGAATCAAATCATCATTTTATCTCAATGTTTTGCTTCATTTTGCCATTTTTATAAAATCTTTTTTTTTTACAAACATTTTTATAAAATTGTATAATAAAATTGTCTGCTTCAGTATATTACGTGTTAGTTTGAAATTACACGGAATGGAGAGAAGAAGACAAATTAATCGAAGCAGAGTTGTTGAAGATTTTTTTCCATTTTTCTTTCTTTTTTTTTTGGATTGGAATAAGTAATATAGGTGATTAGACACAGTCGATGAAAAGGAGGAAACTGCATTTATATTTATTTGTATATAAATTGTATGCGGCGTTATTAATGATCAGTATACGGTATAAGGTGATAGAAGAGTTAGAATATTGTGGTCATTAAGGGACTCGTACCGTATGCGTGTGAGCGCGTATAAGGTGATTGGACGAATATTTGCGATTCAATCGCATAATAAGATAGTCTTGTGTGTTCGCTTAGTGGCCATATACCGCGAGTTCTGCTCAACGATTATGCTGATCGTGAGGATGCAAGTCGAGATGCGAGTGCAAAAAAAAAAAAAAAAATTAGGTGTTACATTCGAATTTATTAAATGGCACTTTTTTTAATTTCTGCTCTTTTCCTCTCATTCTTTCTCTCTTCTAACTCTTTTTCTCCCTTTTTTTGCTTTTCACACTTTTTCTCTCTCTTTCTATCACTTTTTTCTCTCTTTCTCTTCCTTTCTTTCTTTCTTTTATTCTTTCTCTCTTTTTGTCCCCTTTTTCTCTCTTTCTGCTTCTTTCTTTCTTAATTCTTTCTCTTTTTTTCTCTTTGCTCTTTCTCTCTTTTTTCCCTTTTTTCTTACTCTCTCTTTTTTTCTCTTTTTATCCCTTTTTTCTCTCTCTTTCTTTCTCTCTTTTTCTCCCTTTTATCTCTCTCTTTTTTTCTTTTTTTCTCTTTCTCTTTCCTTCTTTCTTTCTTCATTCATTCTCTTCTTTTCTCTTTGCTCTTTCTCTCTTTTTTCTCTTTTATCTTTCTCTCTCTTTCTTTCTCTCTTTATATCCCTTTTTCTTTCTTTCTTTCTTCATTCTTTCTCTTTTTTCTTTCTTTTCTTTCTCTCTTTTCTTTCTCTTTTTCTTTCTATATTTTTCTCTTTTTTCTTTCTCTCTTCTTTTCTTTCTCCCTATTTTCCTTTCTCTCGGTTTTTTTCTCTCTCTCTCTCTCCCTCTCTCCGTTTTTCCCTGTGCTAGTTATTGCACACGCATTTTTTACTCATCGTTATAATGTCTGTGAATGCTTGCTCGCCTGCTTGCCTTTCTTTTTTTTTTACAGAATACATTATTGCAATAAGGATGTTTTTCTGAAATACTTATTGTACATGAATGTATAATGAATATATCAATAAAATGTACTCGCATTTTTTCAATTTCTTTTTTTTTTTTTTTGCTTTTGCTTTTGAGGTTCTTAATTGCGCTTCATTTATCTCTAAAGATAACTGTGTGGTAGACCTGTTTGACATTTTACTCATCCGATTCCAGTAATTAAGGGGAGCATTTTTCTTTTTCGTTTACTATAGAGATGATATTAAACTGATATGGTTTAATTGAAAATGAAGGATAAAATTTATCTCGCGAACAATTTTTTTCTATTTAAGAACAAAATGCTTCACTTTTGAAAATACTCAAATACTAAATACTAAATATTTTATTAGAAAAAATGATTTGTTTTTTGGAAAAATTACATTTAATTTAAATGGAAATAAAACAAAAGTTATACATTAAATTTTTTTAAAAATGCCTATAATTTAAAGTTTGTATGAAAATCGTTCTAAATACTTTCATTTACATGAAAAAATAAATCACTATAAATGTAATTCAATAAAATGTTTTCTATTTTTAGAACTTAATTTTTAATAACTTAATTTAGAAATCATGCAAAAATTTAAGTCAAGAATTTTAATTTTTTGATAGCTACTTTTTTACTAAATGTCTTATATTTCAATTAAATTAATTTAATTTAATTTAAATTAATTTTTTAACTTTTCCTAATTAACTTAACTCTCCCACTTTTAATTTCAAATCGACGTCATTGAGAGGGGAAAAAATGAAACTTGCTTTTAAACAAGTTTCTATGTATATATAGTTTCGTCGTTATATTTTATAGGAATTTATTCACTAGGGTTTATTCGCAGACAGAATAAAAGAGTAAAAATATTCACTACAAATATATATATATATATATATATATATATATAATGAAATATTGATCTAATTAAATACGACTAATAGTCATCTGACAAGATTTTTCACGCAGCTCCTTTCACCATTTTTAAATCAACTTTTTGAGATAA